>CM070877.1:60211974-60811974 GCA_036365515.1 Torymus aiolomorphi | reverse complement strand
GTCGGACATGATAATTGAACAAATGCTAATGAGACCGATGAAAGTGATAGGTGGATTGACTCATGGACGTGAAATAACAGATAGCACTTTATGTAAATGGATTCTATCAAATATTGTTTTAATTGAAGTGACGGATGCTATGGAGCAATTTTGTAATACCACGCACGCTACTTCTGATCAACACATAGACGCAAGTAATTCACGCATCACGAGAGATTTACAGGACTCCAAAAAGTTGATTGAATTTTTCCAAAACCATAACTCGTTTCCCGTGACCGATAATATAATATCTGTCAGCACTGGCATAATAGGTGATAACAAAATCAATTGTTACGAAGCACTAGAAGTAGGTTTGTCTTCAATGAAAAAAATTATTGGTGGTAATTTTGGTTCGGTCAAATTTCAAAGAAAGGACAAAGTCCTATCATTGAAGGCAGTAAATTCTTCAGTGAAAGTAAACAATGAAGTCGTAACAATTGACCCAACACTTATATTTCAGAGAATATCATTAAATATTGAAAATAAAACAGAAATGTTAAAGTTTTTAGAATATGAGCTTGCTCCTTATCCGCTTTCTCTTTTTGACGAGGGCGGAATGCGGAAGGGACGAAAATCATCATTCTATGATAATTTTTCTAAGATTACCGGAGTATCTCGTGGTCCAAACGATTTTTATGTGGTTGATGGGGGTTTTCTTTTGCATAAGTGCGCTGGGATGCTAATAAATCGATTGATTTCATTATTAAGCAGTATATTGATTACACAGTACACAACTATAGCAAAAATTCCACCATAGCTTTCGATGGATATCCAGAGGGAATCAATTTTAAAAGTACCAAAGCAGTCGAGAGGTCACGGAGAGAAAATAAAAATTTAGGACGAGAAATAGAATTTAATAGAAATTCTATAATAACAATTTCGCAAGATAAATTTTTAAGCCGAAATAAAAATAAAAAAAGGTTGATCGAATTATTATGCAAAGATTTTCAAGAACAAAAATGTAGCACTATCGTAGCGGAAGAAGATGCCGATTTTCTTATTGTCAGTACTGCTGAAAAATGCAGCGTAGGCGGTACAACCTGGATCATTGGAGAGGACATCGACTTACTTGTAATTTTAACGCAGCACACACCTCTTAATACCATTTATTTCTTAAAATCCGGTAAAGGAAATATAAATGATTGCATATATGACAGTCAAATTTTTAAATATCCTGAAGTGAAAAAGCTGGTAGGTTTTATGCATGCTTTCACGCACAGGATGTGACACGTCTTGTTTTTTCAAACAAGGAAAAAACAAAATTATAAAAACGTTTCTCAAGGATGTCGTCCCACAGCAAAAAGCACTTTCTTTTTATAATCCAAACGTGAGTCCTGATGTTTTAGCTGCTAATGCAAATGATATTGTTAGTCGTATGTACAGCAGTAAGAAGGACGAAAAGAGTCTACATGAGCAGCGGTTTTTAAATTTTCAAAAGTCTACCTTAAAAGGTTCCTTAAAATTAGAAAATTTGCCACCGACTGAAGGTGCAACGAAGCAGCACGCGTACAGAACATACCTACAACTGCAACAGTAGCTTGGTTACAAAAAGGATCCAACAGCGTGGGGTTGGAAAGAGCGAGAAAATGTGATCTATCCAATTCAAACGCTGGAACCGCTTATTCCAGATGAATTACTCTGTAAAATCAGTTGTAGGTGTGAGACGGGATGAAAAAGAAAAATATGTAGCTGTAGAAAGCATGGGCTACGATGCTCGCAAATCTGCTCATCATGTCATGGTGAAAATTGTACAAATATCGAACAAATGGTAATAGAACACATTACAGACATGGCTATTAACGATGATGAGGAAGAAGAGTTAATCGAAAGACTTATTCAAATGCCGATAGCAAATGTGCCAGACGCTAATAATGAAGAAGAAGACGAAGAACCAGAAGAAAAAGAAGAAGAAGAAGAAGAAGAAGAAGAAGAAGAAGAAGAAGAAGAAGAAGAAGAAGAAGAAGAACATGATAACGAAACACACACAGATGTGTCACGATGTAAGAAACGAAAAGTACCGATATAAATCGTAATCAAATGTTCAACAAAATTTTTATAAAAGTGAATATATTATTTTTTATTATTTAATAAATTAAAAAAATCTACCCAATAACATATTTATAATTAATTAATTAATTTTTTATGGAAAAAAGAAGAAAAAAATTAATATAAATAATTATTGTTAATTAATAATGTTAAATAAACGTTTTCAGGGAAACGAGTAGGCCGCATATTAATATTTTCGCGAGCTACCCCAAATTAAAAAAAAATGAAGTATTTACGTCAATTAGTTACCGAGATATCAAAAAATTTTCGAGCGCGTCGGATTTGAAGTTCCTATGTTCAGTTTTTTGCGTGACACTGTAACTTTCTCTATTTTTCACACACACCTTTGCGATTATTTATAACAATGAAATTTTGCAATAAATGTGACGCAATATTTTTTTTATGTTAGTACAACTACTAATTCGATTTTTCAGCCCTGTCACATTTCTTAATATTAATAATTAAAGACATGTCGATTTTTACAAAAAAAAAATTATCTCGGCTCCTAGAGCACTTAGAGAGTTCGGAGACCGCTTAAAATTTCGGGAAAAATGCCAGCTTTCCAACGAACCTATTGTCGATTATCTACGACAAATACTCGAGTCGCAATTCCATTTATTTATAACGAAAAAAAATGACTTTTTTTTGCGATTTTAAACAATTAAATTTCAAAAAATCGCTTAGTTATTCATTGTTCGTGAAAGTAGAGATGTTACTCTTTCATAATCGCTTTTGTGCATCCTCGTACGATGCCCCACGGCTTGGAAAAAATGACGCAAACATGACCAAAATCTAATAAATAAATGGAATTATGCAAAAACTATTCAATATTTTTAGCTGAAATTTTAACTGCTTATTAGGTACCACAAGAACCATACTTTAACAATTTATCAAGAGCCTAGCAATTTTTTTCACGGAGTTATAAACAATCGTTTAAATGGCCATTTTCAGCGGTTTCTTGCGATTTGCAGATAAACAAATTAACTAAATTCGTCGCGTTCTGTAGATCTTTTTAATATCTACAAAGTTTATATAGAACTTTTTTCTGTAAAGTCAATAGTTTTTTTTCTGTGGTCAAAAAACTGGTTTTTCAATTATTAATTTGTTATTTAAAAAATGTTCCTGACAAAATTTTTTGGCTCATTCACCGGGGTATTGTACCTGATGAGCCGCCCTACAAGAATCCGTTTGAAAACCCTGGGTTATAATTAAGTCACAAAACAGGCGAAAAAAGCTAATTTGACTGGCCTATTAAGAGTATTTTTTGTGCACATTGAAGTGCTTACAATGCCCCCTCGATAGGCTCTTATGGACAAAAAGCATTTTTCCTCGTCATTTAATGAAAATCGATAATTTGTTCATAAAACCACCTAGAGATTATAGCATTTGAGCTGCGAAATGTTTTTCTGTAAAGAAAATATCAAGTCACCAGAAAAATTAAAATTTAATTTCATAAAAACCGCAAATGGTGCTTTTTTTACACGCATATATATCGCATGTATTGTGGTTATTTTTATGTATCATAACATATAATAGGTTGATATAATGTAGTACATGATATTGTACTACTATATATAAAAATTTGCTAGTCATTTGATAAAAAAATTTGGTACGCTTAAGCTACTTTTAATTTGACCAGTAATTTCGATTTGAATATAAGCACGCGTAGGCCGCTTGTTTTCGAGAACCCGTTTCCTCATGCACCCAATCTATTTCAATTTTTAAAGGTGGTTTATTTATGTTTAAGTAAATCTTGTTTAATTAGTAACCCTTATTTTCTGTGAAAAATCGTGTTTTTTGCGTTTCTGCCTCCGTTTCATGATTATGTATGGATATCAATATATGTAAAACATCAGATTAATTGATAAATAAGGTACTACTATTTCTCTCCCATGTTATTAGAAGTGCTTGAGTACAGAATTGTTTGTCATAAGAAATAATGTCCAGGATTATTTGAATTAGATTTATATTGTTTTGCCGCACGAGTTAGCATCATATTGCACTGTGAGTTTGAATAGGAATCATATTGTATTGGCCCGAATTGGAATTTTAATGCACGGAGTTGCGGGTTAGAATTATATTGCACGAAATTTCGAGTTGGAATTATCTTACATAGAATTTTAAGTTAGAATTATGTTGTACTCTTCCGTGAGTTAGAATTATATGAATAGGAGGCGTCGATATGCTATACATTTTTGATGCCATACATATATTTTATTATTGTTTTCTCTCATGTGTTTATGTATATCTGCAGTTGTTGCTATTAAAACAGTTTGTGTTCTTTTTTCTTTATTAATATATTGTATGTGTTGTAACGGGATTACAGATTTCGGAGAAACAGAAAAAAATAGGCGTTGGCATCGGGATTTGAACCCGATTCGTCCGGACGAGAGTCGAGCGCCTTAACACGGGGCTACCGATCGCACACTCACCCAGCCCAATATATGCGTGATTTCCCGGAATGCCTTATAGGGCTCTACTATGCGCTGACTAGCATCAAATCTGTGATCTCCGTTATACCCCCCACCTCAAACGCGACCTATCCTTAGGAGCGCAAGATACCTACAGGAGGCGCTTTTGATTTTCTCCTGTCTCGGGAGGCCAGATCGGGATCAATTCCATCGATCTCGAGACTCACACTTATCTGTGTACACTACTCTGTTTTGTGTGGAGAAATTATGTGCTCGATGCAGCGCGAAGTGCAAGTCCGATACACATTCGCTAACTACAATTGACGAGCGACGCGGCGCGATCACCACCCGAACCACGATTGCTGCATTGGGTCGGTCCATGTTTCTATATCCTATGGCGACCCTTCTTAGACTGGTATACGCGGTAGTAACCCTATCGTATGATGCTGAAGTATTTATCACGTCATCCACGGGGTCAATTTTCGGGGGAGCCAGACGTGATGCACGGCATGATGGGTGTGGGAGGAATAAATACTGAGGACTGAAGGTCCGAAAGCATCGGAACAAAAGTTTCCGATCGCGGGTTATTTTCGTTGGGCGCCACTGTAACGGGATTACAGATTTCGGAGAAACAGAAAAAAATAGCGCCCTAACCACGGGACTACCGATCGCACACTCACCCAGCCCAATATATGCGTGATTTCCCGGAATGCCGGTATCATAGGGCTCTACTATGCACCGACTAACGCCGAATCTGTGATCTTCGTTATAGTGTGCAGAATCTTGCATTCTTGATTTTGATAATTGGAGAATTTCTTTCATTTATATCCTTTTGCAGTTGAATATCGTTCATATTTTCAAAATTATTGATACCTACGATCTTCATTTTCGATTTATTTTTCTCTTCAATAGTTACCTTTCGCTGCACTTTGTTTTTTAATAATTCTACTGCTTTGACTACACTTTATTCATCACTGCATGTTATGATTATTTCTTTTGCGTTTTTCCTTGCCGTAATCATGTTTATTTGTATAGCTTTATTCTGTATTAAATGGTGACTTACTGTCTGTGTAAGTTTTTGCAGCGTTTCATTTTCGTTAGTTTTTTTTATCACACTTCTTGGAGGTCTTTTAGCTATTTGTATTTTTCCTGTTGCCACGTTCGCATAGGTTGCTTTATTAATGTTTCATAGACTCTCTTTATCATTTAGAATTTGTTTCAGCATTTCATTTTTTCTTTTAATTCTGTGTTATTGTCTTTTAGTTGAAAGTTCATGTCTTTCAAGTATTGGTTTTCACTTTTCAAGCATTTCGTATCAGCTATATTAAAACTTTCTTCATCCTGTCTGGTTTGGTCTAATTCTGGTTTATGTTCGTTTATTCTTTGTAATTGTAGCTGTAATATTTCTTCTTGCTCCAATTGTTGTATTAATTTTTCTTGCTCTTTTATCGTTTCATTCAGTTTCAATATTTTATTTTCACAAAAATTATTTATTTCCTTAATTTTATCATCACATCTCCGTTCATTTATTGCTATTTCATATCTTGAATGTTTCTTAACCTGTGCTAATAATTCTACCATATCACTTGTTGACACGTGGTCTTGTCCAATTGAGGTTATATTTGTTGAGATTATGTCTCCACTAGTTAAGGTTATGTTCAGCAGCTTCAGCAGCTCTGTATGACATTTGCATATCGCTAGTGCCTCACCTATCATTAATCCTCCATTTCTTCTCTTAAAGTCTTTCGTATGATAAACATCTGCACAAATTATACAGATCACTGATTGAAACTTTGTATCACTATGTCATTTATAAACTTTTCCCCCCGGGCGATCGGGAGGCTTCTCGCCATGATGGCAAATTGAATGGCAATTGTATGTACTTCAATAATTTTCTTTCTACATAGCTTTTAATTTTTAGACTCAGAATTGACTTTGAAACTGTGTGATCTTTAAAATACATGTTGATTAAGTGCCTACGATGACTTGCTATAACGTCCCCAGAAAATACAATACATAATGTGGGGTCATCTAATAAGTCTGACAGATTGCTTTCAGATCATAGAAGCCGCTACAAAGTGTGAAAGTTTATTTTTAACGTCTTAATTTAAAATTTTTGGTTTACCAATTAAACAATTTTTACCTTTGAAGAAGAAGTTAGGAAATTTCCGTTAACAATTTCTAATTAATAAATTTATATGAACTGAAAATATACCTGGAACGTATTTGACGCACTTGACGAACACTAAGCACATTTAAGTCCCTCTTGTTATTTCTCTGGCACGCTTTTGGTGATGATTGAAGCAGAGAAGGTAGTATCCTGTAATACTGGGGCTAATGTGTCAGGATTTGCGCAACATCATCAGCGCCAGCTGGAATATCACATAACAGTGCTTTCCTCCACGGATAAACAGTCACAGAAGTGTAGTAACACTCATCAGCAATACTGCAAGTTGAAGAAGTAGTCTTCAGTCCATAGAGTAATCCATAGAGGCAGCTACAGCTAGCAGACTTTCCAGCCGAACAGCAGCAGCAGGATAGTTACAGCATCAACCGGCAGGCTTTTGTATAAACGTTATCGACTCAAGCAACCAGTTCTGTACATAGCAGACAAGGGCCGCAGTGTCGCACTTCGTAAACAGCAACGCGCAGCACACACGGTGCAAAACTTTACAGCCGATCAGCTGGTCTACCGACTCACAGGTATGCCAGCCACTAAAAAACATAAATGATGGCCGTAACTGAAAAATGACAGAAATGACCGTCTGTGATTAATGATAATATTAATCTATACTTATATATACTTATATATACACCATATACCTCAGTGCGCGAGATTTTCATAGAGATATTATCTCTCTGGAAAAATTTACGAGATTTTACTGTTCTTAATAATAATATATACGCCCCACATACATAATATATACACCGCCACATACATACGTTTGGCATATTAATTAACACAGATACATTACTATATAGATGGGCCATTTATATATACATACATCGTATTGACAAAGTAACACAGCCTTTACTATTACTATATAGATGAGCCATCTATATAGTAATTCATCGTAATGTGAGTAGGTCAATAAAGAACACAATCAGTTTTCGTCGAGAAATTCAAAAATGAAATTTCAAAATTTGTTTTCTTGTAAAGTAAATAATCATTTGTAATGAACCTTAGTTTCATTGTCAGGATCATGATGTCTTACCATTGGTGTCGCATGTATTAAAACATTTCTTTTTTAAATAATTAAAAACTGTATAATTCGCGTGGTTGGTTACATTTGACACTTGTATGGCCTTGATGTCACGTTAAAATTTATGATTTTAGTTGAATTATGTTCATTATTATATTTTCTTTAAAGGTGCACAAAGACATGTTATTGAAGATGTATACTACTATGGTATCTTTGCATGTAATGGATACTATTTTGTATGAAGCTCAAAGACAAGGTAGAATTTCCTTTTACATGACAAATTTTGGAGAAGAAGCAGTCCAAATTGGTTCAGCATCTGCATTATCTTTAAATGATTTAGTATATGCACAGTACCGAGAAAGTGGTATGTATCTCATTATAATTATGAAGAAACATATGAATTAAAATTAATATAACAGCTAATAATTATTTTGTTGACTTATGTTAAAATAGATAAAATATTATAATGTATAACGGTATAATGTATAAGGTTCCAGGATAAAATAGGGAGAAAATAAGAATCTCGGTTCTCCGTATTCTATCGAACTCGTTTGGCTCTCGTTCCCGCGAATTCGTGCATCTCGAGCGTTTGTTTATATCGCTCGAATGATGTATGCACTATAGTCCCGGCATCAGCGAGGTAAAAGTAGGAACTTTTGGATGTGGGAGCAAGGTCGCTGGAAATTGTTGATTTTGATAGTTTAAGTAAGTGGTATAACAACCCTAAAGTCTCGAATATGGATCTGGTCGGCGAGTTGTTTTTTTATTTGCAAATTAATAAAAAAAAAACGGATTTTTTCAGATTATCGCTTATATCTCGATTATTATTGATTATAGCACAAAAAGTTTAACTGAAATCTTGTTCAGAATGAAATTCCCCGTAAGGGTATATAAGGCCCGAAAGAAAAAAAAAATTTTTATTGCAAATTTAAGATAAACTACGAAAAATGTGAGAAATGGAAATCATTTCAAATAAATATTTAAAATGGCTGAATTTTAATAAAAACGTTTTGAGGGATATATTTTGGTATATTACAGTTGTAAACTCAAGCCCATTGCTCAATTTCAAAATGGCGGCTAGATGCAAAATTATTTATACGCTAACTTTGACCGGTTGTCATTTTATCCGATGGACAGATATTCGAATGAATCATTTTGTAATCCAAAGGTAATAGTACAGACAATATATGTGCCAAAGGAAAAAATTTTATTTTGACAATTAAGCATCTTTTTTTAAAAAAAGTGCGTTACTGTGGTGCTATTTTTGCTGTTATTAACTATTTAGTTTTGAAACATACGACATCATAATGTACGTAAAAAAACATGAATTTAAAATAAAAATGAATATTCTACGACCAATAGAAGCCGAGATACGTTATATTTACATACTGAGTCATTATTAATAAATTAATTATTTTTTTGACATGAGATTTGGTACAGTGAGAATAAATACAATACTGCCAATGTAGATTTTTTTGGAATGATTCTGTTCATCAGATCAGTTGGAATCGTAACGTAGAATCAGCTCGGATCAGCTGTGGCGATGGGCGGTAAGCGGCGATAAGAGGACTGCGCCACGCTGGGTTCCGGAGGGTCGGTGAGACAGTTATTTATTGGTGTGAGTCTACTGCGTGATCCTAATTACAAATTGAATATCTACGACAAAAACGCACTTACGATAATTTTTGTTTTTAATTTAACATGTTTTTTCCCGTGCTTTTCATTGCTGATATCAGAAAAGTTATTTTTTGAAAATTACTGCGACAATTTCTGTTTTTCGTACTTTTCTACTTTTACGCCCTCACTACAAGAAATATGGATTATAACGGTTAATTGCTTTTAAATGCACTTTCGGAAAACTTCGATATATATATATATATTGTAACATGGCAATCTGCCATGTAACAACAAGCGACAGCTGACTGTACAGTCAGGTTTATGTAAGTAGAGAAACCTATTAAAAAGTGCTGTATCGCTGAGCAGCCTGCGTAGTACACGATTATGTACTCAGAATCGCAGACCTTCTGAAGCGAGTCTGGCACCTTGCGTTAGCTGGGAGAGATCTTAATATCACGCTCACCGATACTTAATTTACCTACCCGTGGTACAGTTAACGCGTACTTCACTGACACACAGTTCCTAAATCCTCTCACATGCTAAGAACCTATCCCCTCACATGCTACTCTCGCTCCTTTCAATAAGTCCAGCCTCGCAGCAGTCCTCACTAGTCACTTCACCAGCACCAAGTTACTATATAAGCTGCAACTGCCACCAACACAAGAAGATCCGAAGCCCCAGCATCGCCTGGAGCAGGCAGCAAGAAGTTGATAGCAGGACAAGGAGCAGGGAATGCTCCAGAACAACCACCATCTCAGCATAGCAGTTGGAGCAGCCCCCACCCTGGGCCGGACACATTACTCAGCTAGTCCGTAGGCGAGACACAGAGAGCCTCGCATCTCAAAAAGGCTAATAAGTCACTAGGCTCTCTTAACATTACCTGAATCAAAGCAGCAACGTCACAGATGCAGTCTCGTCTCGGGGCCTGTAGACAGTAACAACATCAGTAAGCAGCCGAAAGTAAGGTTAGAAAGGGACCTGACGCTACCTTTGTTACTGCCCGGGTGGAGATGCTGCTCCTCTGCTGCCAAAGCTGCTGGATGTCGTCGAGACCCCGCCATCAACATCCGCACAAGGGAAGAAGAGCCTCACCGACGAGTCGTGCTGCCCGAGGATTGTCTGCGCGCGGCGCTATCATACTTGCGTGCGCGCGCGAGCATCGGCTGCCACAGCCGCAGCATCCGACGCCCGGCCGAGTGCGCAGCGCTACCGCGCAGGCGCACGTTTCGCGGACAGCAGCGATTATTCTGCGGGCCTCGATGCCCGGCCAGGGGGCCGAAGAACGGAAGCGACACAAAACTGCGGCGTTGCCGCTGCTACGTGTGTCGTGCTCGCGCTAAGCAACGCCGCAGGCTTGCGCACGATGGTGAAGAAGGCGGAAATAAGGAGCGGCTACTCATTTCTCGGCCAGCGCTCGACTATGCGAGACTCCCTCACGCCCGCTCCACGTCAGAGCCTCGAAGCATCGTAGGAAGCACGAAATAGTGTGCAATCGTCGGTGGCGTCCGTCTGTTTTTGCAAGGACCAGTCCTCGTTCGTCTGGGTGTCTCGCCATCGCATCGAATTGCCGTCAAGTCCATCAAGTGTAAGTTGTTGCTGCTTTGGAGTGCGATCCCCTTTGTCCCTTTTCCCCGTCGGCGTGTCAGCGTGATTTGTGCGCGTCGTGTCTCCGCGTACCCGTTTATGTGAGTGTGCGCGCAAAGTTAACGCACGGTGCAAGAGCCGCATCGGGGCGGCTGTTCTACGTTTCAAAGATCCGCGATAATAGAGTGAGAGCCTTGTGCAACGTGCCGTTGGAGCGGCTGGCGCTCAGATAAAGTAATTTTAAATAAAGCGTCTGATTAGTATCTTTATTTTAAATCGTACGTGTTTGATCTTTTCTTTAATATACCTAAATTACTCAACCAATTTCCCGCAACCCAACCGCGGGTTACAATATTTATTTATTTAAACCAGTTCACTTTACATACATTACTATATTCACAGTAAAAATAGTAAAGTAAAAATACAGATGTGTATAATATACATACATATTGTATACCGCAGAAATGTACGGGGCATCTGTACGCGATCCGGCATATATATTTTTGGTTTTGAAAAAGTGCTTATAACAATCTTTAACAGACTAATTAGTACTGTACCAATTAGTACTATTACAATTGATATTATACATCTGTTTTTATCAAATTTTTTAGTTTATTCTTATGTGAAGATTTCTTGATGCTTAATGTTTTTAAATCAGTCGGTAGTTTGTTGTAAGTCTTTAAGGCCTTCATATAACTATTCTTAGTGCCAATTCTTTTGTGATGTTTAGGTATTATTAAGGATTTATTTCTAGTAATACTGCTTGATGTAATGTATTGGTCTTTAAGGTTTGTGTAATGATATCCTAGTGCTTCATAAGTAAATGATTGTTCTAGATTCATGGAATAATCCTTGTTTATAAACTTATCTTGATGAACAATTCTTAAAATTATTTTTTGCAAGTTACGCAGTAGGTTTAAATTGTTATTATAAACTCCTCCCCATGCTATTATACCATATATATATATGTATATATATATATATATGGATATTTACTGACAGTCTACGCATAGTTTAAAACTTCAACACTTAAACTTATACTGTGGGAATAAATATTTCGTATCTGATTTTACAATTAGTTCGTATTTTAAGTAACGAATTTCTCTTCTTTTCTCAGAATAGTTCATTTTTGACCTGAACGTTCATGGAGGTACTAAGGCATTTTCATGTACTTATATTGCGCGCCTCTTCGTTTCCGGACAGGTAAAAATTCTCCCCATCTTCTGAGTTCGGGTTAGGTTAGCATAGTCTTTTAAAAGAGTCCCTTTCCTATAGTATATGTAGCTGCAAAATCTCAGGAGTAGAGCAGATGTCCGTTTAAATTCGAACGAGAAACACGTATTTTTAGTCTGCGTTATTCATCATATATGTAGTTATCTTAAGTCGCAAGCGGAAGAATGCCAATTTTCTTTGAATGGAATATTACACTATACCGGCGAACTGTCCAATGAAAAATATATTTTACAAAACCTGTAAAAACTCATGGGCAATGACATAATTATTAGTTGGAAAATGAAAGGTGATCGGATACTGTCGTATAAAAATTTCGGAAGTCGAGCAATAAACGAATTTTTGTATCAAAATCGTGAAAAAGATTTAGATCAAAAACATGTGAGAATTACTAAAGATGCCGGATCAATCATTCAACAAGATATTCCAGGAAAAGTCTATGAAACTAATACTTATTCGCTCCCTCATGACTTCGTGAAAGATGCCGAAGAAGTTATTCCGGAAACGCTTCAAGCGTTATTGTATGAAATAATAGTAGCAAATAAAAAAAATAGATATTCAAAAATAAAAAATTCAAGCTACTGCTATGGCGCATGCAACTATTGCTGCATCACGAACACGATCCTTTTTATCATGTTTACAACTTGGCCTTGCCTCATTAATACACCGTAAAATTGGATCAAGGGATATTTTACGCTTTTTATCGACTCTCGGATTTTCAGCCACTTATGAAGAATTTATGCGTTTTCACTTATCTTGCCTTATTAACAATGAAGAACCCATACATCTCGTTGTTATTCACAATTTGTGTTTGATAATGCAGACCACAATGCTATGACGATGGATGGTCTGAAAACCTTTCATGCAATGGGAGGTATTGAATGCGTGTCTCCAGCGACGTTAATATCATCAACAACACGAATTTCTAGATTAAAAAATTTGTAGTCAAAAGAAATTATTGGAAAATTCGGGGCAACAAAATTTAAATCATTTAAGGGTCTCATTAACATAAATATTGAAAACTTATGCTTTCATTTATTAATGTCTTTTTTGGGATCTATAGGATTCATTATGGAAACTCCTAATTCAACTCCTAATTCAACGAATAAAATGTTCGATGGATACGAATACGCTTGCGCATTGAGAGCGAATCAATTAGTGCACCTAGCGCTAGCGAAAATTGCTTTACCTAAAATGTCATACAGTAATGAGGAAAGGCAATATTTGGATAGTACCATATATGAAATTGCTAATGTAGAAACGCAAAATAAATTACAAAATGAAATATTCGAAGTTATTTTAAATGCATTTAACAATATATTGCAGCATTGAAAGAAAATGGGGCCACTGCTAAATTATGGGTTCAATATTTTAATATGATCAATTTAGTTAAGGGGGTCAGACACCTTTAAAATTTTCTTTATAAAATGTCCTGAAACAAATAAATTTTGATAATTAGAAATATCTAGAAGTAATATCCTAAAAAATATATTCAATTTGTGATAAAATTAGACCCAACAAAAAATTTTGATCGATTTTAACCAAATATATGACCATTTCAAAATTTTTGCTCTGCCGTCGACTCCAGATTCAGGAACTGCATATATTTTAATGGGAGAGGTTCTAAAATTTGTACATTATGCAGAAAACAGTTTTAAAGATAAAATTACTAAAATACTTCTTTATTTCTTCTTCTTTATTTCTTAACTCCATCTCTACCCTGAAATACAAAAAAATATTGTTTTCAGCTCAAAATATTTTACATTTAGAATACATATTCTGGTACCTCAGTATATGGTCCATCAGACTTGTAAGCTATGAGCACGCGTAACAGTCATATCTACATCAGTCAGTCAAGTTTGTTAAGTGATTTAACATGTAGATCCTTTGATGCTTTTAAATCCGTATGATTTTAATAATCTTTATCACATATATTAGATTCTTATATACTGAGATAAATAAAGAATGTCTTGAGAAATCCAAAATCCTTCATGCATGTTATGAAGCCAGTATCTATGGAGATACTGTCAAATGCTTAAAAAAATGTTTATAGCAACATCACTCCTATATTGATCTTCTTTTAATGTCTGATAGAGTGAACTTCTTTACTTGTCCTTCATTATTCTTTTTTATATATAATATTATTACGTATTAAATAGAATACGACTGATATATATTTATTGCAGTACATAACTATTTTGACTTCAGAAAATAAAATGTCAATTATATCATAGTGAGATTCAGGTGATGGTTGATAATGGTAGCTTTCTAGCAGAAGCGAAAGTTCCATAATGTTTTCCTGCAGAATAGCATATCTTTCGCTTCCTTTAAAATTTGATTTAAATCTGTACACTAAATGTTTTTTGTAATAGTCATTATAGACTTAATTTTTCTTTAGTATCAATCCCTGCTATTTTAAGTATAAAGTTTCCAATAAAAGTTCAAGTACTTAAAAGCTATTTCTAAAACTTTAATTCAACTGTCACTCATATTATTCAAACACTTTTAAAAACTTATTTAAAATACCTTTACGTATTATAATACACTAACTGTTTACTTCCAAAGCTATTAGAAACAATGCAAACTAAGAACGACACTTTGTATAAAAAAGGTGCTGATTCTAATATCACAGTGTTTATATGAAATGACAGCTGTGCATATTTACATTGCTTGCGCACTTTTACACATGTTAAAATCAGCTCTGTTACAATAAAGGAGTGAGCTGTGAGAGACTGTCGGTGATAAGTCATGTTGTTACGGTGCCAACTTAGCTGCTATAAGTTTTAAATTCAAATTTCTATTTTTGTCAAAAATATCGTCCGTAAATTATATTATTTATTTTTTATCTTTATATTAATGTTTAAAATATTATTTTTGGATTTTTTAAACTATATATAGATATGTAGAGTGAGAATTTTGAATATATTAAGAACAGGGAAATGAAAAAAAAAATTAGTATAAATAATATACGATTATATAAATATGTATACAAGGGGAAAAAATGTAATTTGAACAAATAATAAATGAAAAGCTTTTGTCAGTGTTTTGTGTATATTCTTAAAACAAAAATAGATAATGCTTTAAAACTAATTGGGACATATTCTACTAGTGCTTTTTAGTAAAATATGTAATAAAAAAAATTGATTTTTCGTCATTTCAAAGGTGTCCGACCCCCTTAAAACATTTATTCAAGCCGAGTGAATGGGAGGTTGGCAACTTCATTTAAATACTATTAAAAAAATTTTACTTTTCTTTCATGCTACCGGCCACTTTTTATATGCGAAATCTGCGTATTTATACTTACAAGATATGTTATATTTAAAAAGTGAAATGATGGCATCTGAATTCAAAAAGTTTGTTAAAGATGGATATGTTGGAGTAGGATCAATGAGGAAGACACACTTAAAAGGCAAAACTGAGCGAAGCTCTTTATTTGAGGCAAAGTTGTAATAATGAGCAGCTTGTCTAAGAATTAGCGAGCACAAAATCGTAGCGAAGCGTGGTTGCGGTAGCAGCGGGAGAAGCGTCCGTCTTGCTCGGCGGTTGACGAAGAGAGAGCGAGCGCATCCAGTGCGCGAGCGGCAGGAACGACGGCGTCGGCAGGCACGGCGTCGGTAGGGGAGAGCGCAGCAGTCAGTCCGCTGCGCTACTCTGCTGTTGCGTGGCGCCATCTCAACTTTATATGTCGTGACCTATATTTGTATATATGAGAAAGTGGGAACTCGAAGTCCCGTTTATCTCGACACTCCCTCCCTTCGAGGGCACGCACTTTCTAACGTCTATATGGATCTGGATATTCGGTTCTAAATTAAACATCTAAGAATTTATCTATATAGTTTTAATCAAATTTTTATTGTATAAGAAGAGTACATGAAAAAAATAAATACAACTCAAAAAAAATTCCTCTAAAAGTTTTATTTCTTTTGATCCCCGTTAGTTTTGGGTGGACTTGTTTCTGAAAGAAAGAATAAAATTTTTCTGTAAACATCTAAATATTTATGTTACTTATTTTGTATGTGTTGTGTATATGTGTACGATAATGTTCTTCTAAGTTTCAATTTATTCTATATTCAAAGTTTTATCACGCAAATATTTATGTGTATCAAAGGGGAGTGGTTTCGTCATTATATCGGCTTCGTTTTCTTTAGTCGAAACCCATCTAACTATTACTTTGCCTTCTGACACACATGATTTTATGTAATCTCCATGAGTGATAGCCATGTGACTTTTACTTCCAGTCTTTTCTCTGTTTTCTAAGTTATTTTTAATTGCTTCTAAATTATCGTCAAAGTTTTTAAGTTTATGACTACCGTCCTTCTGAGTGCAGTCACCGGCAGATTTATTATCACACCATATGGTTACTGGGTACATCGTTTTTCCTGTGATATCTCTAATGGCTTTATCTAAAGAGACAAGTTCTTGGCAAGCTTCGCTCATCGCGAGGTATTCAGCTTGACATGTAGACAAAGTGACATATGATTGTTTGTGGCTTCGCCACATTATTGGATCTCCAAATAATTTTACAATATAGCCACTTGTAGACGATGAATCAGACCAATCTCGAAAGCTTGCGTCTGTCATTGCTTCTAAGGTTTCGTCCTTGGCTTTATATATCAGTCCAAGATCTGCGGTTCCTCTGAGGTATCTAAATATTCGCTTTACCTCTTTCCAGTCATCTTCGGTTGCATTTAATTGACGTCTAGATAAATAATTCACTGCAAAGGCTATATCTGGTCTCGTAGCACCAGCTAAGTACAGTAAACTCCCAATAGCTTCTCTATAAGGTACTTTGGTTTTGTGCAGTAAGTCATCTGATTTTTCTACGTTTTCCTCATTTCTTAACTCTCTATTTTTGACTTGTCTAGTCACCATTGGAGTTCTTTGAGCCTTGCAGTCTTTCATGTTGAAACGTTCTAGGATTCTCTCAGTATATTCTGTTTGTTTTAACGTCAAGATTTTATTTTCTCTATCTCTGATAATTTTCATGCCAAGAAAATTCTCTGGTTCACCTAAGTCCTTCATTTTAAATGCAAGACTTAGTTTTGTTTTGACTTCATCTAGTTTTTGACGATCATTACCAGCCAGGAGTATATCATCTACATACAAAATTAGCAGAACTAATTTGCCTCTTTTCTCCATGTGAAAAGGCATGGTTCGTTGATGTCTTTCTCAAGTCCTAGTTTTAAAGCTTCTTCTGAGAATCTGACATTCCATCTTTTCGGACTTATCCTTAGGCCATATAGAGATTTTCTCAAAACACATACTTTAGTTTTTCTAGTTTCTAGGTCACATTCTAGGCCATCGGGGATTTCCATGTAAATTTCATCTTCTAGTACCCCGTTCAGAAAGGCTGTTTTTACATCCATTTGGTGTACATCTAAATCATATTTGTTAATAATCGCGAGCGTTGCTCTGATTACTGCTAGTCTGGAAACAGGTGCATAAGTTTCTCTTAACTCGTATTCTTTTCTATCTTTAAATCCTCTAATTACAAGTCTACCTTTATGCACTGTTTCTCCGTGTTCTCCAGATTTCTTTTTAAATACCCACTTGGAGTCTATGGTATGTATCTTTTTACCATCTATAGTTTTAGTGGGTCTATCGACAATTTCCCATACTTTATTTTCTTGCATCGAGTTAAGTTCTTCATCTATAGCTCCAAGCCATTTCTTTTTATCTTTAGATTCCATAGCCTCTCGATACGAAGTGGGGTCTTCATTGATTGATGCTAATAATACATGTCCTAGTTCGTCATCTAAATTATTTTTGTTACTTCTTGTTTCAGAGTCATCACTGATTAATGTGAGACTCGTGTCTTCTAATAATTTTTCTTTTTGTGCTCTTCTAGTTGCCATGTATTTTTCTCTATTTTCGAGAGTTTTAGCATTTCTACCAGGTAGACTTCGTTTCTTAACTTCTAGATTGTTTGTGTTTTTACTTTCGGCTTTCCTCTTCTTTTGCTTTACTTCTGTTTGTTTTTCCATTTCTAGTTGTTTTTCCTCTGAATTATCTGTTTGATAATTTTCCTCTATACATTCTTTTTCTTTTAGGTTAGACAGTGCTTCTTCTCTTTCTGTTTCTTCTAAATTTTCTGTCTCATCCCATTTGTTGCACATTTCAGGTTTGTCAGGTATTATGTTACTATAAACTAATTTTTCGTTGCATCTAACATGT
The DNA here is from genome assembly GCA_036365515.1 of Torymus aiolomorphi. NCBI lineage: Eukaryota > Metazoa > Arthropoda > Insecta > Hymenoptera > Torymidae > Torymus > Torymus aiolomorphi. The sequence continues at coordinate 60,793,670 of CM070877.1, read as the reverse complement.
CTAGAATGGAGAAACTTTCTAGTTGGCGGATGCCATAGTACATAGCCTGTTGCCGAGTATCCTACCATAATGGCTCTGATTGCTTTTGCTGAAAACATTCTTTCATTTATAGGTATTTTGGCATAGGCTATGCATCCAAATCTTTTTATTCTGTCTAAATGGCATTTCGTTTTAGGAGTTAGCATTTGTATTGGCGTTTCAAAATCTAATTATTTATGCGGGGTTCTGTTGTAAATGTGAACCGTAACTTCTAATGCCAATATCCACATGCTTTCCGGTAGACCAGAATCAATCATCAATGATCTAATTTTATTTTGTATAGTCTTGTTAAATCTTTCAGCTGTACCATTGAGTTCAGGTGTATGTGGAGGTGCTACATTGTATTCAATGTTTTCTCTTTTCATAACCTCTAGAAAGTTTCCTCCAGTGAACTCTGTACCATTGTCAGCTCTGATATAACAGACTTTTTCGTTTTTACCTAATAAATTTCTAGTGGTTATTAGGAATCTTTCTAAACATTCACCAGCTTCATTTTTGTGTTTGACAGAATAAGCTTTTGCAAATCTTGTATGGTCATCTAAAAACACAATAATAAATCTATTTCCGCCTGGAAATAAAGCTGGCTTTATAGGTCCCATAGTGTCGGTATGTATCATTTCTAAAGGCCTAGATGCTCTTGTTCTATTTTCTGAGAAAGGCATTTTTTCCATCTTTGCCATGATACACACCTCACAATCTAAAATTGACTTTTCAAATTTAATACCTTTTAATTTTTCTTTTACTTTTTGCAATTGCTTAAGGTAACCAAGAGATGCGTGTCCTAATTTAATATGCCAAAGCATTCCATCGTCTAGTTTATTTTCATTATCTTCTTTGGTTCTTAAATTCTGATTTGCAATTTCTAAAGATTCAGTAATTTTCATACTATCTAAATTATGAATTTTCCTGTTTAATATATTTTCATCTAAGTCAAAGTCGCTATTGTTTTGGGAGTTATTGGGATTTTTACATGTTTGAACGAGTTTTTCTCTATTCTCCCTCCCAATCTCAGACGTGTCATCATTAATTTGTTCTAAATTATTTTCTGTATCATTATTTAAATCATTATTTATCTCTAAATTTATGTCATCCGTCTGAGATTGTAATAAAAACTCGTCCAAGGAAACTAACCTAGCCATGCATGAATATTTTTCTCGTTCTAAATTTTCAATGTTAATGTTATTTTGGTTATCAGCATCTAGAGTTATTAACCAATTAGGCTTCTCATATTTCCCTGTTAAATATTCTACTCCTGTATTTTTATCAAAAATTGTTAATGTTTTGTCATCTAAATAAATGCCTAATCCTACATCTGCAAAGCGTCTAAGGGAAATACGATTTTCTGATATATCTTGTGCAGATATTACATTCTTTAGGATTATTTTATTTTCGCTATTTATATTCGATCTAAGAATTAAATTCCCTTTACCATCTATAACTATATTAGCCGAGTCATTTTTATTAGCGCTTCTAATTACTTCTCCCGTGCATTGTTTAAACTCGCTTAAAATTATGCCTTTATTTACTATGTGATCGGTAGCGCCTGAGTCCGCGATAAAAGTGATTTGTGTTTGTGTGGGTTTAGTTATTTTGCTATTATTCATACCTGCGATATAAGCTCTTGCTCCTTGTTCGAGGGCAGTTTGAGATCCGCTGCGTACGCCGCGATTCCCACGTCTTTTAAAGACCCTCCCTCTAAAATTACTTCTATTTCTGCCACCCCCCCTGAGTTTAATTCCACCGCCTCTGCTTGTATAACCTCTTCCTCTAGAATTATTATTCCCTCTAAATTGTGTAGTGTTGTTTTGTGTAGTGTTATTTATATATCGATCTTTATTCACGAACCTGTTTGAAGTAGCGGCTGCCCCTTTGTTGGGACAGTCCGTTCCTTTATGATCTTTCTCTCCCTGGCATATGTAACAGAACCATAGCCCATACTCCGCCAGGGGACACGCGGAGGACACATGACCAGTTCTGTTACATCTATAGCATCTATTGTGTCCCTCCGTGCGCCCCTCTGACGGCCTCTGGGCCAGGTTCGCCCGTGGCGCCGCCCTTCTTGCCTCCTCTAAATTTTTGTTTTCTGCTTCTAACTGCAATAGGAATGATTTTATCTCATCAAGTGTCATATCTTTATTTTCAGCTTGTCTAAGAATTAGAGAAGCTGACCTTAGTTCGGGATAGTTGTTAGAGACAGCATGGTAAAAAGCTGACCTCTTCTCTTCCTCCGTCAGTGGCACCACCGTATCGCAGCTTTCATAATCTCTAATGATAGTTTCAAATCTATCGTTAAAATCATTAACTTTTTCCTTATTGTTCATTTTGATGCGATACAGTTGTGCTCTGACTGAGGAAGCCGTTACATTCGACTCTACTTTTCTAAATTCTTTGATTTTGTATCTTTTGGATCTTTTGTGTTTAAAATCTTTTTGTGGTAATATTCATCTAGATGGTTTATTATAATATCCCGAACCAAGGATTTTCTCTTTTCTAAATCATGCTTTTCTAAATTGGGCGGCTTTATTATTTTATCATCGATAACATCGAGCAGGTCGTTTGATCTTAATTCAGAATTCAAGTAATCCAGCCAGACATTTAGTGCTATTTTTTGAGTGAGTTTATAATCTCTTTTAATATTCAATTTTGTATTTTTACTTTTTACATCTAAAGATTGTTTCAAATTTTTAAACGTCTGATTTAGTTCTCCCAAAATGTCCGGCTGCATTATAGAATTATTTACTTCATTTTCTAAATTTATATTTTCTTCTAAATTTGTGTGAGTGGAATTATGTAGGGGTGGTGTTACCTCTAGACGTCTAACAGCTACTTTCTGCATTTCTAGAAGGGTTTCGGCCAGCTTCTGCTGCCCCTCGATCAGCACCTTCATATCTGTCATGAGCTGCCGTTGTTGCAGCGCACTCTCCCTGACCATTTGGAGGTTCTCCTCCATTTGAACCCTGGCTATCTCGGGCGGGGTGAACTGAAAGGGCACTCCTGCCCTGGTCGGCGGAGTGCTCTTTGGTGTGTGTGGGCTGTGTGTTAGCGTTTGGTTATTGTTTTCGTCTAAAAAATTTGTAAACAATTTTTCTAATAAATATTTGGTCTTTTATTTCATCTATCTATCTAAATGCATGCCAACAAGAGAATTATTGCATACTCGAGAAAAAAAACAGATCTGTATTCTATTATTTCTAAATTAATTGTTTACATTCTATATTTAGCTTCTATTTCTAATATTAGTTATTTAATGAAATAGATATATATATATATATATATATATATATATATATATATATATATATATATATATATATATATATATATATATATATATATATATATATATATATATATATATATATATATATATATATATATATATATATATATATATATATATATATATATATATATATATATATATATATATATATATATATATATATATATATATATAAGGAACACTGTATGAATGACTTTTATTTTTATTTATATATCTATATATCCAATTATATTTATGTATATATTAAACAAATTACTTCGTTTGTCGCCGGTCTCCTTGCTGGGATCCTTTGGCGCTTTGTCTCCGCTGGACATTATTTTTTTTTTCGTCTTCTAGGAACTTCTAAATCCTGCAATTGCCAAACATTTAGTCTACGTAACAATTTGATAGTATATAAATATTGCTTATCACTAGACTAGACCGCACAGCAAGTCTAGCTAAGTTCCAAGCTAGTCGCCATTCCCGTAACGCATCGGGCCCGCGCTCGTGCTCCCTCCGAACGTGACGTCACGCACAGCAATGGCGTCAAAAATGTCGGAGAGCCGGCCGTACACTTACGCAAGCCACAATACGCACTGAGAATTAGAAACTAACATGAGGTCGAGAATCCTCTGCACGGCAGTATCATCTCTGCCTCATGTTGTCATTCCAGTGTTTATTTACTTTGCTGATCTAATACTTCTATTTCAAATTACGTGTACACGTGTATGCGCGCGACAGATTGAGAGAGAAATTCACTTTATCTTCTATTTATCGTTAATGCTTTTAAACATCCGAAACGAAACTATCTATATATTATTTGTTTGTAAAATTTCTTCTATTAATTTCTCAATGCAAACACAGATTTAACTATCTAACATTTAGCTTCTCAGAAACGAAGTGTTTCTGAGAATTGTCGCACGTGCACTTATTTCACGTTTCACACCAGCCCCACGCCATTATTCATTTTGAGCAAAAAACATTTAATTTGTGCTTCTTAATTATACTTTCTAATCTAATGCTCAAATAACTTTACCGAGTCTAATCTAAATCTAAAGAAACTAACATCGCGTTTATTACTATATTCCCGCACAAACTGCTTCGAAAAAAATGGCCGCGCGTCTCAAGTTAGCCAAAAGACTCAGGTACTTACCAAATCACACTTCTAAAAAAACCTTTCCTGGCGTTGCCGGGCCCATAACCTGTTGGAGTAGGATTAATGAGGAAGACACACTTAAAAGGCAAAACTGAGCGAAGCTCTTTATTTGAGGCAAAGTTGTAATAATGAGCAGCTTGTCTAAGAATTAGCGAGCACAAAATCGTAGCGAAGCGTGGTTGCGGTAGCAGCGGGAGAAGCGTCCGTCTTGCTCGGCGGTTGACGAAGAGAGAGCGAGCGCATCCAGTGCGCGAGCGGCAGGAACGACGGCGTCGGCAGGCACGGCGTCGGTAGGGGAGAGCGCAGCAGTCAGTCCGCTGCGCTACTCTGCTGTTGCGTGGCGCCATCTCAACTTTATATGTCGTGACCTATATTTGTATATATGAGAAAGTGGGAACTCGAAGTCCCGTTTATCTCGACAGGATATTTTACTATTAAGCGATCGGAAAAAATCATTGTGGTATTTGAACTGATATGACAATAAAACAAACTTTAGTGAAAGCGATGTATAGCACTGGCGGACTTACTCGGGGTAGACGAGTTACAGACAGCGTTCTGACAAAATGGACTCTCTGTTTGCCATATTTGTTAGATGTTAATTTAAGCTTAGTTGATTATTGTAAATTATCTTTCAATAGTAATAGCGTCCAACAGGTTGATGCAGCCGACGCGCGAATTAAACTGCTCACGATCTTTTCCCGAAGACTAAGGAAATTATGTCTATTAGTTCCAGATTTATTGGAGATGTAGATGTTAATTGCCATAAGGCTTATGAGATAGGATGTACTTGTATGGAACTTATGACAATAGTATGACAAATAATATTCAAAATGTCAAATTTAAAAACAAAAATTAAGTCAAAACTTTACGTAATTTAAATGTAAAGAAAGACGATGTACAAAATATGTATTGACAAATTATTATTATTGATCTCTATTAAGATCCAGCAATCATTTTTCAAAGAATCTGTTAAATCAAAGCGACTCTGAATTTGAAGAATGTTTCAAATTTGAGTTAGCCCTGTATCCAGTAGCGCTCTTTCATGATAATGGGATGAAAAAAACGCAAAATTCAAAATTTTTTGATCAGTTCAACACAATGGACACCATTCCGAGCGCCGAACTTGGTGGTGCAATGTACATCGTCAATGTGGCTTTCTTTTACATAGAATTATTTGAAATAGTAGGAGTATGTATGGTGACATTTGTAAACAATATATTAACTATTTAACAGAGCATTACAAAAAGAATTGTTGCGTAGTTTTTGATGGCTATCCGGACAGTTTTAACGAGAAAAGTACAAAAACAGCAGAAACGCTGCGTAGAATGAATAAATGTACTGCCCCTGAAATTGAGTGCAGTAATAACAATATTGCTAGTCCTCAAGGTAAATTTTTGAGAATGAAAAAAAATAAAAAAAGATTCATAAATTTATTTTACGAACATTTAGATAGCACGGACATTTTATTTAAGAAGCTCCAGAAGATGCAGATTCCTTAATTATTCGAACTGCCTTAAATTATGCGGATTCATTTCAAAATGTAGTCGTTGTGGGGGAAGATATCGATCTTTTGGTAATATTGTGTGAAGTAGGACCAAGTAAAAATAATTTATTTTTGTACAAACCAAAGAAGGGAGAATCAGAATCGAAATATTTTAATAGCAATAGTTTTGAACATGAATTGTTGAAAGATGTTGTTGGGTTCATTCATGCGTTTTCAGGGTGTGACACAACATCTGCCCTTTTTAAGCAAGGAAAAACGACGATGATAAAAATTTTATCCAATAATAATGAGATTCGAAATGAAATAAGTATTTTTAATTCTGAGAACGCAACAAAATCTGATTTGGTAAAAGCTGGCGAAAAGTTGATTAGAGTACTCTATGGAGGAAAATCACCCATAAACAAAATATTCAACTCGGCCGTCCTTCCACCAATGAGTGAAGCCTTGGCAGAGCATTGCTTCCGGGTGTACTTCCAGCGACAACAGTGGAAATAATTTTTGAATTATAATTCAACGGGCTGGAAGCGCACCAAATTTGGATTAATGCCTATACACACAACAGAAATTCTCCCAAAACACATCATAAAGATAGTATCTTCTAATTGCAAATAAGGATGTAGTACAAATAATTGCAGGTGCAAGAAGTTGGGAATACCTTGCACAATAATGTGCAAATATTGCCAACGAAAGAACTGAGCAAATATTGAAGTGCTAGACGTGTCTTTTGCAGATGACGAAACCGAATGTGACATTGGAATTGTTATCGAAAATATGCATGCCATAAGCCACGATTTTCATCAAACTCGCGACGAAGACGATGCATTATATGTTTGTATTAACGACGGCGATGAAGATATAAATCCTCCGAATAACAAGAAATCACGTACTGTGTAGAATGATTAATTTATTTTGCTATTTCGATATTTGTTTTTTTTTGTTACATCATACAAAGAATTTAAAAATCAACAAATAAGTTTGTAAGAAACAGGATAGGGGAGAGTGGGGCGATTTTGTTCACTTCATTTTAAAAATTTTTTTACTCTGTCTATTTTACGTAGAAACAATTATTCAGTGAACAGGAGTAAACTTTGAGGTTTCAAGAAACCGTATCAATTTTTTTGGATGATTATATCATTAATTAATATTTTTACTTTCACATTAAAAAAAAAAACGCTTTGTACAACTTCACTCCTCAGTAGGGGTCAAGTTGTACATGGCTCGGGGTCAACTTGGTCATTCATTTAAAATCACTTAAATACATTTATAAAAATAAAGCAAAGCTATGTAACCTATTTTCATTACTTACAATTCATATTTATACCTTTAATTAAGCAGAATTAAAAATTTTCAAGCAAAATTATAAATTTTAAAATTGACGTGATATTAAGTATTGACAACGCGTAACGATTGAAAATCATGTGCTGGCGACTATCACGATTGCTGGGAATCAGGACAACCGCAGGTGGGAAAACCTACTAGGCAGTAGTTCTCCTCCAAGTGAACAATTACAGAACATATATATCCGTCAGATACTTGCACACGAATTAAAAACCCACGAATATCGCAGTTAATTAAACAATGCTCTTTATTAAGGTAAAAGCCTACTAGTCTTATTATAATCAAAAATACACAAGTTTAGGGCGCTAGGTATACGCGCTACTCGTACCCAATTACATGATAATACATCTATCCAGCTAGCGCAATCATTCGAGCCAGTTTGACTCCGCATCAATCTATTGTATCACAACTATCGTAACTTCAGCTACACGCAATGAACAGGGGGTTCGAAGGCGTTTTCGCGGGGCGAGCGCACACACACGCGGGTAACTAGGCGGAGGGAGGGGAACAAAAGGGGACTTACTAGGTACTGCGGCTAAACGAGCTGCGACACGGCGTTTTCTTTCGCTCTCAAGCTCCAGCTGTTCGCTGATCCCGGCGGCTGGGCGCGGCTTCTCATCTACAGCGACGACGGCACGGAGTCAGCGGAGGTTCAGAGTGGACACTGGCTGGGGCATGCACAAGATTTACGCACTCTTGGCTCTCTCTCTCTCTCTCTCTCTCTCTCTCTCTCTCGAGGATTTTGCTGTTCCTCGAGCGCATACGGCAAGGCAAGATCCGGGCGGGCAGCTCACCGACAAGCGCGCTGCTTCCTCGGGCCAGTCCGTCAGCGCTCGAGCACGCTCGTCTCTCGTCCTCTCGTCTGCTGCCGATACAAGCGATCGTGGCTCGACGGCTCCTCTCTGGCAGCGGCGTTGGCAACCTCGCGCAAGCTCATCGGTAGTGGCGGTGGCAATCCCGGCTCGGTGCGAAGAAGAGTCCACGCGTCGGCTGTCGCTGCTCGCAGCTGAAGTGCTCCGTAGCGGCCGCTGACGGAGTGGAATAACTGTTTGGAGCGGGGCGGACACGTTACAAGACAAATGGTACTATAACCTCGTTGATCGCTTCACGCAAGTCATTGAGGTCGCTGACAGTGTTTGATGACCGTCGGCGGTACCGGCGCACCATGAAAATGTTGCAAAAAATTCAAATTGACATTTTTCGGGATGTTTAAGATCGCCCCTATTATTTTGTACAACTTGACCCCAAGGATAACAAATCTTTAAATATAAATATTCTATTCATTGTAAAATTTACCGATTTAATTTTTATACAAAATTGTCAGTTTTTGTGTGTTTAAAATGATGAAAAAGTTGATGTGAGTCCGTTGCCTCCCTAGTAATTTTGTACGCTGTTTCTGCAGGCCACAAATTTTACAGAGAAGGTCGGAAAATTCAACAAGTGGACATTAAGAATTTAAAAAAGGCCGTAGCCTATCAAAAAGGTTTACCAAATATGTATTGTATCGAAAAATTTATGTCTACCTTACCGATAGATGAAAAAACCAATTTACAAAAAAGATATTCGGTTTGTTTAAGATCGCCACATGTACAACATAGCCCCATTCTTCCCTACTATTATAAAAAAATTTTTGTAAATCTATACATGAAATAAAGTATTATTACAAAAATAAAGAATTTATATTATCTAAACTTGAATTATTTATTTATCATAATTATTATTGAATAGTTTTTATAGCGAGAACGTACATATAATATAATACACTATTGGTTCGAAATTAGAAGTTGACAATTAATTGTACAAGTATACAAAATAATTGTTAAAAGTAGAAAAGTACGAAAAACATAGAAATTGTCACAGTAATTTCACCAATATTGTATAACGAGATATGGATAATTTAGGATCAAAGTGACGGTCGTGCCGTGATCTCGAAATAAACTGATCTCATACTTCATGCTTGCAGCGGTATTTCGGCCTAGGGGTAGCTCATCTGTGGAACAAGTCCGGACAGACTTGCGTTCTCTACACGCACGTCGTCGTTTTAAATTTGCGCTTTTAAAACACTCGATGAACTAATTATGATCTTGCTCGAATATCTACACTAGGCGTTTTATTATTATGTATTGTACCATACGTCTTATTTTATACCTCAGTAGATCTTGTAGTATTTTAAATAAATTGTAAATGTAATATCACTATCTGTGTATACAGCGTGTCTATTACAGACTTATTTATTTCTCACTATTTTAATTTTTATATTCTAGTATTGTTATTTATTATATTTTTGTATTAGTTTATATTTTGATGTAACTGCGGACGATTCATTGTATTGTATTCATTGTATGTATTCATGGTATTTATCTCTTTATAACAGTAGCCTTCTTTGTTGTAACTAACATAAGTAGGGCCTCGTGACCTTAGTACCTGAATAAATAATCTCTCTCTCTCTCTCTCTCTCTCTCTCTCTCTCTCTCTCTCTCTCCTCTCTCTCTCTCATTCATGAGTCCTTCCAATTTTAAATTAAATAAATTAGATCATTTATTGTATTAGACGATATCTACTTTTACAATGTTGAAATTTCGTCGAAAAAAATTTTTTGTTACTTTATAATCCATATTTTTATATGATATCGTTTCTTACATTATAAAATGTGAACAAACGATTGCAAACAAATTTTAGTAATCTGACCAATTCTCGCTCCCAAGCCACCTTAATTTGACTACAATTTTGTTAACATGTTGATAATTCTGGACACATGCTACAACAAATCGATTATTTCATGTATTATGTAACTATTCATGATGTAACTATACTCTGATTTCATTATAACATACGAATAGAGACAAATAGATCTCGAATACGGACGATAGAGGAGAGCATAAAAAGTAAAAAGCATAGATTTAGAGAAGAGCCGAAAGTGGAGAGGGTTCGAGCACCGGTGCAATGTGTTCTATTTACAATTAAGGGGGCAAGCCTGGGTTAAAGCCTGAAAAAATAGGTTTTAGTATAATTAGTCAGATAATTATTTTTTTAAAGCTATATAGGAAAACAACTTTATACCTCAAAAATATAAATAAAAAATAATATTTTAGCACCTTTCTGGCTCCTATATTTTGATTTATAAGTCTGTAACAACCACTGGATTGAAGCATCAATTTTTGTATAACACCTCAGGGAACGTAGCGCTGGTCTGGAACACTTTGACCAAATGAATGAGAGAGTTAGGAAAATCTTATTTATATATATTTACACTGAATAAGTAGAGCAGATATTGAAAAAGTTGAATTCTTCTAGCTAATATACATCTATGAATAATTTTTTAATAATTTTTCAAATTTTTTCAGAGATTTCTATACGTAGAAATTAATTGGATGCCTATTTCCATAATCCGCCGCACTTATTCAGTATAAATATGTATAAAAGAGACATTCTCCAAACTCTCATTCATGTGGTCAAAGCATTCCAGAGCAGTGCTACGTGCCCTGCCTGAAAATTATTAAAAAATTAATTCTGAGATAATTGACATTAAAGTTTGGAAAACAGTTTTTGTATACTTATCTCCTCTACTGTGTTTATTATTAGTTCCTGGCAGTATCTACATATTATAACCAGTAATTGAGAAGTATTTGACATATTATACAACTTGTTCGGAAAATGTATGCGTCTGTAAACATAATCCTGTAGAGCGCAAAATTCTAAGAAAAAAGTTCCTTTACTATTTTTTCATATGACTAGTATTTTTTTAGTAACTGATGTGTTTAAATTGTTTGTTTTTAATAGGAATTGTATATCCATAGATATCATCTTATAAACATAGGTATACATTTTCTATTAAAAACAAAGAATTTAAACACATCAGTTACTAAAAAAGTACTAGTCATATGAAAAAATGGTAAAGGAACTTTTTTCTTAGAATTTTGCGCTCTACAGGATTATGTTTACAGACGCATACATTTTCCGAACAAGTTGTATACAAAAGATTTCAATTTCAGTAGTGTTGTATTTTGCGTCAAATCATAACAATATTTAGAGAAATTACAGCTGAAAAGTGAAAGAAAAAATACCACTATTAATAAATTTAGTATCTAGTCCTTATTTAGTGCAAATATACATGAAATACTTATTTTTTTTATCAAATAGAAGTGAAAAAGTGAACCTGAGTGATATAATCTCAAAATGTGTTTTGGTTTGATCTCAAGTGAAACAATGATTTTATGAATATCTAAAGCAAATTACAGTGATCTAAATCTGATTTGGTGATAATGTTTGATCTAAATGAATTTCTTTCAAAAACTTACTGAAGTCAATGTGCATCCCTTGCATGTAAGTCATTATCTGTCAGCTGTAATCGTGTTTTTCTTCTTAAAGTCCTCGCCTCAATCGTCTTTATTATTGTTGTACTCTGATACCGCATTGATAACAGCCGTCTCTATCCTTCTGAACTTGCTGATGAGCAGCTCTAAGTACAATATCCTTAAGGGCACTGTCTTCTTTATGTTATGCTTCCAACTGCAATTAAAACGCATTCTTGGGCAAGCATGTTCATGATAACATAAAGTCTCTCTACGGTCGCAAGACCTAAATGAATAGAATATTAACACTATTCAGAATTCTTTGATTCACTAAATAAGGAGAGTGGGGTTTGGCTTCTGTATGAGGGCTTAAATCACTTTCTCTAGCCATCCAATCACAAGATATATACTTCATTGTTATTTTTGAAGAATGCCTAATTGCATCAGAAAATTCTGCACTAAGCTTTTGCCCTTCTCACTCACAGCACTTAATATTTTCAAAAAATTTTGACCACACTGATGCATGCACAAGCAGAAATTTTCGTTTTATCATCAACATGTGGCTATTCTTTACTTGGCAGGTTAGAGTGTTCCACTTTTAGTTCGGTCTTTTTCATGAACTCAGATGAACCTTTCTCTTGATCAGTCGTCCTTTTTCTAAACGCCAACGCATTAATGCATTTTTATGCACGCTATTAATGCATTTTTAACTCTTCAAACAGTAACCATACACTAAAACACAATAAACAGATATATGGACTTTTGGTATGTTTTGTGTGTGACATAGGTATGTTTAAAACTGACTGTCAAAAACATAAGTTTTCTATACGTAAAAAACTATGTAACATACTGTACGAAACTTTCCGGCTTTTCTATAGTATTTCACATGAACACTACGCAACTTAAAATTAAAATTTGAATTCTTAAAATTTGACTGCCTTTGCTAAAACAAATTGATATTGCGCCGTACTGGTAAATCGTGAATTTATTGGGTTGGTACTTAGTACACTTTATAGAGTATTACTCGTAAAAATATAAAACGGTTTCAAAAAATTACTGGTAAAGCGACTTTGATTTTGAATTCAAAGATTATGCAAAAAATTGTGTAAGAGGGACAAAAAAATTAATAAATACAATTTTCGAAAAATATTAAAGAAAATTTTATCAAGTACCGGCCATAAGAACTTTTCGTACTTCGCGTGTAAAATTACATTTTACGCCCACGTTGTAACTTCAAAATTATTCAGCCGGCGGGTATAAAGTACTACATAACACCCAAGAGGCCCAATAGCTCACACACTCCTACAAAACTTTATAGTACCTACGTACTTTACGCCCGTATGGGTGAAAATTATTTTAATTATATAACTACCCTCCCTCCCTCCCACCCTCCCTTCCTCTCCCTCGAAATGTGTCAAACTCTGTACCAAGAACTTTAACGAGAGCCTAAAAATATTTTTTTAAAACAATCGCAATAAAACAAATAGTATTGTTAATAAAACTTTCTACGAAAGTATAAAATAAGGCAAGTATCAGTTTTTTCTGTATAATCTATCTCCCACCCCCTCACACACTCTCTCTCTCCCTCCAACCCTCTCCCACCCCCCTTCCTCTTCCTCGACATGTGTCAAACTCTGTACCAACCCTGTCGTAAATTTTAAATGTTAATAACAGTTAATAACTGTTAAAAATTATTTATAACTATTTAGAACTGTTTAAAACTGTTTATAAGTGTTACAAAATGTACGATTTTGGACACATTTTTTCAAATTATAATACTTTGTAACAGTTTCAAACAGTTTTTAATAGTTTTAAATACTTGGAAACAGTTTCAAATAATTTTAAATTTGATATATTACAGGAAAAATTGATAATTAATAAATTATTATTATTATTAATAATAATTAATAATTATTTAATATCCTCATTATATATATATATATATATATATATATATATATATATATATATATATATATATATATATATATATATATATATATATATACACACACGCTGGGTCGTATGGGGTCACGTGACGTTATATATATCACGTGATCGGAAGCGGATGTAGGTCTGATGAAAGAAAAGGAAAAAATTTAAAGATTGGAATCGACCAGTCTGATTCTTTGATACTTAATATCTCTTAAATGAGACAATATTTTTGAATAAAACCTTTAAATTTCTCTAGTTTAATTAATGAACATAGATTTCAACAAGTGTATAGCTAAATATTTATATTCTGTATAGATAAAATACAACGCGATCAAAGTTTTCGCGCACTCATATCAAAGAATATAGTGCACGGGCTCACTCCTTAGGCCTCTTCTGCATTTGACTGTTACTTGCCTTCGGAGCGCTCCAGCGCTCCTTGATATTCATGGTTTTTTCTTGAAATTAAATTTTTAATCATTTTCAACGGTACTCAACCCTTTAATTAAAAATTTATCAGAATGTGAATGATTATTTTCAACATTGAAAACAGTTCAACAACTTTTAGATTTTTTCCGTTTTACATTTTTTATTCCCAATAAAAACGAAATCGAATTTCGAAAAACGGGTTGCGGCAGCATATTTTCAAAGAAATTTTTAAACTAAAAATGCAATAAAAAAAATTTCGATTTTTTCATCATTTTAACCCTTAAGGTAGTTGTCGACTGGTAATCGTAAGCAAAAGTTTCTAATCTCTCTTGCCTGCCATGCATGTTTTGCTCACGCTGGGTGGGACAATAACTTTTTGAGCGGATTATATAATCTGTAATGTGGTGGTTTGCCTATTCTCTCAACATTTACCTAAGTAATAAGCCAACGATATACATTACTTAAAATCATATAAGAGTTTATTATCATTACTTCATACACAATTATTATACCGAATTTACATAAATTATGGTACTTCTGTACCGACTAGCAAAAATACAGTTACGTGAGTTACGGGCATATTGAAATATGCGATGCAAGCGACTTTGTTGTTTCGCGCGTAGGCCAAATATTAATCTCCTACCTTTTGGAATTTCGCTCGTTCGTGACGCTGACGGCGAGGCTCCACCAGGACCCTCGGCTCGCTCATAGTTATACACACTTGCACATGCAGGACTCTACGCGAGAGTCTCGTTGAGCTTCGCGAAACGAAAGGCGTGAATTGCGGGTAATGATGATCGGCTGGAAGTCGCACACGAACAATTACCTTAATACAAGGCGTACCGTGTTCAACACGCGCGCGTCCGGCTAATCTCGCGGTCAGACAGAGAGTGAGCGACCTTCGCCTTGTCGCTCGCTCCGTTGGTGGTCGAAGAGCTGTTGTCGAATCGCAGCTCGGCATGTCCGGCCGGTACAATCGGCAACGTCTCGGCTTGGCACTTTTCGATAGCAGCAGCAGGCTTTTAATGTGGTTGGGCCGGGGCCATTTACTGTGCAGCATTTATATGCATCGAGGCGTGCCTCATGTCCGGCTCGGGGGCGTCCGAGCTACTCGGCTTCACACCTCAGGAACTGGTGATCCTCAGCTGCTGGTGCGGGTGCGGGGCTCTGGCGACTCCCTCTTATGTGTTCTCGGGACGCTCGTATTTCGCGCCTTTTGTACGACTCGTATCGCCTCGGTACTCATACATGCTCCCATGCACACACATTCATACAGCCATATTGGTCCTAGCTTCGCCTTACCGGACTCTCGCCTACTATATATATAGCTCTCTCATAAACCTAACCCCGTATTCTCGTTGACACTCTCTCTCTTATACGCGTGTCCTCTCTCTCGCACTCGCAATGTGCTGTCGTGTGTCAACTAAAAGAAAGCTACTTTGAATTACGTATTTAAGATAAATAATTTACTCGATCGATTACTTCGAACCATTTTATTAATGATTTGGAAATTCAAATCCGACATTTCGACAGTTTTGTTGACTGTCTTCATCAGGGCTACATATGAAATAACAATAAAGTTGTATGAATAATAATAAAAATAAATTATATATTAAGCCGGTGCAAAATTGATTAATTGACTTTGATTAATTGATTAAAATTATGAGAATTACATAGTAACTTAGGCGTTACTTCGTCAATATATAATAATCATAGCTATATAACTTATTGAAAATGTCATTAGCTGACTAAAAACATATGGAAAAACGCAATTCTTACCGTTACTCTCTGCATCGAGCACATCCTGACTAAGCGAGAGCGGCGAAAATTGGGCTTTATATACTGTTTCGAAGAAATCAAACGGAAAAATGTGAATAAAGGAAGGGGTAAATTAAAGGATAGTTAGAACTGCGCGTATATGTTCACAAATTCAAAAATTCAAAAAGAGGCGCGATCGAGGCGATCGCTCGGGAGCAGACAGAAAGGCCGACGTGAGGAAGACACCAACATTAGATGGGGAAGTGTGAATGTGTGTGTCAATGTGTGACTACAAGATTCGTAAATTTGTTGTCTTACCGTACATTATAAAATTGAACTACGCAATATTAGTAAAGCCCTTAAAAATAGAAAATTTCAAAAACCAATGATTATCAATAGCAATATAAATAAATTCAATAGTCTCATAAAACTAGGCCAGGATAAATTGTGCAAAAAAAAACACTTCAAATATAGTTTACAAAATTAATTGCAAAGATTGCAAGGCCTCTTACGTAGGCACTTCGAAAAGAAAATTCAAAAAAAGATTATATGAACACGATTATGCTATCAGAAAGAGACTTGACCATTCGGCGAGAGCACAGTTTACTCGACAACTACGTTAATGTATTTTATTTATTCAATCTAATATATTAAATCTACAATTAAATAAATAAAAAAATAAATAGTACGAACTCATCTTTATTTGTAATTTATAAATACATAATTATATATTCTAATTGTTTTTTTGTTTTATTCCCTGTACAGCTTTACAGCATGTTTTAAAAAATATTTACTTTTTTAATTTACCTCCGCTTACAACATTATAACTTTTCAGCATGGTCAGTTTTAATCCTTTCTAACTCATGTTTTTTGTTTTCAATCAACTACAATGCTATACTTAAAATAAAATGTTTCATTTCTGTTCTTCGACTATCATATTCAAATATTATTGCCTGCCGCTATCAACGTATCACAAATAATGGAATAAGTTAAATTGTAAGCTCTCGCATGATCTCCATATAATCTTAGAAAGTCTTCTGATAAAGCATCTTCAAAATTCTCCCAAAGTTCGTCTGAATGCATAGGTTGACAATGAATCAAAATACGAACAAATAACAGACATATACAACCTGGCAACATCCAACTTACAGCTTCCAGCATCGTTCAACTCCATTCCTCATCATCATCTATAAGACCTAACGATAAGTAAGCTTTCGAAAACGTCATATGCTGAACACCGTTTACATTTTTTGATTCATCAAAACTCTTTGCGCCTCTACAATTTAATAAAACTAATCTTAATAGAAGTAACTCTACCTGACTTGGACTTACTGAATACATACGTCCAATACAATTATAATGAGATTTGACTATCTATAAATTTTATTACCATTTTCATTATGTTGTTTAAAAACATAATGATCCGGAATCTCAGTATAAGTGTATTATCCATCTGAAAAATCTTGTTTATTCAAATCAAAATAAGGTAATAACGTACTGCTTCCATTTAATGCAGCCTCCACTGCTACATCACCATTAATATCATGAATTATAATTGACTGTTGTTGTGGCTAATGAACTGCTGAATGTATGAGACTATAATTTTTACACTGCGATGGTTTACTTAAGATACGATAACATGCTTCACCTGGACTAACATATCGCGTTTCTATGAAACTACGAACTTCATCGTGATTAAATGCCCTCTCGTTATTTGACTCTTCAACTATGATATTTGCACCATCTTAACCTTTATAAATATATTTATACAAATATATTTATACAAAATATACTTCAACGTTTATATAAAAATTGAATATGCGTAATAACCCAGGACAATATGGTACTACAAATCGATTATCTACAATTTGATTTCCACGCATAATTCTTTTCCCATCATTTCTTTGTTTATAATTCGGATATCCATCACATCATATTATAGTTTCCTCTCGAAATTCTTTTGTGTAATGTTTCGAACAGTGACCGTCAATGATATATCTGCTATCACATGGACCATGAATCATACTATTAACCGCAGTGTTATACAATATTAAATCGGTTTCAGAATCAGGAATTTCAGCAGAAATAAATTCATCGATATCATTCACAGTGCTATGACTTGGCAAATAAATTATATTGTCTTATCATTTGTTCTAAACTATACATTATTTCTGTCAGTTCCTACGGTAGCCGCAATTCTACAATAATAGCTGCTTGATGATCTACAATAAAAAGCTGACCATATTAAATTTAGGATCATCATTTTCCGATGGATATAGAGAAACAATACGGAGAATACAATACTTGAAACAATACTCTTCCTATTGTAGGAATATTAACGACATTGGCATTAAACAATGCAAATGAAAATGAACTATTGTAATTCCAAAACAGTTCGAACAATGCTTTACTTTTTTGATGATTATTTTCAAATAATAAACGTAAATTATCTGGAAAATCTGCGATTGCTTCTAGTTTGACAGACCCATGATCACACCATTCATTAAATGTATTACCCTTGTTGAATACTTTCTCTGCAGTAAAATGTTTCGCATTACAATGACTTCATAAACATCCATTTCACCTAAATAATGTTCATTAACACTACTATTTTGTTCCAGAAATCTGCATTTCGTTCACGTCGACGATTTTGGAATTCTCTTTCCTGATCACCATTCTCTCTATTACGATATCTTTTCCTACAGTGTCTACTTCTTTCAGCTGAATTTAATGAATTATTATGAAGTTCAGATGTATTTGAATTATTATTGACATTATCACGGGTATGTTCCGGGCATCGTCTTTTTCTTTCATTTTCTGAAATCCGTTGCCGTTTCCGATAATCCCTTTCTTTCTCAGAAGTAAGTCTAATTCTAGGTCTACCACCACGAGTATTTTCATAAATTACCTGCTCTATATTTTCATGCTCTATTTTTCTACTATTATTTAAATCACTCTAATGACTTTTTAAATGAAATAATAAATAATAATAAATAATGATAAATAATATTAAATATAAGAAATTAATCATAAATGTAAGTACAATTTTATAAATATTTAACAGTCAGAATAAATTGTCAGTAATAATAATTAAATATTTTCATAATAAATTTTTAATAATGATAGTATAATCTTTTTATTGTAATATTCAATAATAATAAAAAGGTAGTTTAATTTTTAATCAAGACGGCAAATTTTCAATAATAACAGCCAAAGTTCAAGAGTAACAATCAGTTCTTAACAGTAACGGTCAATACTCAATAGTGGCATCAATAGTTAATAATTAATATTCAATTTCAATATTTAATAATTAATAGGCAATAATCAATGTACAATAATCAATAGATAATAATCAATAGACAATAAATATTAGTCAATAATCAGAACAATAATCCATAACTCTTCCTTTTTAACTTTGGAGCTGATTCAAGTATTGTTACGTGTGGAGGGTATTCGTTTGGTTCTCGGTCACCTCGAGGTTACACTCGAAGAAACGAATAATTACACGAACTACGGTGGATTATCGGTAAAATGTTTGTTTATTGAATATACTGGTATTCGCGTGAGAGAGAGGTAGATAGTATGCCTAGGGAATTGGTTTCGCGATGCGGCTGTCTCGTTACATGGTCTGGCGGACTCGTGGGTGGCTGGTCAGTTCCTGGTTGCCTGGTGAGGTCGTCTATCGACGCGGTCGTTCTTTCTCGTTCTGTACCTCTCTGCTGCTGCCGCGGGGCTGCGTTCCCTGGTTTTTATAGTCAACCAATGTATTCTCCCACCTTAATTATAGACCTAGGAGGGGGAATAAGTGGCACGTGGTTACCGTGATTTTCCACGAGCTGACATTGCTTTTGGGCACGTTCCGATGCGCCGCTCGAAGTGTGCTGAATTGCACTTATGCGCGTTTGAACTTGTCTGTGGAGAGTCCTCACTCGTAATACGTTCGAGGCTGCGGGATCGCACACCTGGGCGATCAAAAACAAGTCCGTAAAAAATTTCTTTTTTTTGCGTAGATTGTTGGTTGCATAGGTTGTTGGTTGCGTAGGTTGTTGGTTGCGTAGGTTGTTGGTTGCGTAGGTTGTTGGTTGCGTAGGTTGGTTCGATTTAGCGGCTGGGAGTTTTACATATTTTCTAAGCTAGGGTAGATGCGTTATGTGTTACAATGAGTGTAGTGTGTAGTGAGATGTTTGCGACGGTATCCCTATTTTTACAATTCTACCTGCTCGTTCTACCTCTCTCTCTTTTTATTTGCAATATAATGAAGAATGTAATATATTTTGATTATTATTATTATTGTATTTTTTTTTTTTTTTTTGACATTGATCAAATGGCTAGGCTTGTGTTCTTCTGTCTCGGTGCCCTTGGTAGGCGAGGAGCATAGTCACCCAGAGCGTCGATGATGTCTAGATTAGGCAGA
This sequence comes from Torymus aiolomorphi, assembly GCA_036365515.1. Classification (NCBI taxonomy): domain Eukaryota; kingdom Metazoa; phylum Arthropoda; class Insecta; order Hymenoptera; family Torymidae; genus Torymus; species Torymus aiolomorphi. Next base: position 60,773,546 of record CM070877.1, on the reverse strand, counting down.
CTGAATACTCAACCCGTGGTTGACGAGTAGTAAACCTGACCCTGGTGTCCTTGACTGCCGGTTGGCACCTTCGGGGTATCGATGTCTGAAAATAGTCTCATTTTGGTTAGTAGAGGGGCTCCCCTTTTGGCTGGTACTTTCCAGATAATTATTATTATTATTGCAATGAGTATAATTAAGGAGCTTCCAGAATATGTAACTACATTTCTGAATGTTGCTAGTTCATTTGTCATGGTCCTGTATTGACCTAGGGCTCGCGCTTTGTTAATTATTTCGCGTAAGTCTTTTCCTGATTTTAACGCGCGTGTCGTTGCTCCATTTGCTGGTGACAACTCTGACGTTTTGAGGTCAATGAGGGTGTTTTCCATGATATTAGAATCACAAAGGATCTATGATATATTTATCGTTACTTCGTTAAACGCCCGTATCATGAAATTTGTGACGATTTCCCGTGCGGCCATTAGTCCTACTGAGTCCGATCGCGCTGCACAGCCCGTCGGTAGTTTTAGCATACCTAATCCTTCAATGTTGATGTTTATATTGGCTGAACGTTTACAGCTAATTGTTACTTCGTCGCGCCCTTTGGTTGAGAATACCCAACTATTTGGAGAACTTAACCGGGCCCAGAAGGTGGTGTCGAGTTTTACGAGTCTTATTTCACATTGGGACCAATCGCGAATGCCAATTTTTGCTGCTAGTTTTACCTCGCATTCAGCGTATTCGTTTAACGGACGACTAGGTTCGGTTTCCTGGCAAATATAGCGATTATTTAATTTTTTACATTTACTTAGGGATTCCCCATTTATATTTATATATGCGTTTTTATTCGAGTTAATCGCGAAGTATTTTGAACTGGACCAAATATATGCGAAGTTATCCGAGCCATATGCTGTCGGACCGGTAAGGGCGATGCTTGAAATAATTGGTAAGTGCTATAATCGATTAATGGAAGCGAGATATAATAAACTAATTTGGCGCGGTGTAATAGTATTGTTACGTCTGATATTTTCATTAGTTTATATATGATGCTCTCTTCCCCTTCGATGGGAAAGGCAGCCTCTGTCACTGATTTAGATATTACTGCGGCTGTATCCTTGATTTGCGTAAAACTGAGGAATCGATGGTGCATAATTCCTTGAAGCCCGAATAAGATGGCATCTGTCAGGATTTGCGTATCCATTTCGTATTGGAACACGCTTTCCTCAAACAGTTGCATGGCTATCGCGAATGCCGCGTTCTGTTACGATTTTCGTTCCTGTTGGTTAATTAACTGTGTCTTTCTGTCGAGTTCTTCGAGCTTATTTTGTATCATTCCGAATTCCTTGTATATTACTCCAGTTTGATTGGCTAGTAAGTTTGAGAGCCGGTTGGTATTGTTGTTGGATCCTTCTATGAGGCTCTTTATTTCAGCCTCTGATGCTTCATCGAGGGTTCCGAACAAATATCGACTGACCTTCCCCACTGCTGAAATTAGTACTCTCTTGGATCAGGTTGAGTCTTGTGCTTTATGTCCCTGCACTAATTCCAATACCCTATCAACATCTTTATTGCTGCTTATGATTTGGTAGTATGCGTTCTTTAACTGTTGCTGGTGTCGGCAAGCGCCATTGTTATGGCTGCATAACTGTGTTAGAGATCTCCAGGCTTTCATTAATTTTTCTCCCTCCGATAGAAGAGGTTCGACGTTCACCTGTTGTATTATTTTCCATGTCATGCTTGTGGTGGCTAATATTTCTCGCTCTTCGATGATAATTCCTGGGCTTCCAAGGATTGACCTTACGAAGTCATCCTTCGATGCTGCTTTGGTGACCAAGGTTCTGTGAACACATTTTTGCATTCGTTTAGATTTGTTTCTTATATCTTATTGTTTATTTACACAATTATTTTAGTATACTATTATTGTTATATTTTATCAAGGCCTTAAATTCCGTTGTCTTATTATTTAAGTAGTTTTATGCTGTTTAATATTTACCTAGCTTTATACCGCATTTCTCTTCTGTTTGCGCGGTGAAAAAAAAAATTTTACGCGCTTTTAATTGGCTACGAACTTTAATTGACTCCTTTATTTTATTTATACGTTTGGTTTGAGTATCTGTCTTTCTGATTTGAATTTTTAATTTTTCCCCTTTTTTGATAAGACACGTATACAGCATTCCCTTTACTGCGTGGTTTAATGAGAAATGGTAAGGGTAGATGATAGTGTGTGCAGCCGTTGGGTTTACCTGGCGCACTGGAGAAATGGCTGCCTTGATAACAAATGGCGCTCCCCCTTTGAAATGAAGATGATTTACCCGCGGGCGCCAATGTAAAAGCCTATGCGTACCGTAGTAGTAGGTTGCATTTGACAGGCGCATTCGTCGCGGTTGGTGCTGCCACTAGTGGTCTTTGGTGCTCTAGACTGGTTGCCTATGCGACTCAGTAGTGTAGGCGCTACCATGTTTTCGGTATGAAACTGAAGAGATCTTGTATTTGGTATTCAAAAGATCTCGACCAGCAGTTCCGAATACGTTTACGTCTCTTTTATTTGAAAAAGGTGATCAATTCTGTTAAATATTTCTAGAAAATGTTTGATAGATCTAGGTTTTTTTTTTTTTCAAACCAACTCGTATTTCTTAGTAGCGACTAAATCTTCCTTTTTTCCTTATATATTTTAATATCGACTAATTACTTAGACAATAATTATTGCACCTGCCTGCCTGCAGTATCCTCACCAGCGGCTTCCCTCTCCACTGCTTTCTCCCTCTCTCCCCGCGCCTATCTTGCTGCTGCGTAATCGTGTATCTCTTACGTATGCTCCTGCGTACTCCCACTATTCTCCCTGCGCGGACTAGTTGCGCGGCGCTCAGTCTTCGCCTCTACCGCTATCGTTCACATCGCACGCTCGTGACGTCGGCTCTCGACGCCGCTCACCGGGTTACGCGATTCCCTTGTGCGCCTGCTCTCTCTCGGCCCCTTCCCCCTCGCGCATCTCTCTCTCTCGCGTGTGTTATGTTGCCGCTCGGCTCGGCCATGGTGTCAAGAGTGTGTGTATGAGTGTGTGCGCAACCCGTTCGACATCCTCGCCGCTGGCGCGCATAACATGGCGGAGCCGGTCGAGCATGTGTTCACAGCGGCTAAGTCTGCCGATACATTTGACATCGTCACAATAACCCCCCCCCCCCCCACTAAGACGATTAGTACCCTCTAATCATTGGCTTACTCGACCCCATTACCCTCCGTTGCTGCGATCGCTCCAGAGCATTATCTCTATTACTCGAACTATGACCTACTCACCTTATTGGCCTTGGGCCATCATGAAGGCCCGCAACAATGCTGCCTGCAGATCACCAGGCAGATGCCGAATACTTTGAAAATACTCCAGGATGGACGAGCTGGTAGTTGCCATTCCTGGAGTACTGCTGATGGCCACCAGTTCCGGCGGTGTTGGGATGGGTGGTGGGTCGGCTCCGGTGGCTGACAGCGATGGTCCTGCTGGTGCTGCCGGCTGATCCCACCGGCTCGATCGCCGCCTCCCTGACTTTTGGGAAGGTAGTGGAGTACCCCCTGGTTGGTTACTCCGGTTCGAGTCCCGGCTGCGGAGGTAGCTGAGGTGCTCGTCCGCACACTGTGGACAGTTGCGCAATGTCACGCCGCGACGGTCACAATTGTAGCAGAATAGGCTTTGTTCCGCAGTACACGCGAATCGCGTGTGCCCCTTCTGCCAACAATTGAAGCAGACGCCGTTCATAGGATCTACGTTCCTGTCCACGAGCACGGGACGAAGGTGCCCAAACAGTACTCCGCAGGCCGGATAAAAACGGGAGTCCGGGTACCGGTCTGGAGATGGTTGTCGAGGTGATGGCTGGGGGGGTTTCCCCAATCGCTCGAAAGCCGACCGCCGTACCTCTTCCTCTCCGGACTCTGGCTCGCCCCTAGCTGATGGAGCTGGCGAGATTGGGATCACTTCGTCCTGTTCCGTGGGTGGAGTATTGACCCCTGACAGGGTCCCGGGCTCGTTCTCGGGTGGCTTGACGGATATCTCCTCCTTGAGATTTACCGAGTCAGCCTCTTCCCCGTCCTCGAATCGCCGTGGGTTAAACCGGACTCGTCGATCTTTCTCCCTCGGCCAGTTGGATACGCGGATTAGGGGACTCGGTGATGGCTCATCGTTATCCCAGTCCGCGATATTTGTTGAGAAAGGCTCAATGGATGGGAAGGGTGAGGTGCAGAAAGCCTCCTCATATCGTACCTGCTCCGCCACAAAATGCGGCCTTCGAAGTGGTTTCGATCCCCCCAGTACCTCGACCCCAGACTCGAAATGTGTGAGGGGAAGGGTTTGGCTTGGGCAATCTTCCTCAAGCGGCCATAACGAGTGGTGCGGTGAAACTTCGGTCTCCCCTAACCACTCGTTTAACTCCGCCACGGCCTGGTCACTGAGGAATCCGGCCCAACCTCCCCCTTCCCCTCCCTCAACCCCGGATTCCCACACATCGACTAGCATTTCTTCGATGAGCGATTCTGCCTCACCTACAGCTGGCCGCTTCACTCCCCTGGCGGACGGAGCCGAAGATGAGCGGGCTCGATCTCGGCAGGGTCGATATGTATTTCGAGGACCGGAGACCCCCCTCGAATATCGTCCTTCCTCCGCGGTATCTTTGGAGCTTGTGCCACCGCCACCTTCCATTTCTCCTCTGGCTCCATATCTTCCAGCAAAGTCCTCTCTAACCAGTCAGCATGACTGCCGTTCGCTGGTGGAGAGCGAAGCGGAGACAGGCTGAGTACCGGGCTCAGGGCCCGGATAGTAGGTGGGATACTGCCGACCATTCTTGACATTGCTACAATTCTGCGTAGTAATTACACAAATTAATAAAACTTTCCTAACCTCGACTAGAAAATAATATGATGACAACACGATAGACAGAACAATCAACACTTACCCTTGACATTGGGATTAATACATCAATTGCTACTGGTTAGTAATTCCCTTTACACCTCGACTCTCTCGATACTTCTTAAGTTCGCTTACATGCTCTTTCGGGTTTTTGCGTTCATTCCCCATGTTTAACGTATAAACATTCGGTGGTTTGACCTCAATTATTTCAAAGGGACCCTCCCAGTCCGGAGGAAGCTTAGCGGAAAATTTCCGCGCCCCGCATGACAACACGTGCACCTTGTGCATGACCAAATCTCCTACTTGATACTGAACCTCTCGCCGACCCTTATTATAATATTCGGCCTGCCGTTGATGAGACTTTCGATATTTCTTGTTACCAGATCTCTCAACGCGTCCAATCGTTTCACTTGATCCCCTCAGACTTCTCGCGGAAAACGTACCTTCGAGCCTTTCGTCTCGACCTCGCGACGCAAACTTTTTACGGGAGCAGGGTGACGTCCATAATTTAAAAACGCCGGCGAGACTCAAGTACTCGACTGAACCGCCGTATTCATCGCATGTCGCAGTTCATGGAGGTGTTGATCCCAGTTGGAGTGGTCCGTCTTGACGAAAGTGGCGATCATTGTCTTAATTGTTCTGTTGCTACGCTCTACGAGATTGGCTTGGGGGTGATAGGGGGGTGTCATTACTCGTGTCACTCCATATACCTCAAGAATTCTCCCTAGGTCCTTAATGTCGAACTCCTTCCCGTTGTCAGTTAAGAGGTAGTCGGGAGTTCCCCATCGAAAAAGGACTAACTCCTCGAATGCCTTTGCCACATTTTTATCAGTGGCCGCTCGTACTGGCCGCATCACGATCCAGCGAGTGAACAGGTCCTGGAAAGCAATGACATACTTGTACTGTCCCTTACTCTGTGGCAACTCCATAAGGTCTTAGGCCACTACAGCCCATGGATGCTCGATGACTCGACCCCCCATTAGCCCCTTTGGCGCCGTTTGGTCAGGCTTGTACCTCTGACACTCGTCACATCTCTGCACGAACTCATAGACGTCATGCCAGACCCCCGGCCAGTAATATTCTTGGGCGATTCGTTCGTATGTTTTCTCGACTCCAAGATGGCCCGCCGTTACCTCACAATGAGCATCTTTCAGCACTCGATCTCGATACTCAACTGGAACTACCAATTTCCAGGTCTCCTCCCCCCCAGTAATTGGACCCAGTAGAGGATCGATCCGCTGCTTATACACAAGTCCATCAGCCACTCGCCACGACTTGTACTTGACCGGATTACCTTGAATTTCTTCAATACGCTTCAAATACCACGGATCCTTCACTTCTCGAAAGCAGCAATTCCGATCTCGCTAGATTCCTCCTCAAAGATTCTCGATAGTGCGTCTGGAACTCGATGCATTGCGCCCTTCCGGTGTACTATCCGAACATCCCATTGTTGCAATTCAAGAGCCCATCGAGCTAACCGCCCGGTTGGTTCCTTCAGACTCTGCAGCCACCGCAGTGCGCTATGATCAGTAATTGCGGTAAACTTGTACCCCTCGAGGTACGGTCGCAGCTTTTTAATAGCCCAAACCAATGCGAGGCACTCCTTCTCCGATGTGGAGTAATTCCTTTCAGCGCTTGAGAGTACTCGATGTATATACACAATCGGGTGTTCTCCATCTTCAAACTCTTGAGACAATACCGCCCCAATAGCATCATTACTAGCGTCGCACTGCACCGTGAACTCTCGGGTGAAGTCGGGCCTTGCCAATACCGGAGCCCTTGGGAGCGCCAATTTTAATTGTTCAAATGCGTCTTGCTGCTCAGCACTCCACTGTCAGGCCTGCGTTTTCTTGATTAGCTTCAGGAGGAATAGCTTATCTCACTCTCCTTCTCGATGAATCTTGAATACCACCCCACCATTCCTAGAAATCGCCTTAACTGCCTCTTCGTCTTCGAAACTGGGTATTGTAAGATTGGCTCGACCCTTTCCATATCTGGCCGTAACCCATCTCGATCTAATAAATACCCCAGGTATCGAACTCTCGAACAACCAAACTCACATTTGTTCCAATTGACTGTAAGATGAGCATCTCGAATTTTTGTAACAACAATCTCTAGCCATTTTTGATGCTCCTCGAACGAGTCAGTAGCTATGATGATATCATCAAGGTAACCAAACACATGTGGTTCCATCTCTGGACCGAAAAGTGCATCTATCAGCCGTTGAAATGTAGCTGGTGCATTCGTTAAACCATGCATTCTCTTGAATTGCCACAAGCCCGACCCAAGAACTGCAAAGGCTGTATATTGCCTACTCTCTTCATCTAACTCGACCTGGAAGTAGGCGTTTTTGAGATCGATTTTGGAGATATATTTTGCCCGTCGCAACTTATCTAAGATTCCATCCATATTTGGATGGCGTAGCGGATAAGCATCTTTTTTGCTGCGAGCATTTAAGTCCCGGAAGTCGATGCAGAAGCGGAATTTTCCATCCGAGTTTTTCTGTATCACTGGTGCATGACACCACGCGCTTGCCGATCTCTCGATTATTCCTGCCCGATGCATTTCTCGAACGACCTCCTGGGCTACAGACCACATTGCTGGTGATCGACGCCTTGGTGCATGGCGAATCGGAGTGTAGTCGGTCAACTCGATATGGTGTTCCGTTAAATGGGTAGATGGCAGATAGTCTACGGTTTGTTTATGGACTAATCTATCCACAATCTCCTTAATGCGTTCGGTTTCGCTCAGTGTCAGTTCAGTTAGCACTGCACACTCCGCCATTATAGCAGGGGTGGATTCGTCGACATTCGTGGCAAAGGAATGCCACTTCCCTTTATCTCCACACTTCCACCGTTTGTCTCGAAGTTGTAACGATAAATCCCATTTGACTCGGAAATCCATGCCCAAAATGATGTCATGATTGATTTCCTCGACGGCTCTGAACTCTAGCAGTCCTAAATGGCTATCGACATCAATCGATATTCGTAAGTTACCTTGAATCTTCATCGGAAGTCCAGACACTCCTCTCACTTAGCCACTCGATGGTCGTAATCGGTCTCGATATTTATCCAAAATTCGCGGACCAACTAGGGATATGGTTGCTACAGGATCTAGTAGTGCAAGGTAAGGCTCGTTTCCAATCATTACTCGGATAAAGTTTCTATTATCCAAAGCGGCTGCTTTCACGACATCCTCGACCCCCACCCACTCTCATAACTTTACGCTATTCTCTGGAATAGCGTCCCCCCCATGCTTAGACCATTACTACCCCCGCTCGATCCCGAAAGCCCTCCTTCCCGGTTTTGCGACGATTGATTACCCTTGCCGTCAGGTTCTGCTGCCTTAGCTTCGGGTTCTGCTGTGTCCTCCAGAATTATGTCCACGGCTTTTTGAATTTGTGGTAGCAAAGCATAATCTTTCTCTTCTTCTGGATTTGGTAACGTCCAATCTTTCATAGGTAACTCCAACACTATGTCATTATGCGTTCCTTCTTCGTTCTCACCCTCTTTTTCAGATCCACTGTCCTCTTCGCTGCTTGACGGTACCCAGCTGACCCGATTTCTCCCCCATGGTGAAGTAGCATCTTGTGGTTGTTCTTTCTTTTTTTGAGCAATTACCTTTGCTAATTCTCCGTCCCCCTCCTCCTTCTTCCTCGAAACCGTAACACAAGGTTTCTCCACTTCCACTACCCGAGCCATCACACAAAGCTCACTCGAACCCGTTGCACCAGGTTCCTTCTCATCCTCTACTCGAGCCGTAACACAAGGCTCCCTTATACTCGGATCGGTTGCAGTCAACTTCGGTATACTCTCTCCTCGAGCCGTACCACAAGGCTCCTTTACGCTTGAAACCGTCGCATCCGGTTCCAGTATACTCTCCACTCGAGCCGTAACACAAGGCTCCTTTACACTTGAAACCGTCGCACCCGGTTTCAGTATACTCTCTACTCGAGCCGTAACACAAGGCTCTTTTATACTTGAAACCGTCGCACCCGGTTTCAGTATACTCTTCACTCGATGTTTCCCCCCACTCGACCTCAACTCCATGTCGTTGACGTCCTCCTTTAACTCTACTACTGCGCTTTGGGCCCCAGTTACTCCTGCGCCTGCGCCTCTATTGCGTCCTGGCGGGCCCGTTTCCCAAAGCTAAGACAATATGGCGGCAATTAGGGCACTCCTTTAGTGTTGTACCCTCCTTGCCACACCCTTGGCACTGTTGCCCTTGCTTTGTTGGACAATCACGAGAAAAGTGTCCTTTTTTCCCGCATATATAACAAGCTCTTTTTGGACAGTCAGCTGCTCGATGACCTACTACTTGGCAAATAAAACATGGTCCTACAAAACTCGAGCCCCCCCCCCCCCAAAGGTCTTGAGTTCTCCACTGGCGCACAATACGGCGCCGGTTGAACTGGCTTTGTTGTCTCGTTCACCTGAGTTTTTCCTCTAGGTGGTGAACCGCTTGATACTTGGGTTGTTTTGACTTAGCTCCTACCCTCCTTTCCATTGGACCGTCCTGGGACGGCAGGGTTATTCAATGCTGCCACTTCTCCTTCAGCTCTCTTTGCTCCGTCCTTTTTATTTTTCTTTTTACTCTTCCCTCTCTCCGGCTGGCTGCTCTCTCCTTCACTAGAAGACTCCCCCACCGCCGCTACTTTATGTGTATTGCGGTGCGGGCCACTATATGTTGTACCTGGAATTCTCGATTTGTCTCGACGAGGCGGGGAGTTATATCTCTCCTTAATCGCCTCTCGTCTCTCTAATTCCCTACCAAATTTCTCAATTGCCTCGAAACTATCTAACCTCTTATCCCATAGATAATCTTGATACTCCGGTCGTAAATGGGAGAACGCCAAGTTCAGTTGTTCTCTTAACGAAGGTGGTCTCTTTAAGTGAGCAATGATTCTTCGAAATTTTGTTAAGAACGGGGACACCTTCTCCTTCAGACCTTGGTAACGTGCCCTCAGTTCTTCCATGATGTCGTCCTCATGTAGCTCACCAATAAATTGGCGTCTAAAGGCCTTCTCGGAGGTCCCAAAGTCCCATAGTTCTATGTCTTCCTGATATACATCATACCAATCACCTGCTTCCTTGATTAGAACGCTTGCAAGGCATGGCAGAAGCTATTCATCGCGGACTCCAGTAGCACGTTTACACGCCTTCAGGCGTGACAAAAACTGATCTGGTGAGTTCTTGGCATCACCCGTGTACCTCAACCCCCAGCTCTTCAAAGTTTTTATTACGTACAAACTGTTATCTCGAACTGCCGGTGACTCTTCCGGGTAATAATCTCTCCGTGACCTCTGCTGCCTCGCATGTGATTCATCCCCTCGATTTCGTCGGTTACGAGGAGTCACATATATTTCTCTCGAATCATTGCTTTGCGGACTCAAATCTCGAAAATCAGCCCGCAGCCTACTCGAGGACAGTAGCGGAATTCCTTCCTCCGAGTCGGAACTTGAGCTTTCTGGGAGCGCTATCTTTCTACGCCGTCGGGGGGTAGAGCGAGTTGTCGTCTGTTTAGTGACTCTTACGAATCGCCCTTCCCTCGGCTCATACTCCTCAGCTAAGTCCTCTCTTTCGTTGTGGATCTCGAAGTCTCGCGTATGTTTTGATCTGTCCCCCAACTGCCTAATCCTCGAAGTATGGCCTGATTCGTTATTTCTCGACTGCACTCGAAGGCTTGGCAGATGTGCTATTGGCCAGCGCGAGCTAGGTGTGCTCCCTCTCGCCTCAGTACCCAACGCCTCGTAACGTAGCTGCGGTGGCATCAAATATTGACTGTCCACTGAATTCCGCACCCCCGTATTTTCTTTCCACCTTGAATTTAAGTTGTGCTCCATGCTGACAGTGATCCTGGGAAGTGCTCCATTACTGCTGTCTCTAGGGGGCACCTGTGTTCCTGGTAACATCACCATAGCTTGTGCAGCCATGTCGTCCGCAGGGCCTTGGTTTCTCGTAACCTCGGCTTCCGCTTCCGTCTCTGGAATAATACGCAGTGCGTCTCTGACCCCTGTATTTTCCTTTCGTCGAGATCGTACATCTTCTTCTTCCGTCTCATACTCTTGGTTGACGTCACTAAAGGCCATTACCAATTCATCCTCCAATGGTACGTCCTTGCCTTCGGCTTCATCCGTTTCCGGAAACCATGTCACCTCCGTCACTCCCACCGTTCATAGGCAAGCTCGAAACAATCTCTCTGCCTTGGCTTGGTGGCTACCGTGACGATTGAGACCTAATTCCTGTAGGTTACTTTCAACCACTTCGCTCGTTTTCCGCATCACATCACGAAACCGGACCCTGTACTCTCGATTGTTACTGAGTTCCCTCATCCTGGCTTGATATTGATCCACTTTCTTGGCTTTCTTAGTTGCCATGTTGAACGTGCTATATGTACTGCCTCACCACCAGCAGGGATAACAGGAGAACAGAAACTCAACCCGTATTCGTGGTTATTCAATGTTGAGCTCTAATTCAAATACTCGAACCTGTAAATTCAAATACTCGAACCTGTAAATTCAAATACTCGAACCTGTAAATTCAAATACTCGAACCTGTAAATTCAAATACTCGAACCTGTAAATTCAAATACTCGAACCTGTAAATTCAAATACTCGAACCTGTAAATTCAAATACTCGAACCTGTAAATTCAAATACTCGAACCTGTAAATTCAAATACTCGAACCTGTAAATTCAAATACTCGAACCTGTAAATTCAAATACTCGAACCTGTAAATTCAAATACTCGAACCTGTAAATGAGAGAGGAGCAACCCAGAAACCGAAGAGCAGGAGCAGAAAATAATTTCCCTTCTATTTTTCTTCAACTCTGACGTAAAAAAAAAAAAATTTTATTTAAATTTTTGACCCCCTATTCCTGAAAAAGAGAGAGGAAAGGAAAAAAAAAATTTTTTCTCGACCCACAATTCTTTCTAAAAAAAATTCTATCCCACACTCTGATAATCCACCTGAAAAGAAAATTCTCGACCCACAATTCACTTAAGAATCCCCCTTCCTGAGCCGTTTTTCTTTTCTTACTTTCGTACTGTCAGCACTTTATCGCCACTCTTACTCGACTTATTCACTGCCACTAATTACACCTTCACCACATATAACACAAAAACTATCTCAACTCGATCCGTTGTTGCTACCATTAATTAGTTGGGCGCCATTTGTGACATAGTGCTTTGTTATTCCCACTATATTGAGTTCGTTCCTCAAAATGACCTCGAAACAAGCACTAAACCACCTTACCGTCGTGACTCCTTCCCGAGTCACACCTCGGCCTAAGACTTATATCTCGATCAAAGGAGGTTCTAATGGTGAGCAACAACTACAACTCCCGTTATGTCAACGATGAAACAGTATTGCGTTACTGATTACCCACGGTGATAATTTTCTGAATTCCTGAAAATAAGGCTCGAGGGACAACACAAAATCACACTCGCAAATAATGACAAATACAAAACTTGGAAATGAGTATAACTTTATTCAAAGTAAATCAGGAAAGAACTTCCAAAATTGCTGCCAGCTGCTGACTCAGGCCCCTCTGTCTAACCGCCTCAAAATGGCGTCTCCTCCCGCGTCCACCTCGTTGCTTCGAAAACCTGCGAAAAGAGAAAATACCCGAATACAACAATCTCGACGTTGAACTCCTTCTCGAAGCACTCTGGAGCGATCCAGACTCACTGGCCACCTGGCACCTAGACTTCCTACTACGAAACTACTCAACCCCTGGACGACACACGGACCGCTACCGTAACCTCAGTTATACTTCCGTATTAATGAGCTCTCGACCCGTAACTACTTACGGGCGCTTGCCCTGTTACTGCACGATGGCCGGTGATATCTCCCTCCCCACTACTCTCTCTCTCTCCCAGCGCGGCACCTGCCTGCCTGCAGTATCCTCGCCAGCGGCTTCCCTCTCTACTGCTTTCTCTCTCTCTCCTCGCGCCTATCTTGCTGCTGCGCGATCGCGTATCTCTTACGTATGCTCCTGCGTACTCGCACTATTCTCCCTGCGCGGGCTAGTTGCGCGACGCTCAGTCTTCGCCTCTACCGCTATCGTTCACATCGCACGCTCGTGACCTCGCACAGTGTACTAATTCGATTCGATCTTGGACAAAATCGTAGAGCTTCGAACATAAATATGATATCAAAACCAACCAACACTTTTTGGAAAGAAGATGCAATTTCCAATATAAAAAAAATATGATTTATTTAGAAAGCAATAATTTGACCTTGAACGTCAAGGTCAAAGGTACGAGTTTTAGAGAAAAATTTCTATTGTTTCCTCTGGTGAACATTAATTTTTGGTATTTTTTTTTGCGGAAAACATATTTCTATAGATTTTGGAACGAGGAATCCAAATCTCACCTCAAAAATACGTTTGTGATTATTTAAACCCTAGAAATCTTCAGTCAAAGATGCTTCATCACATTTTATGCAAATTTCACACAGCAAACTTTGTTGTTATTATTTTTTTATGATATCTACTTTTTATTCATGTTATTTTGTTATATCTTAACTGATTATCAACAGCTAGAAAACTTAAGGAAGCCCAAGTTGATGTGCCAATTAATATAAACACGAAAAAATGCTGTTACAATGGTTATGCAACAACGTCTTTCAGTTAATTGCAGTGTGTGTGCGTGCGTGCGTGCATGCGTGCGTGTGGATGTGTGTGCGTGCGTGCGTGCGTGTGTGTATATGTATGTGTGTGGGTGTGCCAGTACATCATTTTTAGGAAAATAAACAATTTATTATTGTAGCTTTAAAAAAAATTATTTAAAATTTTAAAACCGAAACATCCTGAATAGATACAAAATTTTATTGCATATTTTTTAACCTTTTAAACCTTAAATACGCTGCGGAGAGTAGTGATAAATCTGCGTAAAATTTAAGGACATTAGTTTATTTCTATGCGTGTTATCCTGAAATAACGTAATTTCTTTTGGAAATATTTTACTTGAAAGAAATACAGGTCACCTCTTAATATTTTAGATTGGCTCTTGCTATTCGTACATCAGATGTAAAGTACACTGATTCAGAGAATAAGTTTTAAAACACCTTGCTGTGATATTTGTTTTGCTTTGACATCTGACTAGATAAATTACAGTATATTTCGTTATATACGTATATACTTGGAATACATAAATCGTTTCTGTTATTTTACGATAACACGTGTAGAAATCAACTAATGTCTTTAAATTTTACACGGATTTATCACTACTCTACGCAGCGTATTTAAGGTTTAAAAGGTTTGTTACGGAACAAATAATACTAATAATTTATTGTTGTATATAATTGTTTATATAAGTCCACTTGCTTGATTTTTAAATATGTATCAAGTTATTATTATATTGCTTTCTTTTATTTGATAATCTAATTTATTTATACATCTTTTTGATAACTCTGCCATCTACGAAATGGGAACGGTTTGTTCTATGTTTGGTGGTCGTGTGCACGGAGATGATTTGCATCTACCGGGGCAACAGCTGTCTCTCCACCGATTGTATGGATCGGTAATCGGAGAGCCCATGTCATGATAAGTGTTTGGCTGACTCATGGACGTTTCTGACCACAGGTGATAGAGTTTAAATAAAAGTGTGTTCGGTTTTGGGAGTATCTTATGTTTTTTAACAACCCTTAGCAACGGGCGAGATCGATGTTCTTTGCTTTGAGAAGAAATGCAGTTTGGATAACGGCTTTAAAGCAAGCGGATACGTTTTCCTCAGCTTATATGTATTCCAGAACCTTTCTTATTAAAAGTCTTAAATATATACAATTTCGTTAATGATTATTTCTCCCTCGTGCGCTACTTCTCGAGTACCAGAACAAGGTTAACAAATATTCAATAAAATTTCGTGTATATTCAGGATGTTTCGGTTTTTAATTTTAAATAATTTTTTTTAAACCTACAATAATAAATTGTTTATTTTCCTAAAAATGATGTACTCGTACACTCACACACATACACATACACACACACATACACACACGCACGCACACACAGACATACGCACACACACACACACACGCACACACCCACACGTATGCATCCACGCACGCACACACACTGCAATTAACTGAAGGACATTGTTGCATCACAATTGTAACTGCATTTTTTCGTTTTTATGTACATTGGCACATTACCTTGGACTTCCTTAAGTTTTCTAGCTGGTGATAATCAGTTAAGATATAACATAATAACATGAATAAAAAGTAGATAACATAAAAAAATAATAAGAATAAAGTTTGTTGTGTGAAATTCGTATAAAATGTGATCAGGCATCTTTGACTGAAGATTTCTAGGGTTTAAATAATCACAAACGTATTTTTGAGGTGAGATTTAGATTCCTTGTTCCAAAATATGTTTTCCGCGAAAAAAAATACGAAAAATTTGTGTTCACCAGAGGAAACAATAGAAATTTTTCTCTAAAACTCGTACATTTAACCTTGACGTTCAAGGTCAAATTATTGCTTTCTTAAATAAATCATATTTTTTTTATATTGGAAATTGCATCTACTTTCCAAAAAGTCTCGATTTGTTTTGATATCATATTTATACCTGGAGCTCTACGATTTTGTCCAAGATCGAATCGAATTAGTACACTGTGCGTCGGCTCTCGACGCCGCTCACCGGGTTACGCGATTCCCTTGTGCGCCTGCTCTCTCTCGGCCCCTTCCCCCTCGCGCCTCTCTCTCTCTCTCTTGCGTGTGTTATGTTGCCGCTCGGCCCGGCCATGGTGTCAAGAGTGTGTGTATGAGTGTGTGCGCAACCCGCTCGACATCCTCGCCGCCGGCGCGCACAACATGGCGGAGCCGGTCGAGCATGTGCTCGCAGCGGCTGAGTCAGCCGATATATGTTACATCGTCACAAGTTAAAACTGTAAATATCTTATTTTTGTTTAGAAAATAAAACGTTAGTGTTAGTATTATACATATAATTATAAATCCATTATTCTCTTTTCTACAACATTTTGTGCATTAATTATATCTACAATAAAAATTACCATCTCAAGACTTTTATTATTACTCGAGTTATTTAAAATTAAATTATTTTGATTAAATTTTGCCATTATTTGATAATAAAAGTTTCGAAATACTAACTTTGAATTCCTTAGAGGGGCGCCATGGACAAATTTGCCCAGGGGCGCTGGAAAAACTAAGACCGGCACTAAACGTATGGCATTGGCATTAGTCTGCTATGGCCGTCCACTGGCGGTTTTTTTTTTTACATTATACCACCTCGATGTGTTGGTGAGTCTATCGCGCGCGCACCTGCTTATGTGTGATGTAGGCGCTATAGTCTACTGTGGTCGTTTACTTGCGGGGTCTTTTTACATTATATTGCCTCGGTGTGTTGGTGAGTTTATCGCGCGCACACTTCTTTATATGTGAGATCGGCGCTATAGCCTACTGTGGCCGTTTACTTGCAGGGGTCTTTTTACATTATACCGCCTCGGTGTGTTGGTGAGTTTATATGCGACGTAGGTGCTGAAGGAGCTTATATTGTAGCAGTGCTCTCCGCTCAGCTGATGACTTTTATAATTTAAGTAGTAGGGTGTGTGCTAAATATGTTATTATCAGATAATAATATTCAAGAAGGTTGGGTGTCTTGTTTTGCCCGGGTTTTTAATTAATCGATTCAAACAAAAGTTAATAACATTGCTAATGCACTGTAAACATTTATTAAATTCATGGAGCTATATTATTTATCTATATTTGATCCCCAAAAGCATCAGTTTGCAAGATCTTGATATAAATCTTGTCGACAAAATATTCCCTATTTGCAAATTTCAACTTTGTTTTGAAAAATATTTTTGTTTTGTCTCGATATTGTCTCGATTTTCAAGACAGCGCATGCCGATATCGAAATTATCTCGAGTATTGTGGAAGCCCTAAATGTAGCACATTTTACTTCCTTCACAGCGAAAGACTGCCTATGGCAATGTCTTCCTGTGCGTAGAACTCAGCAACTTGAGCGCATGCTGAGACAGCCATCTTAACGACGAGCTGCATCTGCGAGCTTCCGTTGAATAAAATGAGACAGCGGTGTGACTTATCTTGCTTATGGGGTTCATTGTCTCATTTCCGGCTCCGTAGTTCACACGCTGTCTTGCCTTTGAACGGTCGCGAGTCTACACACGTGCTCCTTATTCGACATTACGTTGCTTATTGAATTTACAATATAGGGTGAAACTATTAGCGTTGGCTACTTTTTTGTGAAAGTGGAGTTTCCTTCTTTTTTCGTGGTGTCACGATGTCCGCACGCGGTGCTGACGATACACCGGATTACTACCTTGGTGGTGAACCCCAAGATTACATCTGCTGGCACCGGCCTATGCCCCTGGATCGGGTTATCTCCTGGATCCAGTCGCCGTCGGGGGTGCGAGCAAGAAATCATGTTCACGTGGTGAGTAATAAATTTTGAAATTTATTTCAATAATAGTATGTAAACGACTTAATTTGATGAATGTCCACATTTCAACAGAGACGAGATCAAAATCAAATCTTTTTATACCCTTATCATTTTTGGAATTGTTCAAATTTTAAAAATTTTCATATGATTAAAATATTTTTCTTTTTTTTAATACTAAAACTTTTTTTTTTTAAATTGAAACATTTTAGACAGGTTTTTAATGAATCTCATGCACTTTCAAAACAATGTTTTAAATGCAATTCATACTATTTGACCCTTATATAATTAGGTATGAATTTCAATTACATTATTCGGCTTCAGATAGACGAATTATAATTCTAATTGTAGGAGATATGAGTGCCAAAATAAGAATGTTAAAAGAAATATAATTTTAAATTTAATTTGAGAAATATTATTAATCCGCGAGAGAAAGTGTTATCAGTAAAATTCGGTATTTCTTTGCTTCCTTTACGCGCCTCTATTAAGTTACTACCTGTATTTGAAGTATTCCAAATCTGCATTTTATCCTATTTTATGATTATAAATTTTGAAACGAGAACTGATATTATGTTGAATGTATAAATATTGTACATGAGCAAGTTTCGTAGTTATTTTATTGCAAATTTTGTTGTTACTTTAGAGTTTTCCAAAATTAATCAAATTGTAATGTACATATACATTCGGTTAGAAGGAATCGTATATGTGAGCATTTTTTCAAAATAACCTATGAATTTTGTTAGACCATTAAATTGCTGACAGAATATTTATAAAACTTCAAACTTGTACGTTAGTTTTTTTGTTGTCAAGTATTTTGTATTCTTGAAAACGCGTAATAAATTATGAACTATCCGATTACAGTTTCTTTATTGTAATAAATGACTTGTGGTCTAATGATATTTTTGTTTTGGTAAAAGTAATTCTAAATAGAACAATAATGAAATGTGGAAAAACTTATACTCTTATTTGCAATTTTATTTATATTACAAGTCGATTTCACTGCATCATAAATTTTAAGTACTTAGAATCTCGCGAGATAAAACGTTTCATTTATCATTTAATTTTTATGGTAAAATTATTACAGAAGAAATCTACCGGATTTTCTTAGCATTACAAATTTTGATTTTAACGCGCAAGTAACGGAGCATCCGTCGGCACCCTTGAGCACAATCTTATGAAGTCATCGAACTTATGACGTATATGTTTAATAAAAAAATAAAAATTAAACCCAGAAATTGACTTAGTACTTCATGCCTTTGGAAATTAGAGTTTCATCTTTCTTTCTATTGGTTTGCCTAGTAAGAAACTAGCCAAAATATGTTAAACTATCTAAAGACTTTAATAGAATACAATTAATTCAATTAATAGAATTCAAATAATAGACATTATGTAGAATACAAATAATTCAATCGATATTTTATGGCGAGCTTAAAGGTATTACTGTCATCTTTTTATAGATGTGATTTGGTAGTGACGTGATGAGATTGAAATTGAATGTTTATAATGTTAAATCTTTAGCTATTTAATTTTTCATAAATTTTACAATAAGGTTTTTGTTACAAGGAAATGATATTTTAGTGAATTAAGAAATTTTCTTCCAAACGGGATAGTTTAAAGGTAGAACTAAATATTAAGTAATTAATTTTTCTCTGGTTTAATGTTATTGTAATATAGGTTACTAAAAAGCACAAAATCATTGAAACTTTTTTTCTAACAAGGTAACATTATTCATAATTTCGTGATTTAATAGGACTGACAAGGCATATATTATTTCTGTCGATTGAAGGTTGTTAACAAAAATTTTAATACTTTCCTGTGGCCAATAACAATTACTTCGTTTCTAGCAATTATTGTTTTGATGAAAAACCCTCAAATTTCTTTCGGTATATATAGTTGCTGTAAGATATTATTTTTGAAAGGGTTCTTTATTTCAAACAATACTATTTCTTACTAATGTATTTGAGCCAGAGTAACGAGTTGTGAATTATATTATTTGAAATCGTCCTTATGGATGTGTGTGTATATGTTAGTATACACTGATACCTCATGCGGGGTAAGGTTTCCTATTCTTTTACAGTTGATAGCTATACTTACATCTTACAAGTGCATATAAGCACTTATTCTCGTACTATGCTCCATACTTTCTGTTCATATCTTCTGGGGTTATTTTAAAGTTTTTCTTTGAGTTGAGAATTTGGATTTGGGGATATCATCAATTTGGAATAACTTACAAATTCTATATTATTTTGTAATTATAAATAATGTGTTTAATGCAGATTTTATATGTATTTTAATCGAAAAATTGAGAACTGTGATTACATTATAAACTTAGTAAAATTGAAAGTTTTTAAATTATTTCTATATTACAATTTCAACAATTTCTATATTAATTTGTAATTATAAATAATGTGTTTAATGATAATATTATATTTTAATCGAAAAATTTTGAACTGTGGTTAAATTTATAACTTAGTAAAATTGAAAGTTTTTTTTTTTACAAATTCTATATTATAACTTACTCCGAAGTTATTATTTATTTCATCAGTGTAGAACAAAAATTTGCTTTTTCTGAAAAACCCACAAAGTAAGACTTGTATCGGTGTATTGGTAGGGTGTCAGACTTTATTTAGTGATTTGTAATTGAGATTTTTGTATATACACGGTGACCCATTTTAATTGCCGCACCCGGATTTCTCAGAACCTAAGCCAGATAGAAAAAAATGGTTCAGACAAAGGGGGCCACATAATGGCGCTAACGTCTTTGACCTTGAACTTGACCTCTCAGGTTATTTCAAGGTCAAAGTGGTTTTTTCATATGGAAACACCCAGTTCTGACCCCGGATTCGGAAAGAGCGGGAAATTTTACGTTCAAAATCATATTGAGAAAATTTTTCCAAGGTCATTTCAAGGTCAAATCTAGGTCAAACTCAGAAAAGTCCGTTTAAAATCGTTTTTTTTCCATGAACCACAGGCTAAGCTGGTTCAAATTGATCGTAGGCTTAATAGAGGAACCCACACACCCAAAACTTACACATCCTAGTAAACAAAACTCAAACTCGCACATACTAACCCCATACACTTCATGCCCTCACATGCTGAACTGTTACACCACGATCCCACAACCATACCCCACACCCTCCAGTCCCACACATCCCTACCCCACGCATGCTAATCCCACACATCCTGAACCCTGAAAAATTTTTCTCAAGGGCAAAATGATTTTTTAACGGAAACATTATGATCGTTGAAGCTTCTGTTATAAATGTATTAACCTTACTTTTTGCCCTACCCAGAAACAACGACGTGGATGTAGTAAGGATTGTTTCCTTTGGGGTGCTTAATTAACGTGAGTTCCCTTGCCTCTCACTGTTCGGGGTGCTTGATTAAAGTGAGTCCCCTTGCCTCTCACTGTTCGGGGTGCTTGATTATAGTGAGTCCCCTTGCCTCTCACTGTTCGGGGTGCTTGATTATAGTGAGTCCCCTCGCCTCTCACTAATGTAAATAAATTTGTATTTAACCTAGAAGCAAGTGTTCGAAATTACGACCATTTCCTTCAAGGCATATAGTCAAACGCCTTTGAAAATGGCGAACAGTGTTCTGCAAAGTTTGTCTCGGAATGGCAGCGCATGCTCGACGAATCCTATCCTGCATATCTGCTCTTGTATTGGGTTGTTGCTCAAAAATAGTATTTTTCAAATACCCCCATAAACAAAAGTCTGATGGTGAAGTATGGGATGAAGAAGCAAGCCATTTCACCGGACCTCCTCAACCAATCCATCTAATACTAAAGTGTTTATTGAAAAATACTGTTATTATGAGCGTGAAATGCGGTGCTCCACTATTCTGCTAGAACCTCAAAAATAAATTTAAAAGAACCATTGACGGAACCATTTTCTTCGTAGATGTGTTTTTAATGATTACATTATCAAAATTAGTATTTCTGAAATTCGAACGCTACTAATTCACATTATTTACATAAAACAAAATAATAAAAGGAAGTTTTAGTTTTATTTGCAATTAAAATAAGAAATAATGCTTTATTGAATTGAATACCTTTAATGTCTTAAAGATTATTTTATTTTAAAATTTAAAATTAAAAAAGTGTGACAAACGAAGTATTTATGGCAATACAGTTAGCTAATTAAAGTTACCGTAATTTTCCAACGTTTTTCCTTTTTAGGCGCGACCGTATACGGGTGAGCCTTATAATTATTAATATTTTTGATATCATTTTACTATTTAAATTTAATAGTAATTAATAGCTGGCACTGAAATGGCTGACTATCCGCCCAGCGAGATCATTGATATGATTTTGGTTTTAGGTGCAAGCCAAAATAATTATCGTGGTGCGGCAAGACTTTATGCTGAACGCTATCCTGACAGACGACATCCTGACGATAGAGCTATCAGACGTTTAACTCAAAGAGCTCGTGGTGGACACATGGTTCGCCCACGTAGGCGCCATGACTATGATGAAAATGATAATCGAGTTGTAACTATCCTTGCAATAATTCATCTTGACCCACACATTAGCGCACGTCGAGTCGAAAGGGAAATTGGTATTCCAAGAAATACTTTTTTAAGAATTTGTAACGTACCGAAGTAATGACAGCTTTCAGATTTTAATCTATACCTTTAATAATTGAGTTAACTTGTATGAAACTAGATGTCGTTACTTGGTAGTTATTAACAATTTTTTAAGAGTTCGTGTACTGGACTCGAGCATACAATCGGGATGGGAGTAGCCCCGATCTCAGGGTTAGATACCGGCGCGCAATGTGCCGGAGTCCGTGTCGTCGATACAGAGAGGTGGTAGGTGCAGGTAAGTCGTTAGCGCTGAGTGGCTGCGACCGTGCTGCTTAGGTGATACGGGTAAGTAGTCGGCGCAGAGGGCCAACTACCGTGCCGTGTGAAAAGAGAGGAGCCGGGTAAATAGTCGGCGCAGAGGGCCGACTATCGTGCCGTGGGAAGTAGGTAGGTTAGGATTCGGTTGTTATCGAGAGAGTTTATTTGAAGAAGAAAAAAAAACATTAATCAAAGTCTAGAATTATAGGTATGTTTATTAATATACTCAAAATGAATTATTTGACATAAGTTTTTACGAGCGCGAAGGAGTGGCCAGCTTCAGTTACCTAAGCGCAATGCTTATCGGTATCCTGAATAGGCGAGAGCTCGGACACAAGTGCGTGCCGATTCTGAGAATCGGAGCCCTTTATATAGCAGTCGATCGTCTGGTCTTCTCTCTTGCGCATGACAATATTTTTGTTTATACTCTGACGTCAGAGGCGCGGTGTGAATGAGTGAGTAAGATTTTCTCTGGCGCACGCGATCGTATGTTTGTACACAAATATGCATCGTGTTTGTTGATTTTTCGCTCTCATGTTTATGAATGGGAAAATGTGAATCGATGCGTATACCATGAGCTGTTCGTGTATGTCACATCGCCCCCCAAATTAAATGGTTCTGCTCGCAATTGAATACATTGAAACATTTAATTTTAACGCCTTTTATTGGTTTGGGCTATTTACAAAAATTTAAAACGTAATCGCATTTACGTAGGCCTCCTCGCTTTGCTGCTTTGCCGGTGGTGGCTGTGGTGTTAGAGATGACGGGGTGGCTGATGGTGGCGTGGTAGGTGGTGCAGGTGGAGACCAGTCTAGTGACAACGGGCTCAATGGGCGCGGCACATACCTCATGCGGCGTGCAATCTGCCGCAGCTTTAAAAAGTCCTCGATCGGCGGTCGGCGAATCGGCGTTGGCACGTATTGTTTTAATTCATGCCGAGAGGTAGATGGAGTTGGTGGTGGTGGCGTTTCCTCGCTCTCCCTGGTGGTTTGGACGGACCGGCTGACCATATGTGGCCTCGCCTGTACCGCTCGTCCGCCCCGGTATGCGCCGCGGGTTGGAGCCCAGGGTCTCCCTGACGCCGCCTTTACTGCTACGCACTCTATATTAAAGGGTGGCCATATCACCCTTCCACTTTGGACCGCGGCATCGCGTTTGTAAAAGTTCTCACGATTTTTACCTTGCTCAGGCATGGCTGTGAAGCGACTGACGTCCTGTGGCTCGATTTTAATTTTCCTTAAATTACTATTTACATCTATACTACTAAGAGTTTCGGTGTATGTTTACCTTCACCGAGACCCTTAGTGAACAATAAATACTTAAAAATAAGGCTTTAGATTTTGTACATGGAACTTTCCACGTTCCCTATTTGCTTCTATATCTAACAATACATACGTATCGGGCCCGATTTTTTACGTAATCGTATATGGTCCCTCGTATACGTGAAAAAACTTCGCGATCTTTCTTTCAGCCGCATCTGACATGTTTAGTGATTTCACTAAAACTCTATCGCCTACCTTAAACTCAAAGTGTCGCGTTCGGACGTTTTTTCGGAACGCTCGCCTCTTTAAGAATGAATGTGCTCGTTCGCGAGCGAGAAACACTTTTCGTTCATGCGTGATTTTATCTGAATCTATTATAGGCAACCACTTTTCCCATACCCGCGTAGGCTTGATATTAAAATGGAGCTCCATCGGTGTAAACCCCGTGGTCTCATGATGCGTTACGTTAATAATGTTTTGTATAATCTCAACGTATCTAGCCCAGCTGGTATGTCGGTCCCTTACGAATGTTCGGAAAAAACGCCCGAGTTCTCGATGTACCCGTTCGACCGGGTTACTTTGTGGGTGTCTGATGGAGGAGAATACCGGTTGTATTCCTTCGTCCATGAGTTCTTTTTTCCATTTACTTGAAGTAAATTGCGTCCCGTGGTCAGAAAGTATTGCTTTCGGTTTACCGTATTTGCCCATGTAATCACCGAAGATTTTTCTGATCACAGTCGCGGTGTTCGCTTTTTTTATAGGATACATGACCACGTACTTACTGAATACGTCTACCGTAGTTAAGAGGTATTTAACGCCCCCCTTTGACGTTGGTAAAGGCTCAAAAAAATCTATTGATAGTGTGTCATTTGGTTCTTCGGTTAATATTGGTTGGACGTGTTCATTAAGTTTATATGTTAAATATTTCGTTCGTTGACAAGTATCGCATGTACGAAGTATTGTATAAATTTTTTGTCTTAGTTTCGGCGCAGAGAAATGTTCGTTTATCATTTTATAAATCTTTGATGAACCAATGTGGCCATGTATCTCATGGGCTTCCCGTATCAAACTATCCAGAAGGCTTTCGGGCAACATGAGTCTATTATGATTTAATGCAATTTTTTGCATTAAACCATCTTTGAGCACAAAGCGCTTTTGCATTGTTTCGTCATTTGGAATTTCCGTAATTAATTTATTGATATAAGGGTCATTTTCCTGTAATGTCTTCAAATTCTTTAAGTTATTCATCAATTCGCGACTCGGTTTTTGCGCGAGTATCGAAGCGATTATGATTTCATTTTCCCGACCCGATTCCTCTGGATAGTCGTGTATCTGACGGCTTAGGTAATCGGCGACGGCGTTCTTGCGTCCCGGCAAGTATACCGGTTCTAAGCAGAAGTCTTGGATCGCGAGACTCCACCTTTGTAATCTAGCATTATTAAATTTACAATGTTTAAGAAAAGTGAGAGCTTCGTGATCGGTTCGTACGACTATTTTCGGTGCCCCCCGTAAGTACGTATCTAAACGTGTTAACGCCCAAACTATAGCTAACATCTCTTTCTCAGTCGTAAAGTAAGAGCATTCACTCCCCTTCAGCGTACGGCTAACGAACGTGACAATTTGTTCTTCGTTTTGATCGTTTACCTGCGATAGCACCGCAGCTATCGCGTAGTCGCTCGCGTCGGTAGTGAGTATGAATGGACGTTGTGGGTCCGCGTATTTTAATATGATATGCTCATCGAATATATTTTTAATATCATTGAAAGCTTTTTCGGGCTCGTCTGTCCATTCATACTTCTTACCTTGTTTTAACAAGTTTAGAAGCGGAACGGTATGCGCCGAGTAATTTCTCGCGAATTTTGTATAGAAATTAACAAACCCGAGAAATCCCTGCAATTCCCTGACATTTCTAGGTTTCTTAAAGTTTTTAATTGTTCTAATTTTCTCCGGGTCCGGTTTTACTCCTTCAGGCGTTAAAATATGACCCAGGAATTTTATTTCTTCCTGTACTAGCTTTGATTTTTTAAAACTAATCCTTAGGTTGTTTTTTAATAAATTCTCAAATAATGATTTTATATTTTGTAAATGACTATCGAAATCTTCTGAAATACATAGTAAGTCGTCTACAAAAGTTATAAGAAAATCTTCGAGTCCCGCAACGGCTAGGTCTAGACCTCTTATTAGCGCGGCGCTACTCGTTTTTATACCGAATGGTACTACATTAAATTCGTAAACTTTATTGTCGCAGATGAACGCGGTATATTTCCTACTCTCTTCTGAAAGTTTTATTTGATGGAAACTACTCGTTAAATCAAAGCTGGATAAAAAGTTTACGTTTCTACATCTTAAAAATATCTCCTCTACACCCGGAGGGGATTCATAATCATTTATCAATTTTTCGTTTAGTTTGCGTGCATCTAAGCATAGGCGGATTGATCCGTCTTTTTTTATCACAACCACGAGAGGGTTTATATATGGACTCGTTGAACGCCGAATTATTCCAAGCTCTTGCCATTTGTCGATTTCGATTTTAACTTTATCTCTATAATTTATAGGGATGGGATACGGCTTTGAATAAAAGGGTGCATCATCTTTTATTTTAAAAGTATACTCATAGTTAGATAATAGACCTGGGCGTTTCTGAAATACCTCTTTGTATTGTACTATTAAGCACTTAAGTTTATCCCTTTGGGAATTTTTTAGATTTTTGCATGATTTAATCTTTTCTTCGATTTCTTCTATCGAAACTTCGTAAGAAAGATCGTAAGCAATGAGATCATCGTATGAGTCAGCGTTTCCGCATTCGGACTCATACGATCGTTCGATTCTAAGAGACACATACTCTTCAGAGTACATTATGGCCTCCTTATAAGAACAATGAATATATTGATCGTTAATGGTTAAGAAAATTTCTTCCTTGCCGGTATCTATTAGCATACTAAGAGCCTTTTGCGTATCATATCCAATAATGCATGGTTTGACCAGTTTCGGCACTACTATAAATATAATATCTAGTTTTATTTTTGCAATTTCGACATTTAGAAGAACTTGGAGTTTTATTCGCGACGACTTTGCGCCCGTTGCTCCCTTTATGAATTTTCCACTTATCGGTAGCTTAGGTCGCATCCCGAATATTTTCGCATTAGCGTAGTAAAATTCCTCGGAGATGCAAGTGATCTCACTTCCCGTATCAATTAGGGCTTTTACCTCTATGTCTTCGACTTTCATATTTACCTCCGGACAACGCGTTTCTTTCGTATATAGACCTTTTGGTTCTACATCATACAAAAGATTTTCTCGCGGGTCCCCCAGTATAGAAGAGATATCTTTATTACAATTTTTATTCTCCGATCGAGTTGCTTGTTGCGGTTTACTTTTTGACATGCAGCAAGCAACTGTTATACGTTTCCCGAGTTTTCGGTATTAGCATTTCCTAAATTTATATTATTTACGTCGACCTCGTCGTAACTTCGGATTAATTCTTTGTTCCGTTCGTTTTTCTGCTTCCGAGCTGACTTTTTCTCGTTTGTTTGATTCGTTTGTGGTGGAGTTTTCTCCTTTATCTCCGGCGGCGTCGCTGTCTGTAACTCGTTTACGTTCACGGTTTTCGACTGCCAATGGGATGGCTTGTTATATGATTTATTTTGTATGTTAGCCGTATCTGAAGGAGGACTGGGTTTGTTGTGGCCCATTTTGTCGTGTTTTCGGTGACGTTGGTCGTCTCCGTCATAATCAGCTAATATTTTTAACAACATATTTTTATCTTTGACTTGCCGTCCTAAAACCGCGTGTCGAATATTTCTTTCGAAATGTTCGCTAACGCGCACAACAAACTCAGTCTCCGTATAGTCGAGATCCAGCTCTTTGCCTAAACCGAACAAATTTGTTGCGTATTCAACACGATTAAGACTGCCCCCCAGCTGGTGCTGACCGAATTCTATCTTCCGCTTCGCGGTTCTTTGTGTGTTCGCGCTCCAGTACCGTTCGCGAAACCGTTCTGTGAATTGGTCGTACGAGTCGATCTCCGACTCTTGTAGGTACCACCAATCCCTGGCATCACCCTCGAGTGCTTGGGAGATAAGGCATAAGAGTTGATCGAAATTAGGTTTAACCACGTTTATATATTTCTCGAACTCTGATAAGAATTTAACTGGCCTTTCATTCTCAAGTCCTCGATACTTGGGGATGTCTAACTTTATTTTTTGAGATGCTTCGCTCCCAGAATTGCCTTTCTTCATCGGTGATTTTTTTAAGTCTTTAATCGTATTTTTCAATTCTAGAATTTCTTTCTCAAAGTTTGATTTTATTTGATCAACTTCTCGTGAAAGGTTTCTTTTCAACTCTGCGAGCCTAGAATCTAGCTCGCGCTTACTTTCCGATTGATCATCGTTTTGTGACAGCGCGGATATTTTGTCGATTAGACTGTCGTTCTCGGTTTCTAGTAACTGAACCCGACCTCTTAGTTTATTTATTTCGGTAACTAATTCCGCGCGTTCTGCTTTTTTTTCCATACGAGTTTTCTCGACTGTCTGTGTTAACGCGTCATATTTCTCTTTTATCTCATTTCGAATTATCGCGACTAACGTTGCCCTTAATTTTGGTGATTTCGACGTGTCATTTTCCTCGTCTTGGCCTTCGAGCATATTTTCGAGCTCATTTTGCCGTTCATCCAATAATCGTATTTCATCAGTTACCGCCCGTTCCCATTTGAAACGTTTTTGTTCCTTCGCGTTCTCTACTCCCTCGTCAAAGGAGTCTTGTATTTCGCGCATAAACGCTCCCGATTTGCGGTCTTTTGCCATTTTATCTTTTAATAGAACACGTGCTTCGAAAAAAAAAACGTTGATACGGAAAGTGATGAAAAAGAATTTGATTGAACTTAATTGATTTCACAACGTTGAAAGTTGACTCTAATGTATTTATAAAAAACTAATTTATACGAACGTTCAATACTTTAATATAGAATTATCGGCTTTTTAATTATCGTTAATCGACAGCCTTTTAAATGATTCGGCTATATCCCGAACTCTGTTCTCGATACGATCCATCCTCGAATTTAACATTCTCTCGCTTTTACCAGTTTTACTCGCAACTACTTTTACCATATATCCCAGTTTCTCGTTTTCCTCGTCCAGCTCATTTACCCGTTGCCTAGCTTCTGCCAGATCTTCCGACATTGTTAATAATACGTGGCCTTGCCTACTTACGACAGCGCGTAATTCTTTTATTTGACTCATTAAATATTGCGTCGCCGCGTGATATTGCTGATCGGCTTCCTCAACTTCGTCGACCCGTGTCGTTAAATCTATTATCCGTGCTTCTATGCGACTCTCTAAAAATATATTATGTCGATCGGGTATCATAATCCCTTTTTCGAAGATTCCCACTATGCGATTTTAGTTTGCTCGAGTCCCTGTTCGGGCGCCAGCTGTAACGTACCGAAGTAATGACAGCTCTCAGATTTTAATCTATACCTTTAATAATGGAGTTAACTTGTATGAAACTAGATGTCGTTACTTGGTAGTTATTAACAATTTTTTAAGAGTTCGTGTACTGGACTCGAGCATACAATCGGGATGGGAGTAGCCCCGATCTCAGGGTTAGGTACCGGCGCGCAATGTGCCGGAGTCCGTGCCGTCGATACAGAGAGGTGGTAGGTGCAGGTAAGTCGTTAGCGCTGAGTGGCTGCGACCGTGCTGCTTAGGTGATACGGGTAAGTAGTCGGCGCAGAGGGCCAACTACCGTGCCGTGTGAGAAGAGAGGAGCCGGGTAAATAGTCGGCGCAGAGGGCCGACTATCGTGCCGTGGGAGGTAGGTAGGTTAGGATTCGGTTGTTATCGAGAGAGTTTATTTGAAGAAGAAAAAAAAACATTAATCAAAATCTAGAATTATAGGTATGTTTATTAATATACTCAAAATGAATTATTTGACATAAGTTTTTACGAGCGCAAAGGAGTGGCCAGCTTCAGTTACCTAAGCGCAATGCTTATCGGTATCCTGAATAGGCGAGAGCTCGGACACAAGTGCGTGCCGATTCCGAGAATCGGAGCCCTTTATATACCAGTCGATCGTCTGGTCTTCTCTCTTGCGCATGACAATATTTTTGTTTATACTCTGACGTCAGAGGCGCGGTGTGAATGAGTGAGTAAGATTTTCTCTGGCGCACGCGATCGTATGTTTGTACACAAATATGCATCGTGTTTGTTGATTTTTCGCTCTCATGTTTATGAATGGGAAAATGTGAATCGATGCGTATACCATGAGCTGTTCGTGTATGTCACAAATTATGAAGGTGCTTCAACATCACGCGTATCATATTACTCTGGTTCAAGAGCTACATTTTCAGCATTTCCAGCAGCGTATTGTGTTTTGCCAATGGGCTTTACAAATGATAGAAAATGATCCAGACTTTTGTAACTTTGTTCTTTTTTCTGATGAGGCACAATTTCAAAGTGATGGGGAACTGAATAGGCATAATTGCCATTATTGGTCTGATGTGAATCCTCATTGGGTCAGAACTGTAAACCATCAAAGACATTGGAGTATTATGGTATGGTGCGGGATTATCAATGCATATTTGATTGGCCCTTATTTTTTTTAAGCAAATGTAAATCAAAATACCTATTTGACGCTAATAAGAGATGAACTACCTGGATTGATGGAAGATGTTGATTTAGAAACGCGACGAAGAATGTGGCTCCAGCAGGATGGCGCAGCACCACATTTCGCTCGAATTGTAAGCGCTTTTTTGAATGAGCACTATGCTAATAGATGGATTGGTCGAGGAGGTCCGGTTAACTAGCCTGCTTGCTCACCCGATCTTACATCACCAGATTTCTATTTATGGGGGTATTTAAAAAATGCTGTTTTTGAGCAACAACCCACTACAAGAGCAGATATGCAGGATAGGATTCGTCGAGCATGCGCTGCCATTCCGAGACAAACTTTGCACAACACAGTTCGCCATTTTCAAAGACGTTTGACTATGTGCCTTGAAGCAAATGGTTGTCATTTCGATCACTTGCTTCGAGGTTAAATAAAAATTTATTTACATTAGTGAGAGGCGAGGGGACTTACTATAATCAAGCACCCCGAACAGTGAGAGGCAAGGGGACTCACTATAATCAAGCACCCCGACCAGTGAGAGGCAAGGGGACTCACTTTAATTAAGCACCCCAAAGGAAACAATCCTTACTACGTCTACGTCGTTGCTTCTGGGTAGCGCAAAAAGTAAGGTTAATACATTTATAACAGAAGCTTCAACGATCATAATGTTTCCGTTAAAAAATCATTTTGCCCTTGAGAAAAATTTTTCAGGGTTCTGGATGTGTGGGATTAGCATGCGTGGGGTAGGGATGTGTGAGACTGGGGGGTGTGGAGTATGGTTGTGGGACCGGGGTCTAACAGTTCAGCATGTGAGGGCATGAAGTGTATGGGGTTAGGATGTGCGAGTTTGAGTTTTGTTTACTAGGATGTGTAAGTTTTGGGTGTGTGGGTTTGGGGTGTGTGGGTTCATCTATTAAGCCTACTATCAATTTGAACCAGCTTAGCCTGTGGTTCATGGAAAAAAACCATTTTAAACGGACTTTTCTGAGTTTGACCTAGATTTGACCTTGAACTGACCTTGGAAAAAATTCCTCAATATGATTTTGAACGTAAAATTTCCCGCTCTTTCCGAATCCGTGGTCAAAACTAGGTGTTTCTATATGAAAAAACCCCTTTGACCTTGAAATAACCTCAAAAGTCAAGTTCAAGGTCAAAGACGTTAGCGCCATTATATGGCCCCCTTTGCCCCCTATAACTTTTGTCTGAATCATTTTTCTCTATCTGTATTAAGTTCCGAGAAATCCGGGTGCGGCGATTAAAATGGGCCACCGTGTATATAAAAGTGTTATATTAGCATTATACGTGTCCAAACATTGCAAATTTTAAGAAAAAATTTTTTTCATTAACATGCATTTTGTAATGCAAAAAGAAGACATAAAAATTTTGAACTACCCGGTTGGCGAAATCTCTATTGGCTAGGTGCTGGTATATCGAAATTGGGGCACGGGGACATACTCATTTTCTGTGTCTATGTATTAGGACATGGGTATTTTTGTATGTTTTAGTCATTAAAGAAAGGGAGGTTACATATTAATTTTTCTATTTCAATTTCTTAAGCGAAATTTAATATTACGTAAAAACTAAAGGTACTCATGAAATTATAATTTTTAGTCTTTGGTTAACAGATTATTTCATGCATAGCTATAAAGCGTCCAGGTACTGGTACATTTACCTTACGCAAAAATCTCTAATCCTTAAAATTTTGTATGACCGTAATTTTGTATATATTTAAAGTCTCAGAACTCACAGCGTGTAATTGCTTCAAAATGGGAGGAAATCGTGGAAAACAAGAAAGACTCTTTCTTTTCCAAAGGGATAAGAGTATCAGAAAGGTTCATAGGAGAAGATGCTTTGATAAAAGTTATTAAGAAGTCTCAGAAAAATGTATGGTACTAAGAGCGGCACATATAACATTAAAAATGTTATCTCCAAGTTATACAAATTGTGTAGTACTTAATATAATAATTAATAAAATTAAAATAATTATTACCTTTATAGGTATACTAGATTCAGTAAATATTGAGTATTTATAAGTTTTGACAGATATTCATATGTTACCCTATTTACATTTAGTTCTGATCTTTTTTGCACATAAAGTTTATTACTCAATAGTTTAAAGTTAGTATAGTGACAAATTTTCTTTCAATTTATCTTGCAGGATACTTTACAAAACATTTTTAATATTAATTGGTTCTATCTTTTTGCAATAACTTATAATTTTTAATTCTCATTTTACCTCAAATTTGAACATAAATTTAAATAATAATAAAAATAACATTTAACTATTCCTTTAATTTGTAAATTACATAAATTATTTGTTTTTAAATAAATAGCACTTATAAAGAAGTCAGTACGCGAACTTCTTAGTCTCCAACTCAGGGTAAAATAGTAATGGCAGGTTTTGCTGCAGAAAATGATATAGATACTAGAGTATTAAGTGATATAGTTGTAGAATACGAATTTGACGTGCTAGGGTCCTATAGGTGATTTAGTATATTTATGTATATATTCTGAGTTTTAAGATACCTTTTGCATTTTCCAATGTAAGCAAGGTAAAATATGATATATTATAATATATGATAATATATGATTGCATATATTAATTTGAATTCATATATAATATTATATATTATTTTTATATTAAATGAACGGTGTAATGAACATAATGAATATAATAAAATTAACGAGGATTTTACAACTCCTAATTGTTACAAAAATTAAATGAATTGGCAGTGGTTTTTTTTGTTTTTTTTTTTACTTATACGGAGTTCGGTAGTACAACTGTTGTTTTTTTTTTGTAGTGTATTCTCAGAAAATATTTTTTTTGTAATGGGTTCGTAATATAAATTTTCTTACTCGCCCACCCGAAAGTACGTACTTTCGGCCCGCATCTCCGGGCCGAAAGAGAAACTTTCGCATCCTATTTTAGACCAACCGCGCGCTCTGATTGGCTGCCGAAATTTCCTGACCCGCGGCGCTTCAGCGCCCGCGCGCATGCTCGAGGAAAGATGTTTGTGCGGTGTGAAGGTTAGACACGTACGAAATAGACAGAGGAAAGTGCACGTGTGACGAGAAAAAAGAGTTAATTGAAATAAAAAGTGGTGTTGTATTTTTTTAATGAATGTGTTTCTGATGCCCGCCCCGACCAGCAAAACCTCGGCTTCGCCTCGGTCTTGCAAATGTCGGGCGGACATCAGACCATCTGTACAATAGCGAAAGTAGCAGACGCCCAAAAAACCAGCTCTCTACGCCGGGCCGAAAGAAAAAACAGTCGGTAATATCGACCGAGCTACCCAAAGCGGCCGACAGAGGCACTACTATCGAGCGGGCCGAAAGAAAAACTAACACTCAAACACAGCTAGCAGACGACAACGCAATTTTATCAATTATTTAACAATTACAGAACGTACTTTCGGCCGGGGAGTAAGAAAAATAGTATACAATACTTGGACCGGAAATTGGATGCCCTGGCCGTGCGTTATGACGCCCTCGGCTTCGCCTCGGGCGTCATACCACGCACGGCCCGGAAATCCAATTTCCGGCCCACGTATCGTAATATACTATTTGATTTCACAATTTTCACTATATGTCACTGTTTGGGAATTCAGTAAGTTTGAATTCCCGCGCGTTCACGCGGAACGGCTCCACTCACTGCGTCGCCGCGGCGCGGCAGCACCTCGTGGTGTCTCGGCGAAAAAGCTGAGACGCTACACTGACTACTCAAGTTATACGTGATATGTTGGTCTCTCTCGCTCTCTCACATACAAATGTGAGAGAGTGATTGATTTGATTATCGCGGTAACTGAGTCGAGGCCGAGAAGAAGGAAGTGGTTCAAGGCCTCGCTCTCTCTGCATCTAGCTCGCCACGAGGTAACACCGGTCGGCAACTACACTGCAATTCTCCATCGGATTTTCTCAGCATTCTCATCGGCTCTACTCAACTGTTTCACTGGCTCTTCTCATCTCTGGCTCTACTCATCTGAAGGGAACTCTCAAAACAAAGTACTCACTCACGCATCACTCAAGCGCGACGACAATTAATTCAATCGCTTCTGTTGCAAGGTAAAAACTCACTATAATTGAGGTTATGTTGCCAATCACGTGTTGGCACCGGTGATTAATGTTGAAGTGAAAGTGAATCGTGAAACTCAGCAGTAATCAAGGTAACGAATCAATAACAATTTGTTTGCTATTCTTCACTTCATCAGCTTCATTGTACTTGAGTCCAGGAGGGAGTTTTAGGAAAAACTCAATTCACTCTCAACGGACAACCTCAGTGTACTTATAGTCAATCTGAGATTACAGGTTCGTTATCTCTAGTGAGAGGTTACTACTCAAATTAACTACACTCAATATTACTTTTGGTATAGCGTACACACTACTCGCCTACGACTTATTAAGTATAATAATTAGAACCAAACTTCTTGTACTCAGATTATTGATTGAATGCGAATCTTTAGAATTAATGTAATTTAAACTCTCTTATGAACTGATGTTAAATATTGAAAATTATTGTATTTATTGTTAGAATTTGAACATTGAAATTTTATAAACCAGAATGTAATTATGATGCGACTTAGAACTGATATAATATATTGAAGTTTTATTTACTTATGTGTGTGACTCAAATTTATTTCAACACCCACAGCACAACTCAACAATAAGAAAACAGCGCAATTATCTCTTCCCACAGCCAAATTCAACGGACACACTCATCTACTCACTCAACATTATTAGCAACTGCATTGGCATGGTATTATACGCCAAGTATCATCAATGTTACCATCAGAGCAATGTGAGCAACTAACGTGGAATCATACGGAAAAATTAAACTTGGCTGATCCTACCTTTTGGAAACCTCAACCAGTGGATTTACTCATTGGTGCTGATTATTATGAACAAATTATGAAACCTAATCTCATAAAAGGGAGTGTAACTGAACCAGTTGCACAATTATCAATCTTTGGCTGGCTCATAATAGGTCCATTCAACTCAGCTGTTCAACACAAAACAGTACTTCACACAACGACTTCATTCAACACTGAAGGCTTGCAGGAAATACTCACTCGTTTTTGGGTTCAAGAAGAGCCACCCTCAACTTCTGCAGTCAAACTCAACAAGGAAGAAGTATTGTGTGAACAACATTTTGTTAAAACTCACACGAGAGATACTGATGGACGATACAAAGTCAGCTTACCTCTCACAACCTCAACAGAAGTACTAGGAAATTCATTTGCAAAAGCTCAAGCGTGCCTCAAACGAATACTCACAAAATGCAATCAAGAAAGCTTCTACAAGGAAAGGTATTATGCATTTATGGAAGAATACTGTAAATTGGGCAATATGGTGCAGATCCCTCAACAGGAAATATCTGCCAAACCATCTTACTATCTTTCTCACCATGGAGTATTCCGAGAAGATAGTCTAACAACAAAACTCAGAGCAGTATTCAATGGTTCAGCACTCACAACAAATGGAACCTCACTCAACGATATAATGCACACTGGACTCAACCTCTCACCTTACATTGTGGATGTTCTCATATGGATTCGAACTCAGCAATTTGTATTCTCAACTGACATTACTACAACGCATTTTGTGGGTAGATGCAAAGGGTCAACTCACTCACTTTCAGTTGACTACAGTCACCTATGGAACACGAGCAGCTCCGTACTTAGCAATTCGGACACTCCTTCAGCTGGTCAAGGATGAAGGAGACAATTATCTAATTGCGGTAGACTCACTACTCTTTGGAAGGTATGTGGATGATATCTTTAGTGGAGCTGTATCAACGGAAATTCTCATCGAAAAGGCCAAGCAGTTAACCGCTCTCTGCACGGCGGGCGGTTTTCCATTAGCAAAATGGAATTCAAACTCACCTGGCTTCCTCAAAGAATTTCTCAAAGAGCCAGCAGCCAAAGAAGCTGTATCTCTAGATGATTGCGCTACAAATATACTCGGGATGAAATGGCTCCCACACTCGGATCAGCTCACCTTCAGAATTACTCTGCCGCCCCATAATTGAGTACTTACTGCACAACTCAGAGAGCATCATTTATGGTGGTACGGACCGAGTTGGCTCTGCAAGGAAGATTCAGCTTGGCCGTCTCAAGCAACCTCCATTCAAGAGAACAGCCTTCCAGAATTGAGGGCCAAGGCCTCACCACAGCCAAATCAAACTCAAGCACCTTATGGAACATCATCGAGCATTATTTGTCACTCACTCAACTCATAAGAATCACTGGATGGGTAATGCTCGCATGTGATCGATTCAAGGTGAAAGGCAAAACTCACCATGAATCGAAACTCACTACTGATCTAATCAGTAAGGCAAAACTCTTCTGGGTCAAGAAGATTCAGCAAGTTCATTTTCACTCAGAACTCATCATGCTGAAAAATTCTCAAGTCCCAAAAAATCATGTTTTCAACAGGATGACTGCTTACATACACTCATCAGAAATTATTAGAGTAGGAGGTCGGCTGCAAAAAACTCAGATGGATCATCACTCAAAACACCCAGCAATCTTACCACGGAGCAGTCAACTCACCTCACTGATCATTCGGAATTCTCATCTCTCAACTTTACACGGTGGCGCTCAACTCACACTGGCACACATTCGGCAGGAATTTTGGATTATCGGAGGCAGAGCACCGGTCAAGTCACATATATTAAAATGTGTGACTTGTGCAAGGTATCGGGCTCAACGGGCTCAACAACTCATGGGGCAACTACCCACGGCCAGGGTTACCCCATCATTACCTTTCACTCATACTGGGATCGATTACGCCGGGCCATTCACCATTACCTCATGGAAAGGTCGTGGATCCAAAACATACAAATGCTGGATTTGTATCTTTGCGTGCTTCTCAACATCAGCTGTTCATCTAGAACTGGTCAGTGACTATTCAACGGACGGATTCTTAGCGGCTTACAGACGGTTCACCTCAAGGAGAGGAATACCTTCTAACCTCTACTCAGACTGTGGAACAAACTTCGGTGGAGCAGACAAGGAACTGAAGACTCTCTTTAATCAAATTCAACGTGAACACTCAAGCCTGTACAAACCACTAACAAGTGAGGGACCCAATGGATATTCAACCCACCTGCTGCACCTCACATGGGATGCAAGTGGGAAACAGTAGTGAAATCAGTTAAATTTCACCTGCGACGGACCATTGGGGACACTCTACTCACATTTGAAGCTTCAGCCACTTTGCTCACTCAGATAGAAGCTCTACTGAACTCAAGGCCACTAGAACCTCTCAGTGAAGAGCCAGAAGACCTCAACGCACTCACATTCGGACATTTTCTCATCGGCCAGGCACTGAACTCAGTGCCTGAACCTAGTCTACTCAACCTAAATGAATCACGGCTGTCCAAATGGCAACTCATCCAACGAATTACTCAGAACTTTTGGCAGCAGTGGTCAACTCAATATCTTCAACGGCTTCAATCTATTTCAAAATGGCATCATCCCTCTCATGAGATAAAAGTGGGTTCTATGGTACTACTCACTGATGAACGCTCACCACCTAGCAAATGGCCACTCGCAAGAGTCACTCAACTTCATCCTGGAACCGACAATCTCACCAGAGTTGTCACACTCAAGACGGCAACGACTCAGCTTACCCGCCCAATCTCAAAACTCACCATATTGCCAGTGCCAATCAAGACTTAAATCAACCTGGAGGTTGATTGGCGGGCGGAATGTTTGGGAATTCAGTAAGTTTGAATTCCCGCGCGTTCTCGCGGAACGGCTCCACTCACTGCGTCGCCGCGGCGCGGCAGCTCCTCGTGGTGTCTCGGCGGAAAAGCTGAGACGCTACACTGACTACTCAAGTTATACATGATATGTCGGTCTCTCTCGCTCTCTCACATGCAAATGTGAGAGAGTGATTGATTTGATTATCGCGGTAACTGGGTCGAGGCCGAGAAGAAGGAAGTGGTTCAAGGCCACGCTCACTCTGCATCTAGCTCGCCACGAGGTAACACCGGTCGGCAACTACACTGCAATTCTCCATCGGATTTTCTCAGCATTCTCATCGGCTCTACTCAACTGTTTCACTGGCTCTTCTCATCTCTGGCTCTACTCATCTGAAGGGAACTCTCAAAACATCACTCCTCACTCACGCATCACTCAAGCGCGACGACGATTAATTCAATCGCTTCTGTTGCAAGGTACAAACTCACTATAATTGAGGTTATGTTGCCAACCACGTGTTGGCACCGGTGATTAATGTTGAAGTGAAAGTGAATCATGAAACTCAGCAGTAATTAAGGCAACGAATCAATAACAATTTGTTGTTTACTTCATCAGCTTCATTGTACGTGAGTCCAGGAGGGAGTTTTAGGAAAAAGTCAATTCACTCTCAACGGTACTTCAGTGTACTTATAGTCAAACTCAGTGTACTTATAGTCAACCTCAGATCTCATAGGTTCGTTATCTCTAGTGAGAGATTACTACTCAAATTAACTACACTCAATATTACTTTTGGTATAGCGTACACACTACTTGCCTACGACTTATTAAGTATAATAATTAGAACCAAACTTCTTGTACTCAGATTATTGATTGAATGCGAATCTTTAGAATTAATGTAATTTAAACTCTCTTATGAACTGATGTTAAATATTGAAAATTATTAGTAGTTATTGTGAGAATTTGAACATTGAAATTTTATAAACCAGAATGTAATTATGATGCGACTTAGAACTGATATAATATATTGAAGTTTCATTTACTTATGTGTGTGACTCAAATTTATTTCAACACCCACAGCATGTTACTCATATTAATATTATTATGGCTTTTTCGAACAGTCACAATAATCGCACTATACTGGTAACCGGTTGAATCATTAGATTTTTAAATTCTTGAATTGTTTTGCGAGGTCTTGAAAAATACTGGTGTGTCTACCAAATCGGCGCTGTATGTCCCTGCTGCGCCTCATTGAGAATTTCCTTAATTGCCGCAGTTGGTTATCCATTCGCTTTTGTTTTATTGCTGTTTCCTCGACGACGTTCATGTTGTAATCTAATTCGTCCATCAATTCATTGATAACCTTCCTCTGTTCTACTACTTGTTTTTCTAATTGTTCCACTCTACCGCATAAGTTGGAAATTGTAACCCATTGGTCTTCTTGTAGGTGCTGGAGGTTTCCCAGCCCCCTTTCTAATTTTATTATATGCTCCCGGAGAAGTCATTTCGCCTTTATTATTATTTTATTTTGCATTTATAATTGTCAATGTAATACCTGTATATTTTTGAAAGGTTTTTTTTTTAATACAATTTTCTTACTTTTATCTTGTAGTTATGTGTTATGCTTTTCCTATTAATCCCATCCTATTTCCTTTTGATATTGACCATGAAATTTATACTAAATATGTAACGTACAAACTTGTAATTTCCTTAAAATTCCTGAATTCGTTGTGTAAGCAAATTTTATATATGTAGAATTTAGTAGTACACCTTTAAGGTAGTTCACTTGCCAATGACTTCATAAAAATCATAATATCGAAAAAATTGTGTTATAAGCATATTATTTGTAGTGGAAACTCTTCATTTATCTCTGTATTCTATTGTAAAAATAATATAAAGGACGACGTAAAAAAATAAGGTGCCTATACAATGTTTCAAACAATACGACTTGTACGATGCGACTATATATATGTATACAAATAACATGGGAATTTTCTTCGAATGATCATTTCCCGAACAATAGTACCGCTTGCCATACTACAAAATATTCTACAGCATTCCTTTTTGAGTCTAGTAAAATATACTACTTGTAAGGAAAATTTTAAAGAAAATTGGCATTGTATTCAATTAAAACCGAGTCCTAAATACATACTTAACCTATACTTCCCATGTTAAAGTTGTAAACTTTGACATTAATTATTCCAATAATTAGTACCGTTCCCTATACTGGGGTTTCAAAAATCCTCATCTACAGCGGCGAGGGCCGCGGAAAAGTTTAAAGGAACATTAGTAATCACTTATAAGGTGACGCGGCGTCCGAAGGCCGCGGAAGATTACCTGTTCGCCTTGGTGTTTATTGGCTTTTTGGCAACTCGTAGCTACGTTTTGCCATGTCCATATCTATGATGCGTGATTGTTCACCCTTCCTTATTTCTAGGCTGTGCGTCTCGGGATTAATATCTATTATTTCGCATGGACCTGTATACTGCGGGTCTGTTTTTCCTGGTTTGTGTGTCGTTTGGACATACATCATTTCCCCTTGTCTAAAATGTCGTGTATTCTGTCGCTGGTCGTAGTAAAATTTCGACTTATATTTAGATTGACTCAAATTCATGGCGGCCAGTGTGCGCATTTGGGCTAGTGCATGAGTTCTATCAGCCATGTACTCGCTGTATGTTTGCAGATATTCCTTTGATGGGAAGCTGGATGGTGTGCGTGCCCTTGAGCCGAACACTATCTCGTGTGGCATGTACCCTAGCCCTTCGTGCATTGTTACATCGTATGCATGTTGTGCTAGTGGTAATAGGAGATCCCAACTGAAGCATCCTTGCAGGTACATTTTTAAATATTCGTTGAGCGTATGGTGCATTCTCTCGATGTTTCCATTAGATTGAGGATGGTACGCTGTGGTCGAAAATTTATTTATTTTAAATATACGTGCGAATTCTTCGAGAACCGCATTGATGAAATGGGTTCCTTGATCTGATATTAGGGTTACTGATGATCCAAAATAACAAATAAATTTCTTCAGCAGTGCGCGGGTAACTTCCTCAGCTGTCGCACTGCGTGTTGGTACGAATATACAGAATTTGCTAAAGTTATCCTGAATTGTTAATATGTATAGATTCCCGGCTTCCGTAGGTTCTTTAGGCCCTACAAAATCGTAATATTCGTATGCTAACTTATCGTAGGTTTTTTCATACCTTTATGTCCTCCTATAGTAGATTCGCGGTATTCTTTTATGAGTCGATACCTATCCTCGACTTTTGGCACTGATAAATTATTTCTGAAGAAAAGTATTGAAACTTTCATGCCCTTGAAGATCTTATTTATTTGTTCAATGACGAAGTTCCATTCTGACACAGTTAGCATTCCGAGGTCTTTTATTATCCCTATTGCTTTAATATCGAATTTCACAAGCAGATCTTTCAGGGTTTTTATCGATTATTTGATGTCCAGACGTATCAGTCTATTATCTACGTGGTCTTTTAGAAATATGCCGAACATTTTTATATTATTCTTCTCTGTTATCCAAATTTCTTTGATCGATCTTGGTGTACTCAACAATTCATCTTCGACGATATAACGTCTTTCAATTAGGGCTTCGAGAATTTCGGTGCCTAGAAATAGGTCCGTTGATAGGACATAAACCAAGTTTTCTCGGTAGGCGAAGGGATGCTCGTCAAGCTATTCCACTGCTACGAAGCTATCTTGACTCGCTTCCTCCCGTGCCCAAGGCGGTGACGCGTACGAAGGTCTCGCGTCAGCTGTGAGATATCGGGTCAAGGCTCCGCCACGTCTTATCGGTGCAACAGCTAGTGAGTTCTCAGCCTCTGACACTGCATCAGCTGAGTCACGCACTTCATCAGCTGCTTGTATAGCGTGCAACGTACCACGTGATACTTCCCTTCTTCCGCGCTCTTCGATGCGCTGGTATGGCGTAAAATGAATGCCTTCTAGATGTAGGTGCATGAATTCACCCGTCTCATCGTATTTGTAATGAAGGTACTTCGTCGTATCCTTTAGATGATAATGGACGCATACGTTTTTCTTGTATGTTTGAGAGAAAATGAAAATGCAGTCCGCGTCCCCATATTCTTCCTGTGAAGATAAGATTTCACACGGTTCCTGCGGGTTCCCGCACTCTGCTAATGCTGGACTATTTAATAATTTCTGCCGCAATTCGATGGCTGTTAAGGGTAATTTCTGGATTTTTATAAGAGAGTAGAATAGGCAGTTCCCCGGAGGGGAGCTCGGGACGGTACAGTCTCTCGTTAACGCGGTATGTGGCTCCGCACAACTCGAGTGTTCTGTGTAAACGTAAAATTGTTTCGTCAATGTATCTTCTACCTCGCTTATGTCCATGGTGTTTCCATCAACGTTGTCAAGTAGTTCCGTTGCCTGGACGTCCATCTGCATTTCGGTTGTGTGTATATCTCCTACTTCGGTGCTATCGTGTGAAAATAGTTCTCCCCTTCCTGACAAAGCTGCAGGGTCCTGGATTTGAATTTCGCTGCTGTCGTGCATTAGTACTCATTGTCTGCTGTCGTGCATTAGTACTCCTTGTCTTTTCGGCTCAACTGTAGGGTCTTGCGTTCGTTGCGGGCTTGACCCACCAGGGTCGGCCTGCATGATCTCATCGATATCGGTATTCGGTGTCAGGTAATAAAATTTCTCGTTTGGCCTGTAGTCTATTGGTGGTAGCTCAACCTGCTCTTTTGATTGACAAAATGGGGATATTTCATGGATATAAGATAGGCCGGATGGTTCATCGGGACGATATCTATTTTCCTCAGATGTTGAAGATTGCGCGGAGCTTCGCTGATCTTGTGTGTCGTCTGAGCGTTCCCCTGTTGTCTTGCAATTTTCCTAGGCCTCTCAAATATCGATCCTATATCCGGGTTTTCCTTCTCGTTCACGCTCTTCCATTTCTATCGTAAATTTTACCTTAGTCCTTTCATTACTATCGCGCAATATTTGCTGCATCAGAATCGGTGACGCTGATACGGGTCTTGCTGAATAGGTCGTGTTTCGTGAGACGTTCGTTGGTTTTTCCCATCCAGCGGGGGAATTTTGTAGTGGTATGCTTTCCTGCTTCCTGTTGGGGGCATCAGATTTCTCTCGCTCCGGTTGCTCTCCCATTTCGGCTAGTCCGATGGCACTATCAGGATTATTTGTTCGCTGCTTCAGCGTTTCCTCCTGTGTTGGCAATTTATTTGTTTCGCACATTCCCTCAGAAGCTGCTGACCGTGCATTCGCCTCTGCTGCGAGGGATTCGCGTAAGATGCGTTCTATGAGTGTCCTCTCACTGACGGGTAGGCGAAATCTATTCGCTTTTAATTTCTCTAGGTTTACGTTCGTGAGAATACAACCGAATTCTATATCGTCATGGTATTCTTAGTTGTAGGTATCAATGTTTGTTAAGGAACGCGTAAGCCACTGAATTCGATTGCGTGGTTTAGTTTTGTATACGTCCCGTGCTGCTTGACAAAGATAAAAGCCGTCGTCGACGTTTCTAACCGCTAGGAATTCTCTTTTCTTATATATGGGTTTGTCCATGTCTGGTGATTCCTTCGATTTTTTGCCTACATTTTGTTCTCCAACCTCTTCGCATTTGTTCTTTTGATGGATTATTTCCGGAAATTCCATTATATTTGCCAAATCGGTATCAGTCTCGGCAGCGGAGTCTGTCGGATTTTCATCAAATTGCAATTTTTGCCGAAGCACTGGTTGTCTGACTGGAGGTAATCTGGGTGGGGGCATGATAATACCTTCCAACGGCGTGCTTGCCTTTGCGATTTCCATACGCATGTTTGCGCTTTTGTGCAAGTAGGCGAGGTTTTTGTTCGCCTCCCCTTGACTTAATATCGGTTCCTCTGGAGACATGTTAGAGTTGCTTATCCTCTCGAATGCGGGATCCCTATTGAAAAATATCGCGCGATTATCGTGCGATTCTTCGCGCGACTAATCGCGCGAAGATCGTGCCAGTTTATCGACCATTTTCTGCCGCGATAATCGCGCGATAATCGCACGAGTTAGCCGAAATTCAACATTAAAAAATAAGTTTTATTTTCACAACTG
This sequence comes from Torymus aiolomorphi, assembly GCA_036365515.1. Lineage (NCBI taxonomy): Eukaryota > Metazoa > Arthropoda > Insecta > Hymenoptera > Torymidae > Torymus > Torymus aiolomorphi. Next base: position 60,729,762 of record CM070877.1, on the reverse strand, counting down.
TGTACGTGCTTGCATAATTGACAAACATTATGACTGTAAATGTGTCACCCTACTGAAAAATCTCACGTGAGATCTCACGCCAAAATCTCATCTGACCTTTTTCGTCATTCATAATTAAATTTCACTAGAAATTTAACTTTTTTTCTATTTCATAATTAAATTTCTCTTTTCGGTGGCCGATAACGGAGTCTAGACGGTGCGCTCCGTAGTTTTTGGTCTAGAGGTCTCGAACCGCATCCAATGCGCGGTGTAGGTGTTCAGGGTTGCCGATGTCGGAGTCTACGTGGGGCGCTCCATAGGTTTCTGCCTCTAGGTATTGAAACTCATTGTATGCGTGGTCAGGTGTTCAGGGTGACCGATGACGGAGTCTACCCGCATGAATTCAGAAAAAAACTATTTCAAATAATTTCTCGAAGTAAGTTTTAGACTTAGTTCTGTTTTTTAAAACACTACTGAAATGTTGAAGTTCGTTATTAGCTAACAAAATTAATATTACTTAAGTCTTATACTTCTTTGATAAAATATATTTTTATTATAAATAGAGGTTATAACTGTATAAGTATATATAAAAAATGCTATAACTGTATAAGTATATATAAATAATAGATATGAAACATACCTGCAACATTACAATAAGATATAAGAGCACTGATGATATTTTGCTTAAGGAGGTATGGAATACCGACCTCTATTATGCGACCTACCGTACCGACCGGACAGAAGTAATTCGTTATAACTCGATTGTTACTACGATTAACGACTTATTCAAATCCGCTTGCCCTCCGTAATGTAATTATCTATCGTTCTGCAAAGTTTTGAGGCAAAATTGTCCTTGAAATTTTTCCTCAAAACTTTGCGGAATGATAGATAATTACATTACGGAGGGCAAGCGGATTTGAATAAGTTGTTAATCGTAGTAACAATCGAGTTATAATGAATTACTTCTGTCCGGCCGGTGTGGTAGGTCGCATAATAGAGATCGCTATTCTACATCCCCTTAATGTGGGGAAAGAAAAACGACGTTTAACGAGTCTCGTGCTCGCACCCTCGACGTCGACCCGTGATAGCAAATTCACACTAGGCCGGCGTCGAGCGCGCCCACGTTTACTCGATATTAGTAGCTACCGCTAGAATAGTCACGATGGCGACGGCGACAGGGCGCGCGAGGAGGCGACGTCTTGGCGATGATGTCCCCGTTGAGAGAAAGCTGAAATTTCGCGCCAAGCCTCATATAACAGAACAAAGTCCAAAGTATCTTGCAAATTTGTGACCTGACTGGTCTTGGCGAATTCACATATAGTTATAAAATCACTTCACATATGAAAGAGTATTGACATGTGGATGGCTTTACTAGTTTATAAATTTTAATCGGTTTTTAAATAAATTGTTTGTACATTCATTATTTTATTTAATATAATTGAGGTTTTTTGTCCACCACTCACTGTTATAGTGTAAGATATATTTTAAAATATTTTAAATATATTTATTCATTTTGTTATTTTGTTATAGGCACATCTCTTTTGATATTCACAATTCAGATGTTCGATGATAGGTTTAAGCCTTGGGTGGGTATAGCGTAAGAAATATATTTGGACCCAATGAACTAAATAATATTGTAGATCTCTTATACAAGAGGACCAAAATCAACTTTAATCATGTGTAAAATGTAGCTAAAGAGACCAAGTACCTATATAAGCATACAAAATTGTCTAATTACATAGAATATTTTATATACTCATAGGTAGTACCTTTAGTTACAACTTTTATTAGTCGATAAGCCACTTATGGGTTGGGTGACTTTATCGCAGGAAATATTGGGACCATATGGACAAAAAACCTTGATCATATTTGACCATAACAGTTATGACATGTACGTATTACTTTTACAAATAAAATTTTTATTTAACATGACATTTTTACAAAATCATACATTTTCTTTTAATTTAAAGCAATGTTGTCAAAAACATACTTAACCATTACGCTCACAAAGAATCATATCAAATATGATGCCATTTGTTGCATCGAGTTCAAATATGTCCAGCGGTAAAGACACCTACCCTATATAAATGTGGATTTTTTATCAAATATGATGCCATTTGGTCCATCGAGTTCAAATATGTCCAGCGGTAAAGTCACCTAGCCTATATAAATGTGGATTTTTTATTTAAATATATTTTTGTATTTTGTTATTTAGTAAATATTGTATACTTATAGGTACAGTCTTTAGGCTGTAATTAATAATTATAGGTACATCTCCTTTGAGATCCACAATTTAGTTGCTCATTGATGGGTTCAAGACTTGGGTGGCCTTAGCGCAGGAAATATATTTGGACCCAATGAACTAATAATAATATTGTACATAACTTATACGAGAGGACCAAAATCAGCCTTGATTGTGTGTAAATTGTAGCTAAAGAGACGAAGTACCTATAAGCATACAAAATTTTCGAATTACATAGAATATTTTATATACTCATAGGTAGTGCCTTTAGTTACAACTTTTATTAGTCGATAAGCCACTTATGGGCTGGGTGACTTTATCGCAGGAAATATTGGGACCATATGGACAAAATACCTTGATCATATTTGATTATAACAGTTATGACATGTACGTATTACTTTTACAAATAAAATTTTTATTTAACATGACATTTTTACAAAAACATACTTACATTTTCTTTTATTTTAAAATAATGATTTAATAAAATACTTAACCATTACGGTCACAAAGATTCATATCACATATGATGCCATTAGGTCCATCGGGTTCAAATATATCCAGCGGTAAAGTCACTCATCATATATTAAGTACTTATAAATGTGGATTTTCTATAATCAATTATGGTATTAATTTACTTATATTAGGACTAGTTCTACAAATAAATGAATAATGTGAAAGAGTTTAAATTACATGATGACTCATATTTAATAGTATTGACATGTGCGTAGCTTGGACTGTACTTTCTTTAATGATATATTTATGCTTATTCGCAAGTATTTTATATATAACACTATACAATTTCCAATACAAGAAGAAACCCATACATTATTGCTAAATGATACTTGATCATTAAAATATATTGCTTTACAGCTTGTTTATTAGATGCAGCAATACATTAAAAACAATATTATATTCATAACATATAGCCTTTTACAAACTGTAAGCTCTATTTTAATGATTAAATAGCATTTAGCAATAATGTATTGGAGACAGGACAGAATCAAAAATACATGAAAGTCTAAGGCCTTACCTGGATATAAACCTGAAGAACATAATAAGCGCGACGGTGACAACTAGACTTAACCTATAGGCAACGTCTGCGAGAAATTCGGCATAGCCTCAGAGATGACAGTATGGACAGCAGCAGGTCTTTCTTAAAGAAGCCACAATGAACCCTCTCTCTGACGTTCGAACTTCTGTCGTTATAACTCTGAAAGCGTAAGCACCGGTCGTAACACGCGGCGTTTGATTATGACTGTCGCGCACATGCACTTCCGTATAGGCGTCCCTCTCTCTTCCTCTCTCTCTCTCTCTCTCTAGTGCTCAAACTCTCAATAAGTACACATGCGGGTGCGGTAGTCATCAAACAATGTGTTGCAATTTGCGCTCTCCTGTTCATGGGTTACGACTAACGATGAATGACGTGAAGAAGGGTTCATTGTGGCTTCTTTAAGAAAGACCTGCTGCTGTCCATGCTGTCATCTCTAAGGCTATGCCGAGTTTCTCGCAGACGTTGCCTATAGGTTAAGTCTAGTTGTCACCGTCGCGCTTATTATGTTCTTCAGGTTTATATCTAGGTAAGGCCTTAGACTTTCATGTATTTTTGATTACGTCCTGTCTCCAATACATTATTGCTAAATGCTATTTAATCATTAAAATAGGGCTTACCGTTCGTAAAAGGCTATATGTTATGAATATAAAATTGTTTTTAATGTATTGCTGCATCTAATAAACAAGCCGTAAAGCAATATATTTTAATGATCAAGTATCATTTAGCAATAATGTATGGATTTCTTCTTTTATTGGAAATTGTATAGTGTTATATATAAAATACTTGCGAATAAGCATAAATATATCATTAAAGAAAGACAGTCCAAGCTACGCACATGTCAATACTATTTAATATGAGTCATCACGTAATTTAAACTCTTTCACATTACTCATTTATACATAGAACTACTCCTATTATAAGTAAATTAATACCATAATTGATTATAAAAAATTCACATTTATAAGTACTTAACATATGATGAGTGACTTTACCGCTGGATATATTTGAACCCGATGGACATAATGGCATCATATGTGATATGAATCTTGTGACCGTAATGGTTAAGTATTTTATTAAAACATTATTTTAAAATAAAAGAAAATGTAAATATGATTTTGTAAAAATGTCATATTAAATATGAATTTTATTTGTAAAAGTAATACGTACATGTCATAACTGTTATAATCAAATATGATCAAGGTATTTTGTCCATATGGTCCCAATATTTCCTGCGATAAAGTCACCCAGCCCATAAGTGGCTTATCGACTAATAAAAGTTGTAACTAAAGGCACTAGCTATGTGTATATAAAATATTCTATGTAATTCGAAAATTTTGTATGCTTATAGGTACTTCGTCTCTTTAGCTACAATTTACACACAATCAAGGCTGATTTTAGTCCTCTTGTATAAGAGATCTACAATATTATTTAGTTCATTGGGTCCAAATATATTTCTTACGCTATACCCACCCAAGGCTTAAATCTATCATCGAACATCTGAATTGTGAATATCAAAAAAGATGTGCCTATAACAAAATAACAAAATGAATAAATATATTTAAAATATTTTAAAATATATCTTACACTATAACAGTGAGTGGTGGACAAAAAACCTCAATTATATTAAATAAAATAATGAATGTACAAAGAATTTATTTAAAAACCGATTAAAATTTATAAACTAGTAAAGCCATCCACATGTCAATACTCTTTCATATGTGAAGTGATTTTATAACTATATGTGAATTCGCCAAGACCAGTCAGGTCACAAATTTGCAAGATACTTTGGACTTTGTTCTGTTATATGAGGCTTGGCGCGAAATTTCAGCTTTCTCTCAACGGGGACATCATCGCCAAGACGTCGCCTCCTCGCGCGCCCTGTCGCCGTCGCCATCGTGACTGTTCTAGCGGTAGCTACTAATATCGAGTAAACGTGGGCGCGCTCGACGCCGGCCTAGTGTGAATTTGCTATCACGGGTCGACGTCGAGGGTGCGAGCACGAGACTCGTTAAACGTCGTTTTTCTTTCCTCACATTAAGGGGATGTAGAATATCGATCTCTATTATGCGACCTACCACACCGGCCGGACAGAAGTAATTCGTTATAACTCGATTGTTACTACGATTAACGACTTATTCAAATCCGCTTGCCCTCCGTAATGTAATTATCTATCATTCCGCAAAGTTTTGAGGCAAAATTTCAAGGACAATTTTGCCTCAAAACTTTGCGGAACGATAGATAATTACATTACGGAGGGCAAGCGGATTTGAATAAGTCGTTAATCGTAGTAACAATCTAGTTATAACGAATTACTTCTGTCCGGTCGGTACGGTAGGTCGCATAATAGAGGTCGGTATTCCACACCCCGTTATGCAAAATATCATCAGTGCTCTTATATCTTATTGTAATGTTGCAGGTATGTTTCATATCTATTATTTATATATACTTATACAGTTATAGCATTTTTTATATATACTTATACAGTTATAACCTCTATTTATAATAAAAATATATTTTATCAAAGAAGTATAAGACTTAAGTAATATTAATTTTGTTAGCTAATAACAAACTTCAACATTTCAGTAGTGTTTTAAAAAACAGAACTAAGTCTAAAACTTACTTCGAGAAAGTATTTGAAATAGTTTTTTTCTGAATTCATGCGGGTCGACTCCGTCATCGGTCACCCTGAACACCTGACCACGCATACAATAAGTTTCAATACCTAGAGGCAGAAACCTATGGAGCGCTCCACGTAGCGCACCGTCTAGACTCCGTTATCGGCCACCGAAAAGAGAAATTTAATTACGAAATAGAAAAAAAGTTAAATTTCTAGTGAAATTTAATTATGAATGACGAAAAAGGTCAGATGAGATTTTGGCGTGAGATCTCACGTGAGATTTTTCAGTTGGGTGATACATTTACAGTCATAATGTTTGTCAATTATGCAAGCACGTACACAGTTGTGAAAATAAAACTTATTTTTTAATGTTGAATTTCGGCTAACTCGCGCGATTATCGCGGCAGAAAATGGTCGATAAACTGGCGCGATCTTCGCGCGATTAGTCGCGCGAAGAATCGCGCGATTCATCGCACGATAATCGCGCGATATTTTTCAATAGGGATATGTTGCACCTGTTTGTGCGTCGTCGCCGCCGGTTTCTGTGTCTTCCAGATTGTCTGAGTCTATTGAGGACTCTAGATTCGGAATTTTCTTTTCTTGTGGGTTTCCAGAGTCTTCAGAGCTCGAGGTAGGCCCTCCTGATATTACGGTCGGACCTACTCTTGCCGGGAACCTGTTTCTCGTCGTTGCCCTTGTCAGATGTAGTACTTTAATCGGGGGGTCGTGTTCGTTGTAGTTGTCTTCCTCTTGTTTTGCAGCGAGTTCATATAATTGGACCCGCGGGAGTTCTGGATTAACTTCCCCTTCGTGAATAATCGGCTTCTGTGAGAGTGCATCTGCATTACAATTCCGAGATCTCGGGCGATAGATAATGTCGAATTCATAGCCGCATAAGTCGGCTTTCTAGCGATTAAAGCGTAAATCTGGCTTTTTGGTTTTATGAAAATGTTTCAAGGGCTCATGCTCCGTAACAACGGTGAATTTTCTGCCATACAAAAAGGGACGGAATAGGTCTTTTGCAAATACAATAGCGAGTAGTTCGCGATCGTACGTGGAATAACATAACTCCGCTCCTCGGAGACATCTAGAGCCATAATTACAGACTTGGTCCTTGCCTACTTCACCTTGGCCCAATACTGCCCCTAAAGCGAAATCACTAGCGTCTGTCGTGACGATGAATTCCTTCGTCATGTATGGCGCTATGAGTACTGGCTCATTGCACAGGCATCTTTTTAATTCTTCGAATGCCTCGTTTTCTTTTTCGCCCCATACGAAATCAGATTTCTTTTGATTGCTTTTTCTTGCCAGTAGTTGAGATAAGGGAAGCGCGATCTTTGCGAAATTCTTTATGAATTTGCGATAGTAGTTGGCTAACCCGTAGAACTGTTTTACCTTTTTCTTAGTGGTTGGTACTGGAAAGTTCTTTATAGCTTCGATTTTCTTGGGGTCAGGGCGGTTCTGACCATTGCCGACGACGTGCCCTAAAAAGCAGGCTTGCCTTTGGAGGAATTGACACTTGGATGGTTCTATAGTTAAATTGGCGTTATCGAGTCTCTTCATTAATCTTCGGAATTTCTTGCCGTGCTCCTCCAAACTAGATGCAAATATTATTATATCGTCTAAATATACATACAATTCTACGCCCTGTAACCCACTTAACGTGAGGTCCATGAGTGCTTGGAAAGTCGCGGGCGCATTTCGTAACCCCATGCCCATACGTGTATATTCATAGTGACCATATGGACCTGCGAACGCCGTCTTGTGGGCGTCTTCGGGATCCATAGGGATCTGATAGAATCCGCTTTTTAAATCTATGGCCGTGATGTATGCGGCGGATGTTACAGCGTCTATTATATCTGTAGTAAGAGGGAGTGGGTAGCTATTACCTACGGTGACTTCATTTAATTGGCGAAAATCGGTGACCATGCGCCATCTCTTTTCTCCATTTCTTCCACTCTTTTTAGGAGCCACCCACATCATAGAAGAGTAAGGGCTGTTAGAGGGTCTTATTATTCCTTCATTCAAATATTTGGATATTTGTCCAATCGTTCTTTTAAAAGTGCTCGTTGTACGAGTAACTGGCGGAATGTCTGCCTTTTTCCTGCTCGTTTCCTCGCGATAGAGTTCCTCTCGTATTTCCTCGTATTCATGCGATTTGATATAATATACAATTTATATTACCCTCCCTAAGGAGATATAATTATTGCTAATAATTTGGGGTTGAGCTTACGGGTATGTCGTTCAGACAGTTTGACGAAGCGCAGTATTTGAGATATAGGTTTTTAGGACCAGGTCGGAAAGAGAAAGATTGATCGCTAGTTAAGCAGATCGCGGGAAGCGCCGCTAGTTAAGCAGGCACCGGGATAAGAGTAAGAGTGACCGCTAGTTAAGCAGATCTCGGGAAGCGCCGCTAGTTAAGCAGGCACCAGGAGAGGAAAGGTAGAAGTTTTATGAGAGTTATTTCAAGTATACCGCACTGAATTTCGCTATTTATTTGTTTAACAATTACGTACGCGTTTATATTGTATGCTCCCTTCAGAGATGTCGCGTTACTTGTAGCGATTTTTAGATAGTATAACTACACCTTTATTGACTACAGGCAACTGTGCTAACCACACGATTTCCCCAGGGAGGATGTGAATTATTAGATGGAATAGTGTGAATTTTACTTACCCTTGTAGACCACAGATCAGAAGTGCGGTGATCATCCAGTGCATCATCCTTCCCGTTGGTCTTGTCGATTTTTTTCTTGAACACACACGTCTGAAAACGATAATCCACCGAACCGAACCCCACCCCACACTTAGCACCAGAAAAGGTTACGTGTGGAGGGTATTCGTTTGGTTCTCGGTCGCCTCGAGGTTTATACACACCAAGAGACGAATAATTACACGAACTACGGTGGATTATCGGTAAAATATTTGTTTATTAAATATACTGGTATTCGCGTGAGAGAGAGGTAGATAGTCTGTCTAGGGAATTGGTTTCGCGACGCGGATATCTCGTTACGTGGTCTGGTGGACTCGTGGGTGGCTGGTCAGTTCCTGGTTGCCTGGTGAGGTCGTCTATCGACGCGGTCGTTCTTTCTCGTTCTGTACCTCTCTACTGCTGTCGCGGGGCTGCGTTCCCTGGGTTTTATAGTCAACCGATGTATTCTCCCACCTTCTTAATTATAGACCTAGGAGGGGGAATAAGCCGCGCGTGGTTACCGTGATTTTCCACGAGCTGACATTGCTTTTGGGCACGTTGCGATGCGCCGCGCGAAGTGTGCTGAATTGCACTTATGCGCGTTTGAACTTGTCTGCGGAGAGTTCTCACTCGTAACAGTATACACCTATTGAATTATATACTTGCTTACATCTGAAAAGCATAATTGATATCATTATTATTAATCAATGTTATATTATTTTAGTTTATTGTAATACAATTTAAAATTGAATTCATTGAAATTCCCTACCGCCTGCAATGCACCAGTCACTCTCTCTCTGACCACTTTCCTTTCTATCTACCTATCTTTACCTGGTCCTCCCTTCCACTCGTGTCCACTAACCCCCATCCATCCATCTACCCAAACCGCAAGATCTTACCTCTTGGAGCGCCGCACAGTGGGATGAAATGATGCAAACTGGACAAAAATCGAATTCCACGCCGTTTTAAATTAAGCCGAGCTCAATTTTATTTTAAAATGATCCCTATATGATCACCTTCCAAGCTACTATGCGGATTTTCGACATTTGCTATTGGATATTTTTATATAACCAATTAAAAAAATAATCGAAATGAGATATTTCGCGTAATTATCCTCCGTTCATACTTTACAATCTAAGCATTATTCATGGGAACTTTTAATACTAAAGTTGTACAAACAGACCGGTGAGACAGCGATCTTAACCTTAGAATTATTTCTCAAGGTCATTTAAGGTCGAAGCCTTGTTTTTACAATTTAGGTAGATAAATCAAATTTATCGAACAGATATTGAGTAAACACTTATAGACCTTGGGCTCCACCTTGGCATCAACCGTCAAAGCCATCTCAAGATTAAAACTTATTTACTACATTTTGAGTAGTTAACTTTGACAGAAAGGGGTTAATGTAAGAATTTCCTCTGAGGTTATTGAAGTCTGTAGTAAATCCTCATTCATGACCTTGAAGACGACCTTCACGTTATTCGTCAAAGTTATTTCATTTCTAAAACCTATGGCTTACCGTTTAAGGTGGATATTATCGAAGAAGAGCATTGAGTTCAGAATATTGAAACAGAGAGTCGGAGAGACAAGCAAGTCTAGATAGGCTAGATAGTTGACAATTTACATTTACATTTTTTAGGGTTTATAAGTTCCTTCCAACATAACATATATGAGGCGTTTCACGTCAGCTCTCCAGGCGCGGCGCGCGAGCGTGAAATCATGCTGTTTCCAGCTTGTGTTTGAAGGGCTAAGATGTATCTAAAAAAAATAATCCCCAAGTGATTTCGATGTATTTTTTCCTCAGCTTTCCGATGGTGCTATTAGTTTCTCAAAATTTTTCAAATGTCCATTTTTCATAGTTTCGTCCAACTATGCGCCGTGCTGAGCCGATCAGTTCTGCTGCCGGCCTTTTACAGCCACCAAGACCTGTTAACTACGCATCTGCGCACTTCTCTCTCTCTCTCTCTCCCTCTCTCTCTCTGACGATAAGTGTTGACGTGTTCTGCTCAGCTCTTGCTTTTCACAGCCTTACTTAATTGCTATTTTATTCCTCGGAGTAATATCTTACAGGAAAAAGGGACCCAGGCGGCTCTCAATGAGGTACTGCGCTCCAGTTTTATGAGCCGGGGACTTTTTCCTTGATCAAGTGGCGCCCTAACCTCAAACTGCCAATGCAATCACTCTAGGCTACAAGCACCGCACACATCGCCACAGGTCACTATACAACATCAAACCACCAATATCGCCTGCTTGCTACATCTCATCACACTGCAACTGCTACCGCACCGCTGCACTGCTGCGCTGGCGACCGCTGCATCGGCCTATGCACTTCATTGCTGTCTCATCCCACCCTCTTCTTCTGCTAGGTATCTGCCCGGTATTCATAACAACAGGCCATCTTCGTCGACACGCCGTCTGCTGTTTCGCAGACGACAGCTCATCAGCCGTTTTTTAGCAGCTGAACCTCTTTTTGCGTGACCACCTTCGCTTACTACTACAAGCCGCCTTGTTTGGTTTGCCGGTCTGTTATCCGCGATCTACGCTACCTGCTGCCGACCACTTATTGGCCCATTAGGGCTCCCGCTCATCGAGCGCTGTCTCCGATCACTCGAGTGGCAGTGCGCAGCTGTTATGCCTCCGATTGGTTGACCACGACCCAACCCTCGCCACGTGTGTTACCTGTGAGCACTATTTTCACTCGGCGTGCCTGCCTGCGACCGGCACAGTACAGCATTGCGCTGTCTGCACAGGTATCCGCTCTACTATTAGCACAGTTGTTAGTCCTGCCACAGATAGCGGCCTGGCTGCCTCAACAGGCTCCGACCCCTTGCAGCCATTATCTGCGCTTGGTAAATCCTCGCGATCGGCCACGCCTGCGGCGAGCAGACCCACCACGAAGAGGTGCGCCTCGATTCCCTCTTCGTCTGTCGGACAGATGCCAAAAACGCACTGCCAGCAGCTACCACGTTGCCATCCCTGCTAGCCCCCATGGACAGTAATATGGAAACCGACCGGGGCCACGCGGCTGCCGCCCGGCATGGCGAGCTTAATGTCGATGGAAAAATACGAGCTGCACTTAATGACGCCTCGGTTTACATGCAATGTTTTTGTGAACTGCTCAAAAAATCGCATAACACCCATGCTGCAGCCCTGGCTGAAAATACGTGAGTGCTAGCCGAAAATACACGCGCACTGAACAGCCTAGCCTCTCGCGTAGATACCGTTGAGCAGAACCAGCAGGCCTTAACCGCACGACACGATGCCAAATTGACTTCGGCTTGTATCAATATTGCCTGCTTCGCTAACGCAAACCGTGACATGCTCGATCGTGACAAACTCGCGGATCCTCGGGGGATTATCGTGAGGGGATTTCCCCAAACCATCAATCATGAGCCCCGTCAACTTGCCTGCGCGCTGCTTTCTGCTCTCTAACTGTAATATCATGTGCCGTTCGTTGTTGGCTGGTGAAATTGGAACCCGCCAGCACGGGCTGAGCAAGGCAAGCAAACTGTCGATGACGCACTCGCCCCGGTGACCCTCTTCCGGGCGTTCGTATTCACACTCGCATGCCCCTCAGCCAGAAATGGAATTCTCAAAAAAACCCCTGGCCTTAGAAACTTAGACTGTCAAGCCACCTGTGGAGCAGAGGGGCTGCGAAGTTGTCAGTCAACGCTCTGTCACCTGAGCTTATCCACAAGCTCCTCAAGAGCGCCACGTCACTCTACAAATCGATCTGCCACCAGCGGCCTGTGGTGAAAACCCTTATGGTATTCATGTGCACGTCTAAAAATGGTCCACTTATCCCGATCCACAGCGAAGCCGACTTCGTCGCGCTAGCCAGGCCCCAATCATGACGCACGAGTTATGTTAGTGGGTAAATTGGGGTGTTTTCCGATTCTCGGTGAATGGAATAAATGAACACCACACACTCACTCACAGATTCAATCGAAAGTATTCTTTATTAAAACACGTCTACAAGGCTTGAGGATCCGACAGAGACTGACGAGAGTATGTAATATTAAGTGGCTGCAACCGACTTCTTTCTTCTTCTTATCTCCAGATAGCCAGAAGCTGAGTAGGCAGCACGTGCACATTATGGAAGGTCCGCTCGAAGGGTGTCACATCACTCCTCCATGCTGAAGTTCAATGACATCCTCGTCATTGGCTTGGCGGATAGGTTGGTTTTGAATCACATTGCGATTATTTCTCCTCTTATATATCAAGTATATTACCAAACTTAAAATAATCAATATCCCGATAATGATGCTAGATACTGACAGATGAAACTCAATTCTGGAAGGTTGCAACTTTGGTATAATTACTGTTGGAACTGTTAAAGTTTTCAATGACTCAAAATTTAATTGATCGTCTTTAATAATCATAGGCAAAATTAAATCTGGCTGCTTTATGTCTCCAAAATTTTTGTTGAGTATATGAGGCGTTTCGCCTCAACTCTCCCAGCGCGGCGCGCGAGCGTCAAATCATGCTATTTTCAAGTCGTGTTTACGATATCAATATGAATTTCAAAAAATTATGTGATAAGCGTTTCCGACGTATTTTTTCCTCAGCTTTCCAATGGTGTAAGTGGTTTTTCCGAAATTTTCCATTTTCACCCTCAAAAAGTATAAAACATACTATATCTCGGAAAGTATATTTTTAATATTTTTTTTTATCATCTAGATCGAAAGCTGAGCATTTTTTACGTCGGAAAGGATTTTTTGCAAAATTTGCTCGAATGTTTTTCTTAGAGAAACAGAACGCGAAAGAGCAGACGCAGCGTCTCCTTCGTGCGCGGTATGCGGCGCGCTGTACAGCGCGTGGACTAGATGTATTTCGCTCTCTAGTAACCTTATTATTTTTATTTATCATTTTTAATTCTTTATGGAATATCTTTTTGCACTTCGAATTTCACTTATATGCACGATTGACATTTTCATAGGTTATTTCGCAAAAAAAAAAACCGCTGCCAATTCTTTGGCACTTAGCTTCCTCAAACTAATTCATCGTTTCCTAATTAAAAATTGAAATTCTGAAAATACATTTTTCATAAAAAGGAATGCTAAAGAATTTCAATAATACTTTGAACCGATGCGTCTTATACCAGTTTCTTGCAAAATAGTATATTACGTACCTATTTTAAAAAAAGCTTTGACAGACCACCAAGTTTAAAAAAAATTGAGATTAAAAAGAGATAAAAGAAGGGGCTAAAAATGGCACTATTAATACGTTTTGATATTTTAATTGACTACATTATATAAAAATATTAAAATGATAGTTCTCGAAAATAAATGTATAATATATATTCATATAGATAATCACTTAAAATTGCAACACAATATTGCCACCAACAAGTGTAATAAGTAACAGTTAAAATTTCAAGTCGATAAATAAATTATTTTTGAGATATTAATTTTTAAATATAAAAAAGTTTTCATTAATAACAAATGACAGAGTGAAGATATTTTAAATTTTAAATTTAAAAAAAAGAAAATGTAGGTAATTTGAATACCTTTTAAGAGAAGTATATTATTTTATGTAATAATTACTATAAGATACGAAAAAATCAAAAAAACTAAAAATTCAAAATCGTTTTTTGGTTATAAAACAAAAGAAAATCAATAAAATCCCAAATCCATCAGGGTACTTTCCTTTTGCCGCAAGACGAAGCGAATAAGCTTTACCCGACGAAAATCGGTTGATTAGTTTCGGAGATATTAAGAGTTGAAATACACACACACACACACACACACACACACACATACATACATCCACGAAATCAAAAATCATCAAAATCAAATAATATACACATATACCACCATAAAACATCTTTTAGAAGACTTTTTTTTCGAAAATTTTTTTCACCGTTACAAAGCTTCCTCTTTGAGGAAGCAAAAACATTACAATCAATTTGAAATAGCAGACGCAACGCTTCTCACTTACTTTTTACCCGATAGGTGGCTTGCGTATAGAAAATTTTTGCCCGAGAGTAATTTGTTGTATCCAATTATATAAGTCTGATGAATTTTCGATCTTTGTTATCCTTGAAATTGTTTAAGAATTTTAACGCTGTTTCCGTTATATTTGTGTTCTTCGTGTGTTTGCTGATTAAATCATAATTTATTTTTGGTTTATTTATTGCATTTATTTTCTCGCTACTGAAATGGATCCAGCTTTGAAGCTGAAATGCATAAATCCTTTTAATAAAATTAATCACTCTGTGCGTAAAAATTTGTCGAATTTTCCTTCAATATTTAGGAGTGCGTATCCCCTCGTACCAGAAAACGCGAAAATTTGTTCCAACTGTCAACGTCAACTTTATAAACATAAGTTAGATTTACCTTCATGCGATGCCAAAAAAGCTAAAATTGAATGTACTGATGAATATCATAAAGCAGGCGTGGCAGTTCTCAACCAATTAAAAAAAAATTTTTAGAATCACCGGGTAAGGAAGATAAAATTCAGCTACTCACGCTTGCTCCTGATTTTTGGTCTCGCAGAGACTTAATCAGAGAGTTCGGTTGTACTGAGTGGAAAGCTCGAGAAGCGAAAAAGTTAGTAACTGAAAGTGGAATTTTTTCAAAACCTGAAAAGAAAAGAGGCAAAATATTTCCAGTTGAAAGTGTAGATTCAGTTAAACGTTTTTATGAGAGGGACGATATTAGCCGTGTAATGCCCGGATTAAAAGATTGTATATCTGTTAAGCAGGATAATGGTAAAAGAGAACATGTACAGAAAAGGTTACTACTTGGTAATTTACGTGAAATTTATTGTTTATTTAAAAAGAGCATGAATCTGTTAATATTGGCTTCACTAAATTTACTCAATTGAGGCCGCCGCATTGTGTTCTAGCGGGAAGCAGTGGTACGCATAATGTATGCGTATGTGTACACCACGAAAATATCAAGCTGATGTTAAATGCTATTAATTTACAGAGTTTAACTGAAGGTACTCGACTATTTCTTAAAAACTACCACGATTGCATCCAAGCAATCGTATGTAGTAATGCTAGTTCGAAATGTTACTTGGGAGACTGTTTAGATTGCCCCAATATGCCTGTATTACGGAAACATTTGCTTGAATGTTTTGAGAGAAATGATATTTTTCAAATACAGTATGAGTCATGGCTTCAGACAGATCGTTGCACAATAGTATCTACAACTGTAAATGTTTATGAATTCATGAACATACTGGGAGAAAAAATTAATAAAATTTAAAACTCATGACTTCTTTGCGAGAGAACAATATCTTTTTCTTAAGCGATTTGAAAAAAACCTTCAAAAAGGAGAATTCCTTGTTTGTTGTGATTTTGCAGAAAACTATGCGTTTATAGTGCAAAATTCAACACAATCGTTCCACTGGAACAATAATCAAGCAACAGTTTTTACAACAGTGGTATATTATAACGAAAATCAAGATCTTAAACATATAAGCATTGCTATAATTTCTGATAATCTAAATCACGATACTGTTGCTGTTTATGAATATCAAAAAATTATAATATCGTATTTAAAAAGTAATTTCATAGTCAAGAAAATTTACTACTTAACTGATGGAGTAGGTCAGCATTTTAAGAACAAGTCTACCTTCCAAAATCTTCTGTTTCATCAAAAAGATTTTGGAGTTCCTGCTGAATGGCATTTTCATGCAACAGCGCACGGTAAAGGTGCGTGCGATGGTATAGGCGCAAATTTGAAAAGAGGGGCGAAAAGAGCAAGTCTTCAACTCTCTTCGAGTAATCATATTTTAACACCAGAAGACCTTTACAACTGGGCTTTACGTAATTGCAAAGAAACTAAAGTTTTTTACAGCACTAAAGAGACCTATGAAAAAGCCGTTTTGAAACTAAAATCAAGGTTAAGTAAAATTAAATCTATACCGGGAACTTTACAGTACCATGCCGTTATTCCAATGAATAAAACAACATTAATACTAAAAAAAACGGCAATGAGTTCAGAATATCAAATCTTCCCTAAAAAACCCGTAAAACAAAACAAAATAAAATTATCTACTTTAAAAAAAAAGAATTATTAATATAAATACTAGTTTATTGTTGCTATTATTAAAGAAATCAAAATTTTAAGTGGTTGTTAGAGAGCGAAATGCATCTAGTCCACGCGGTGTACAGCGCGCCGAAAACCGCGCGCGAAGGAGACGCTGCGTCTGCTCTTTCGCGTTCTGTTTCTCTAAGAAAACATTCGAGCAAATTCTGAAAAAAATCCTTTCCGACGTAAAAAATGCTCAGCTTTCGATCTAGGGGGTAAAAAAAAATATTAAAAATATACTTTTCGAGATATAGTATGTTTTATACTTGTTGGGGGGGAAAATGGAAAATTTCGGAAAAACCACCTACGCCATTGGAAAGCTGAGGAAAAAATACGTCGGAAACGCTTATCACATAATTTTTTGAAATGCATATTGATATCATAAACACGACTTGAAAATAGCATGATTTGACGCTAGCGCGCCGCGCTGGGAGAGTTGAGGCGAAACGCCTCTTATGTTCTTCTATTTGTAGATCGTTTCCTTCGATCAAACGGGTTCCTCGATGCATAATTTTGGTATTATTATACGTAATGGTTGTTTCATAATTACTGGATATCAACGTTAAAGTATCGGACAAAGGATATGCTAGAAGTAAAGGCGGATTTATTTGAAAAGAAGTGGTTTCAATTTCTCTCGTGACGATTTTCTGACACAAATAATTCTGCTTGTATATTTCTTGACATTTTTGAGCTGATAATTTGATTAAGGGTCCAAATAGCTTCCATGGCGTAGTGATGATTTCAGTTTGGTTATTATTATTAATTATAGAAAGTCTTTGGAATAAGGAGAATTCGATGGGGTTTAGGATAGGAATTTTTAGCGTGTAAATAATGAGGTCATGGATACATACGATTGAACCTTGGGTGAAACGAAAATCCAACAGATTATAGTAATGCATTATTAATTCCTTTTTCGAGTAAATTCCTAATAGATGAGTAAGTATATCGATAATTTGTTCATAAGTCAACATTTCTAAATCAAACGTTTGATCTGAGAAAATAAATGAACGCTTTATTTTACCGAGCAAACTTAAGAAATTTTGTTCCTGTATTATGAGAGTAACGGCGGCTTCAAAAACATTTAATTTTTCGTTTTGTTGATCGAGAGCTGTGGAAATATTCCATAAATTTCGGTTAATTATTTCAGTGTTGTTATTTATACTTTTACTAATTTTGTTTATAATAGTGACTGATTTGTTGAGAACTATCATGTCTTCCTGTTGTTGATTATCGAGTAGATTTAGATAATTGTTGATTCTGTTTTAATCATTGGCATCCGGGTTTCCAAAAATATACTTAATTGCTGTGCCAAGTCCGTTTATCAAACCTCTTTTTAATCTAGTGCTCGCTGGTGATATTTGCTGTAAATTTTGATATGATTCCTCGCAGAGTAATTCGGCCTGTTTTAGTAAATTTGATTCCAATCGGAATGATGATAAATCTGTGACTTGTAACTTCAATTCGGAAGACAGTGTGGTATAGCTATCAAGGATACGATTATAAGTATATTTTAACGTCGTGATATTGATGTGAAAGTGAACATGATGGAAATTTTGAATTATTCTCCCAATTCCATGGTGGTGGTCGTAATGAGTGATATGCTCGTCTATCTCACTGCTCTTCACTAGTATGGTCAGAAGTATCATGATTAGTCCGGTCTTCATTTTCCTGCAAAAACGAAGAAACTTTTCTTATCCTCTTTGCATCCTTTATGTTATAACGACGCGGTTGCCCGTGTATGTAGCAATCTAAGGAGGGACCCTGTTGTTTTTCTACGAGAAGTTTCTGATATCGCGGCGCGGTCTTATCACGTTGTTGTTGGTGTGTTTTGATAAAAATTTCTTTATCTTCTAACGTTTTATCCGAATCAACTGGCAGATTTTGATTTTCGCGTTGTTTTCGATAGAGTTCCTCATAAAACGGTAAAATTTCATTCTTTCGAAGCTCGTTATAACTTTCGATAGTATCTGCATTCGGGTCAATGACATGTTTATGAAGATCTTCGTACGGCCCGTATAACAGTGTAAATGGTGGATAATTTGTGCTCGAGTGTATACTTTGATTGTAGATCAAAATTGCGGTTGTCATGTGATTTTTTGTAGTCTCTCGTGGATTTTGATCGATTAGTATGCCTAATTTTTCCTTCAAGGTTGAATGTAGTCGCTCGATTGGTCCGTTGGAGGTGTGTCTATTGATGGTGGTCTGATGATTTTATGTAATCGACAAAATTCCTTGAATACCGTAGAGTTGAACTCGCTTCCGCTGTCTGTAGTAATTTTATCTGGGAAGTTGTGGTGAGAGCCAAAATGTCTTAATTTGCTTATTACTGTTATTGCATTGCCATCAGGCAAATGATAAGCCTGAGCGTATTTCGAGAATATGTCGATGATCGTCAGAAACTTCTCCTTGTTATAGTGGAATATGTCTAGATGTAAGTGTTGGAGGGGCCTATTCGCTATTATAGGTCCATACGTCTCCGTGATATATGGCCTTCTCTCGTATTTGTGTTCTAGGCAGGTTTCGCATTGGTTGATGTAGTTTTGGATCATCCTCTCCATATTGAGCGTGTATAATTTCTTTTTGAAATGCGCTACTGTTTCTCTGATTTCATTGTGGGTCTTATTGTGATATTTTTCCAATTCTTTTAAGAAATTATTTCGGTTGGTTACAGTAGTGTACGTATTTGTTTTGACTAATTTCAATTTTTCGTTAAAATTTTCTTTCAATATTCTATAACTGATAATTTCTAGATCTTCGCTGTCAAAATAAATTCCATACTGTTTATTTGGTTTTACATTTTCGTAGAAAAATTTAAGTAACTGCGCTTCTGCGTCATTTTTGTATATTTTTATTAAATATTGAATTTTTAATTTATCTTTTGTTTTGTTGACTTGGTAATCATTCCCTTTTTTGATTATGATGCTGTAGTTAAATGCATGTATATTTTTATCAGACACAGGTAGTGAGAATACTGGGTTTTCTTCGGCTGTATGAATCGTTGTGTCATCCTTGTCCTCGAACATTTGAGCTAGCTGTCGGTTGGTGAGAGAGGTGATATCGGACGCTTGTGGGAGCATAGAAAGGGAGTCGTCTTCGTCTTCTTCTTGATTGTTTATCTCGATTCTGCTTAAAGCGTCCGCAACTTTATTCTCACATCCTTTCTTGTACTTAATCTCATAATTATATTCTTCCAATTTCAGTCTCCATCGAATTAATCTGGTGTTAGGTGTTTTCAACGACCAGAGCCAAGTGAGTGGCTTATGGTCTGTTGCGATAATAAATTTTCGTCCGTATATATAAGGTCGAAAATATCGACATGCTTCAGCAATTCCTAACAGTTCTTTTTCTATAGTAGAATAGTTATGTTCTGCAGAATTTAGAGTCCTCGAAAAGTTGGATATTGGATGTTGTTCTTGGGATAAAACTGCCCCAATAGCGGTATTTGATGCATCAGAAGTTACGTGGAATACTTTATCGAAATCTGGATATCTTAATACAGGTGCATTAGTAATGAGTTCTTTAAGTTTGTTGAAAGCTTCAATAAATTTTTCATTTTTATAATCTACCTTGCCTTTTTTCTTGAGTGTGTCGGAGAGAGATTTGGATATTTTAGCATAATTTTTTATGAATTTCCTATAAAAACCAGTAAGTCCTAAATATGTTCTTACTTCTGTTTGCGTTTTTGGTATGGGGTATTTTATTATAGCTTTAATTTTGTCTGGATTAGGCTTAATTCCTTCCGGGGTAATAATATGCCCTAAGAACGTCACTTCTTTCCTCAAGAACTCGCTCTTATCTAATTGTATTTTAATCCATGTTCTCTGAGTTCGTCAAAAATAAGTTTTATGTGTTGAAGATGTTCTTGGAGCGATTTAGAAAAGATAACGATGTCGTCCATGTACACAAAACAAAATTTGTGCAAGTATTTCATTAGAATTTTGTCCATCATTCATTGGAATGTGGCTGGTGCGTTTTTCAAGCCAAATGGCATCCTGGTATACTCATAGTGGCCATTTTCGACGGTAAAAGCGGTCTTTTCTATGGAATTTTTCTCTACCGGTATTTGGTGGAAGCCTTGAGCTAGATCTAGTGTCGAAAAATACGCACATTTTTCAAGATTTTCCAAAATTTCGTCCATACGAGGAAGCGGATACTTGTCCTCTATAGTTTTGTCATTCAATTTTCTGTAGTTATTTACCATCCGCCATTTCTTTTTTCCACTAGCGTCTTGCTTTTTTGGCACTATGCAGACGGGTGATGAATAAGGAGACTCGCTCGGCCGAATTATTCCATCTTTTAATAATTTTTTTACTTGATTTTGAATTTCTTCTTTCAATGCGTATGGATAACGAAAATTTTTCACGTAGATGGGATCATCGTCTTTTGTTTTAATAACGTGAGAAACTGCTGTTGTAGCAGTAAGTTTTTCTTCTTCGTTGTAAAAGCAGTCACTGTACTTGCGGCATAGTAATGTAATCTTATCCTTCTCCTCGCTGTTCATATGGATGGTTCTTATCTGAGTAGCCGACTCTTGATGCTGATTCATCTTCACGGTTTTGCTCTTGCTTGGGATATTTTTTAAATAATTAATTTCGAATTTACTCGTACTGAATATTTCATTTTTACAATCGACGTTCGCCTCTAATTTTTGAAGATCTTTGTGGCCAATCAAGCAGTCATACGTTGAATGCCAGGGTGCGAGTAAAAATGTTATTGGCGTGTCGTCGCCTAACTCTTGTAAAACAGGAAAAGTTAATGCACTTGTTCCCTTAGTGACTTTATGTATAGATGAAATTTCAAAATTTTGTGAAAATATGTAATTTGGAAACAGTTTATTTGCTATACTCGGATTCATAATTGAAGATGTTGCTTCGGAATCTATTAAAATTTTTAACGGCGGGTTGAGCGTGATTATATGCGGCAACTCTGGTGAATTTCCTATATTATTAAGATTTACTACGTCTCTTCTGATACTATGGGGTCTATCTGAAAATTTTCAGTATCATCAATTTCAGCCGTCTCATTAACAAGATTTTGAGGCTGTTCTTCTGGGTAATCGCTTTCTTGTGCGACACAATTTTGTTGATCTTCTTGGTGATGAAGTTCTTCTGCTACAAAATTTGGAGGATCCGTACTTCTGAAGAAATTATTTGTTCTAGGCGCAGAATTATTTGGCAAACTATTCGGTCTATTAGTTTGATTACCACCCTATCGATTGGTATTTCTTGTACTTATCGACATCGGCGTCGGTTGATAATTTTGACGTATTGCTTGATTATTATTGTTATTATTTTGCCTAAGCTGTTGCCAAAATTGTTGTTTCCAAAATTGTTATTTCCGAGATTGTTACTTCAAAAATTGTCATTTCCGAGATTGTTGTTTCCGAAATTAGGTAATGCAGGTCTAAATGGGGTTTGCGCTATGGCGGGTCGCGGTTGATAAGAAATAGCAGCTTTCGAGGTACTCGGCGCGTTAAATAAATTTGCTTTCGGTTTACTTTCGCGTTGCCTCATATACGAAAGAAAATTAGCTTGCTGTTCATGATTATCGTGTCTCCTACATTTATTTAGACAATCTTCAATATCGTTTAATTCGAAGTGTGTTAAGAATGAATGATAGGGTTCCTTTATTCCGTTAATAAAAGTGTTTTTAGCAACGTTTTCAAAAAATGAAATTTTCATATTAACTAACTCTCTGTTTTCATTATTTAACTGAATGTGTTCTTTTAATCTATTTAATCGTAATTTTATTTCGTCAGCGTAATTTTGAAACGATTGATTCGCTTTTTGGTAACAAACACTGAGCTTATTAAATAATAGTTCTTCCGAACTCGCATCACTGTATCTGTTCACTAAAAATCTTTTACATTCAGTCCAGTTTGCTGGATTATTTACTACTATTAAATCTAACGCTTCGCCGCGTAATTTCGATTTTATAAGTGCATACAGAGATTCATTGACAAGTGGATCTGCTGTATATAACATTTGAACAAATTTGTCACATTGTTGAATAAAATGCGATAACAATCTAGTACCGCCTTCGTACGTAGGAATAGCTTCGCGCCAAATAGATAAACGCAGCTTAAATTGTTCTAGAGTAATCTGAGGTGCTTGATTTTCGTTCGCCATGATTTATTTTATTAATTTACGAAACGCTTCAAGGTCAATCGTATGAAGGGTTTAAGGGATAAAAGGAAATTCCAAAGACTTACAGACGAAATATCTTTGATGATTTCTTGGTGAGTCAGTGCCAAGTAGGTGGGTCTCGAAGCTGACGTGTAGATAACTGCCACAGTGGGGAAAAATCACCGGCTGCCTCCTTGGTGAAGATTCTCGTCCTGAAGTTAGAGAGGAATCCGAAATTGGCAGTCTCGTAGCATCCTGTGCGCAGCGCCAGTTATGTTAGTGGGTAAATTGGGGTGTTTTCCGATTCTCGGTGAATGGAATAAATGAACACCACACACTCACTCACAGATTCAATCGAAAGTATTCTTTATTAAAACACGTCTACAAGGCTTGAGGACCCGACAGAGACTGACGAGAGTACGTAATATTAAGTGGCTGCAACCGACTTCTTTCTTCTTCTTATCTCCAGATAGCCAGGAGCTGAGTAGGCAGCACGTGCACATTATGGAAGGTCCGCTCGAAGGGTGTCACATCACTCACGCCTAATCGTGCCTCCGGACCTTCAAACGCCGATACTTCTTCGCCGACCATATAAATGTTAACGGCCTATACCCGTCTCACTTTGCCATGCACGAGGCCAAGATAACTGAGTCTGGCTTTGACGCTATTGCGATTAGAGAGAGTTTAATTTCTTTCATGTTGATAGAGAGGACGTTGGCCTTTATGTCTGCGACCTGTTTAGCGTCGAAGTTTTGACTAGCTCCGAGTCATTGTATGACAATACCTCCGAGTTCTTTATATGCGAAATTGAAAGAGGCCAGCTAAGACTACTTTTCGCCGCTGTATATCGACGACCTCATGCTGCATATCCAACTCATTTCTTTAACTGTCTCGCTAACTATCTCCCCCACTTCACCTCCATCATCATCTCATCATCACCGGTGACTTCAACATGAACATGGCCTTTCCCGAGTCCCCTGCCGCCATTCACCTTATTAATCCCATCAGCTGAAATTCGTTGTCCCTTATACCCCCTGATCCTATCCACCACCAACTCTAGCGAGACTCGCACACTTGGATCGATCTATTCATAGGAAGGGACGTTGATCATGTACTTTCTTACTCTAAATCAACTGCCCCCTTCATTGCAGGGCACAATTTCATTGAAATTTCACTCGTGGGCACGAAACCCCCATCAATTGAAAGATCGATCCAGTCACGTGATCTCAAAAGAGTCAACCCTGAATCGCTGCGTCAAGCCCTCTCTTAATGAGTTCGATATCACCGCTCCTTTGCGCAAGCTTATTTTGTCATCCTCCCGTAAGCCGTGGGTTAATTCCCAAATTAGGGCCCTCATGAGGTCACCCGAACGCGCTTACAGGCTCGCGCGCATCACAGGTGCCCCTGCCGACCTTGCCTGCTTCTGTGCTCTACGCTCAGAAACCTGCAATGCCCTGCACAGTACCAAAAATTGACACGTCGCCTCCCGCCTTGCTGATGCCCCGTCTGCAGATGCGAAGTGGCGTGAGCTTCGACGCGTTCACGTCACAAACCCGAGGCTATCTTCTCCGCTCGAGAAATTCACTAACCAGGTTCTCAATGCCCACTACGCTGCCACTGTGAACCGCCACACTCCCATTACTGAACACGACTTCGAAATCATCGCTAAACAGCCGCTCTCTCTCTCAACACTCACTTCTACCTGCGTCCCTTCTCCAGGAGAGAAGTGACCAACACACTTCAGAGATCTACCTCGAAGTCTATGGATCACGATGGTCCCTCCGTGCCCATGCTAAAATTAATCACGCAACCCTCCATCTCTCACATCACCTACCTGCACCTTCTGTTGGTAGCGCGACATTCCCCTCAACAAGAGAGCAATAATCAAACCGCCCGCGAAAACCAAGGTGATGACGCAGCCCTCTGACACTCGGCCCATTGCCCAACTACCTGAACTCTCCAAGGTGCTCGAGCGGCTGGTCCACAACCAGCTCCAGGGCTACCTTGAAGTGAATCACCTACTTGCACTCCCTCTCCGGGTGAGTAAGCAACATCGCCTTTGCTCAGCTCCTGATTTATCCTGTTTTTAACCATTCATTTGTACTTCTTTTGAGATGTTTTTGCAACTGAAGTGGAGGTCGTCCCTCGCTGCGTCGATTGAGCATATATTTTCTGCATCCTATAATTGATTACGGCTGGGATTGACATTTTTCTCCACCAGTCTCTGCTTCTGATCTGTTACCGTCTCACCATATGCTCTTGTGGATGAAATGCCGACAACAGTACTACCAGTCAACGCTCGTGCCTCGTCTTTGTAACAACAGCCCACTCATCTTCACCTTCATTCAGTAAATATCAGCGGATAAATGAAAATTTGCATAAATATCTCGACCAAAAATGCATTTACATAAGTGACTTCAGTATATTTTGGTAATCTAAAACCATTTGAGCTAAGATCGAAATTTTGGAGGTTATAATTCTGTATTTTGAAAGTGCGATAGTGCTGGCCTCTTTGTGTTGATGTCGTTACACTCTAAGTCGTGTAACGACATCTCTCTCTCTCTCTCTCTCTCTCTCTCTCTCTCTATTGTATATTGTATTTTATTATTTTATTATTTATTATTATGTTATTTTAAATTACGCCATATATACTTGAGTATTATTTACGAATGTATTAAACATGTACTATCTGTATTGGAGTTTTGCCGTGAAGGTCAATAAACATCTCTCTCGCTCTCTCTCTCTCTTTCTTTCTCTCTTTCTCTCTCTTTCGCTTTTCATTTTTTCAACTGATTCTCAATTTCTCGCATTCGCCACACCGCTAAAAATGGATATCATTTGCCATGGCTGCAGCAAAGTAATTAAAATAAGGTACATTGCGTATGGCAACTGTAATTATAACTACCACCCTGCCTGCACGTCTTTCAAGGAAGTACTCAACAAACAAGGTAAACTGATCAGTGCATGTCGCAGCTGCATCACTGTAGCGAATGCTGATAGACGAAGGACGAATTTCATGAGTGAAAGTAAGGCCAATAACCAAGCTGCCGCTACAAATGCTGCACCTGAATCTCTCGCTTCCACTCACTTTAACACTCCGCAACCTCAAAGCGATCAACCACAACTTATTCTAGACAAACTCACGAGGCTAGACACCATTGATGCCAGTCTGAGTACTTGAGCTCGTCTATAAACACGTGCTTTGATGAGGTTCAATCATCACTCAACGCTAGGCTAGACGATTTCTCTTTCAAAATCAACCATCTGGAAGAAAGGCTGTCTGCTCTTGATGCTTTACCTGATCTGGTCACTCGTTTGTCGTCGGCTGAGGAGGCCATATCTCAGCTGCAGACTGAGCAAATAAGCCTCCGTCGAGATCTCGAAGTTCTCTGCACGATTAATTCGACTCCGACTGCTCTTAATGATGCTACAGCTATCCGGCTCGAGAAACTAGAGCATTATCTTCATAACCTTAGCAATCTTCAACGAAGTGCTTCCAATGAGTTGGAGGGCTTGTATTTGCTGTTCCAAAGGCTCTTGACCCGGGGATTTTTTGAGTGCGACATTATTCATGTGCGGATAATGCAGAGCAAATCGTCCACGCAGAACGTACCGTCCACGGAGCATCCGTCATCTTCTGCTACCGTCAGTCAGGATCTCTTAAATACATCTAAGCCTGATGTCAGTAGACCCGCAATTTTGTCGATGCCTGTTGTTGTTCGCCTATCTACACCTGCTCCGGCGAAGAACCTCATTGAGGCTAAGATCAAGATGCGTAAACTGCACACGTCGCAGCTTAGTGCTGAACTACTAGAATTGACTAAAGTGACCTCTCCGTTACCCCTCTCTTTAATTAACCTCAATAAGCTGCTCCATGCTGATCTGCATCGCCTTTGTAAACTCACTCAAACTGAAGCCAAAAAAAGAGGTTTAAGAAAAGAAGACCGTGCTACTATCATATCATCTACCTCTGAGCTCAATGATTTTTTAGCCTAGACTCATCTCATCATTAATCTCTCAACCATGTTCATCTCAGTCCTATTCACCCATCGCTCATGCGCACTCCACGTCCTTCTGAGTCTCGGAACCACGGCCTTAGAGTCTATCATTTTAATGCCAATTCTATCAAAGCACACATGGAAATGATCAATCTCTTTCTATCTACTCGCGCTTTCTTCTATATCATGGCTGTCAGCGGGACCTGGTTAGTCCTGAATTTGATTACAATTCCATTGTGTATTTTCAAGACTACGTTCTCTTTCATGGAGATCATAATAGAAACGATGGTGGTGTCGCTCTCTTTATTCACAATTCCATCTCTGCTACCTTTCTATGCTCATCCAATGATATCTGGACTGGTAAACCAGGTAAACCAGAATATCTATTATGCGAAGTGTCTGTCAAAGGTCATCCATCCTTTTTCGTTGCTGTAGTTTATCGTACCCCTCATGCTCCTTTTCTTTGTGATACTGACTTTATTGAAAATCATACTCGGTGACTTTAATGCAGACCAGCTCTCCTTTTCTGACGGCGAGAAATTCGTTTGTAAGTTCATTGCAGAGAATGGGCTACACAATATCTCGTATGGTGCCGCGCACCACAAACCCTTCTCTGACACTTGGCTCGACATTTGTCTAGTGGACAAGCAGAACCTTGTAGTGGACTAGTGAAAGACTGAGCCACCCTTCATTAATGGCCACGACTTGATCACTGCTACGCTTGCACTACAAACTCCCAAGCCCAAATTAACTCCGTTTACTTTTCGAGATTATAAAACCATTGATGCTAGTACTCTTAACGATTATCTGAATGGCCTGGACTGGTCTGTGGTTGAGTCGGCTTCCCTCGATGAATGTGTCTCTGTTTTTCAGTCCCACATTACCAGTGCAATTGACATTCTTGCACCTTTAAAAAACCGTTATCCCTGGGAAAAAAGGCACCCGTGGTTCACTACTGAATATCGCCAATTGATTCAGGAGCGGGATCGTCTGTACAGTCGCTGCAGTAGCTCGCGTTTAGGGTTTGATCTGTTTGCTTATCGACAAGCCGATGATCTTGCGCATTATTCGGTCGAGGAGGCTAGAAACAACTACTGCCACCTCCAGTTAGCTTCATTGACTGATCTCAAGAATATCTGGCGTGAGCTTGAGCACTTAGGTATCACAAGGCCTAGAAAAACACCAAAGTCGCTATTCTTCATCGATGAGGTTAATGCTCATTTTAGAAGTGTTACTTATGGTCCTGACACCCCATCTGTTGCGGAGTTTCTAGATTCCCTGACCCCATCTAACACTACTGATTATATGGTGTTCGATGAGTTTCAGATCTCGGATGTCTATGCTTCTATAAACCACTTTAGCATTCAGGCTAGAGGATCTGGTGGCATCCCGCAACATGTCATATGACTGGCTCTTCCCTTTCTTGCGCCTCATATTTGCAAAACTTTTAACCAGTCTCTGTGCGAGACTCGTTTCCCGCAATTATGGAAGAAGTTAGTTTTAGTGGCATTAAATAAAGTGAGTTCTCCCAATAGTCTGAGTAATTTCCGCCCTATATCTCTGTTGTGCTTTCTCTCCAAAGCGCTTGAGTGGTACACCCGCAAATCTCGAGTTAATCCAGGCTTCTTCTTAATCCTTTTCAGACTGGTTTTCGTCCTGGCCACAGCATCCAGACAGCCCTACTCAAGCTTACTGATGACATTAAGATTGGCATTGATAAAACACTAGTCACCCTGCTGCTATATTCGACTTCAGCAAGGCCTTCGACACCATATGCCGTGTCAAAATACTTAAAAAACTAATCGAGTATGGTTTCTCTAAATCTGTTAACGTCCATTTCCCCCGCCCCCCCAAATCACTAATCCTAAAATAAGCAATTGGATAATTTTGCACACTTTTTTTAAAATTAATTACAACCACAATCGATTTTTTTACAAGTGTATAAACAAAATTATAAACAAACAAAAGGGGGGAGGGAAATATTTCGCCAGCCCCCACATAAAAAAACCACAATTTCCAGAACGGTAACGTAATCTACGATTTATTTACAATTATTTACAACCACAAAAACTGGTAAAAGTTGATTATTTAACAATTTTGAGCAATAATTTCGCCAGCCCCCATACGCCAAAATCAATTTTTCAAAGTGCTAACGTAATTTACGATTTATTTACAATTATTTACAACCATAAAAACTGGTAAAAGTCGATTATTTATAACAATTTTGAGCAATAATTTCGCCAGCCCCCCCATACGCCAAAATCAATTTTTCAAAGTGCTAACGTAATCTACGATTTATTTACAATTATTTACAACCACAAAAACTGGTAAAAGTCGATTATTTATAACAATTTTGAGCAATATTTCGCCAGCCCCCCCATACGCCAAAATCAATTTTTCAAACTGCTAACGTAATCTGCGATTTATTTACAATTATTTACAACCACAAAAACTGGTAAAAGCCGATTATTTATAACAATTTTGAGCAATAATTTCGCCAGCCCCCCATACGCCAAAATCAATTTTTCAAAGTGCTAACGTAATTTATGATTTATTTACAATTATTTACAACCATAAAAACTGGTAAAAGTCGATTATTTATAACAAATTTGAGCAATAATTTCGCCAGCCCCCCCATACGCCAAAATCAATTTTTCAAAGTGCTAACGTAATTTACGATTTATTTACAATTATTTACAACCACAAAAACTGGTAAAAGTCGATTATTTATAACAATGTTGAGCAATAATTTCGCCAGCCCCCCCCATACGCCAAAATCAATTTTTCAAAGTGCTAACGTAATCTACGATTTAATTACAATTATTTACAACCACAAAAACTGGTAAAAGTCGATTATTTATAACAATTTTGAGCAATAATTTCGCCAGCCCCCCCATACGCCAAAATCAATTTTTCAAAGTGCTAACGTAATCTGCGATTTATTTACAATTATTTACAACCACAAAAACTGGTAAAAGTCGGTTATTTATAACAATTTTGAGCAATAATTTCGCCAGCCCCCCCATACGCCAAAATCAATTTTTCAAAGTGCTAACGTAATCTACGATTAATTTACAATTATTTACAACCATAAAAACTGGTAAAAGTCGATTATTTATAACAATTTTGAGCAATAATTTCGCCAGCCCCCCCCCCACACGCAAAAATCAATTTTTCAAAGTGCTAACGTAATCTACGATTTATTTACAATTATTTACAACCACAAAAACTGGTAAAAGTCGATTTTTTATAACAATTTTGAGCATTAATTTTGCCAGCCCCCCCCATACGCCAAAATCAATTTTTCAAAGTGCTAACGTAATCTACGATTTATTTACAATTATTTACAACAATAAAAACTGGTAAAAGTCGATTATTTATAACAATTTTGAGCAATAATTTCGCCAGCCCCCCATATACTAAAATCAATTTTTCAAAGTGATAACGTAATCTGCGATTTATTTACAATTATTTACAACCACAAAAACTAGTAAAAGTCGATTATTTATAACAATTTTGAGCAATAATTTCGCCAGCCCCCCCATACGCCAAAATCAATTTTTCAAAGTGCTAACGTAATCTACGATTTATTTACAATTATTTACAACCACGAAAACTGGTAAAAGTTGATTATTTAACAATTTTGAGCAATAATTTCGCCAGCCCCCCATACGCCAAAATCAATTTTTCAAAGCGCTAACGTCATTTACGATTTATTTACAATTATTTACAACCATAAAAACTGGTAAAAGTCGATTATTTATAACAATTTTGAGCAATAATTTCGCCAGCCACCTCATACGCCAAAATCTATTTCTCAAAACGTAAATAGTCTATATTGTTTAATATATTTTTAAATCATAATTTTATTATCCATTGTTGGGCTTTCGTTTACCAAATAATACTGCCCGTCAGGCTAGGTGCGGTTGTGATTCTGAATGACTATTGTTACTCGGAAAAAATGTATGAGGAAGTATCGCGGTTGATCGATGATAGAAAATGGAAATTTTTACCCTCGCAAATATTTAAATGACTAGTAGCGGCTTAGGGTTACAGATGACAAATTCAGATGAATCGGAACTTGGAGCGAGTACGCCGATTTGTGAGTATGGTACTCTATATAGTATAACTGTTATTATAACTGTTAGAGGCCTACTTTTATTACAGGGATGCAACTGTCTCCTCTATTTCCTCTTTTTTTTAATCCTCTATTTTACCCTTTTTCCAAGTTACTCCTCTATTTGCTCTATAATCAGCGATCTCTCCAATTTACCGATGAATTGCAATGAAAAAGACGCGCGGACTACAATTTGAAAAGACTTGGTCGCCTCCTGTAGGTAGGGTTGCCACCTTTTACATTTGAAGTTGCTGGCCGACTGATGACTGGTGGCGGGGGGAGGCAAGTAGGCGGGGGATATGGGGTCCATGCATATTAGGGAATTACGTAGCCCTGCAACAATGAGCAAGACAATTATTTAAACAATTTTTAAACCAAAGTAGGGTGGGGATATGTGGCCTACGTATATTAAGGAATTACGTAGATATGCAACAATAAGCAAGAGGATTATTTAAACCATTTTTATACCCAAGTAGGCGGGGGATATGAGATTCACGCATATAAGGAAGTCACGTAGACATGAAAAAAATAAGCAAAACGTTTATTTAAATAATTTTTAAACCCAAGTAGGATGTGGGAATAAGGTCCACGCATATAAGGGAGTCATGTAGATATGAAAAAATAAGTAAAAAGATTACTTAAATAATTTTTAAACCCAAGTAGGCGGGGGATGTGAGGTTCACGCATATAAGGGAGTTATGTAGACATGAAGAAATAAGCCAAACGATAATTTAAATAATTTTTAAACCCAAGTAAGCAGGGAGTATGAGGTCCACGCGTATAAGGGAGTCATGTAGAAATGAAAAAATAAGCAAAACGATTATTCAAATAATTTTTAAACCCAAGTAATCGGGTGACGCGAGTTTCACGCATACGTGGTGTGTTAAAGTAAGGTGACTTACTTGCAGTCGATTTTCGTTTTTTTTTCTTATATTGGTACACACGTCCCGAATATGTGTTTACAGTTTCAAGTTTATAGCATTCTTTGTTTGTTTGTGAGAAGCATAAAGGTTAGAAGTGTTTTTGTCTGCTCGGCGATTTTCTGCTGTCGAAAAAAATGGATCAAAGGATTTGCATCAAATTTTGTGTAAAAAATGGAATTAAGTGCTCCAAAGTACTTGAAATGTTGACAGTAGCATACGGTGAGTCTACTCTGAGCAAATTAAATGTTTATAAGTGGTACAAGCTCTTCCAAGAAGGACGAGAAGATGCCAATGACGAACCTCGTTCTGGACGCCCCAGCACGTCAATAACTGATGAAAACGTTGAAGAAGTGAAAAAAATGTTGTTGGAGAATCGTCGAATCACCATTAGACAAGTTGCTGATGACATCGGCATCTCGATTGGCTCATGCCATGCAATTTTTTCTGATGTTTTGGGCATGAGACGTGTGTCAGCGAAGTTTGTTCCGAAACTGCTTAATTTTGATCAGAAGAACCATCGCATGAGCATTGTCCAGGAGCTGTTGGATAACGTCAATGATGATCCTGATTGGCTTAAAAGGGTTATAACTGGTGACAAATCATGGGTATATGGTTATGACGTCGAAACCAAAGCCCAATCGTCCGAATGGAAGAGCCTAGAAGAGACAAGACCGAAAAAAGCACGCCAAGTTCATTCCAATGTCAAAGTTTTGCTAACTGTTTTCTTCGATTACCGCGGCGTAGTGCATCAGGAGTTTTTGCCACAAGGTCGTACGGTTGATAAGGAGTATTACCTTGAAGTTATGCACCGTTTGCTAGAAGCAATACGAAAAAAACGTCCGGCGTTGTGGAAAAATAATTCATGGCTTTTGCATCACGATAATGCACCTGCTCACTCATCGTTGCTTGTGCGTGATTTTTTGGCCAAAACCAAAACCAAAATCATGTCTCAGTCACCATATTCACCAGATTTGGCCCCCTGCGTCTTTTTCCTGTTCCTAAAACTGAAGAGACCTATGAAAGGCGAAGATTTTCAACGATTGAGGAGATAAAGACTGAATCGCTGGAAGAGCTCAAGGCTCTACCAGAAAATGCTTATCAGAAGTGCTTCGAGGGTTGGAAAAAGCGTTGGCACAAGTGTATTATATCTGAAGAGGATTACTTTCAAGGGGACAACATGAATATTGATGAACAAATAAATATTTTTTGATAAAAAAATAAAGTTACCTTACTTTTTGAACACACCACGTATAACGGAGTTACTTAGACGTGCGACGTAAGCAAGACTTTTATTTCAAAAATTCTTAACCTGTACAACTCGACTCCCTTCTATGCGCGGACCTCGCGGCCGGGCTACATGAATATAATAATTCTTTAAATAATTGTCATGCTTATTGTTGCATGTCTACGTGACTCCCTTATATGCGTGGAACTCATATTCCTCGCCTACTTGGGTTTAAAAATTCTTTAAATAATCTTTTTGCTTATTTTTTCATGTCTACATGACTCCCTTATATGCGTGGACCTCATATCCCCAGCCTACTTGGGTTTAAAAATTATTTAAATTATCGTTTGTCTTATTTTTTCATGTCTACATGACTCCCTTATATGCGTGGACCTCATATCCCCTGCCTACTTGGGTTTAAAAATTATTTAAATTATCGTTTGGCTTATTTTTTCATGTCTATATGACTCCCTTATATGCGTGAACCTTATATCCCCTGCATATTTGGGTTTAAAAATTATTTAAATTATCGTATGGCTTATTTTTTCATGTCTACGTGACTCCCTTATATACGTGGACCTGATATCTCCCGCCTACTTGGGTTTAAAAATATTTAAATTATTGTTTGGCTTATTTTTTCATGTCTACATGACTCCCTTATATGCGTGGACCTCATACTCCCTGCCTATTTGAGTTTAAACATTATTTCAATTACACAGCCCCACAAAAAAGAAGAAAAGCTTCTGTACTTTAGATCAGACTATCATATCTCGGTGTATTTTGGCCCCCTAAGTACGTTTCCAAGGTCAAAATTTGTCCACCACCTCTGAATTTGGAGATATCATTACGTATAAGATTTTTGAGATATCTTGAAAAACAAACTACAAACAATTTTTTTGTTAATCTTCTCTACAAATAATGTAGCATTGTTTGCGCCCTTAAAGACCAACTTAACACCATCCCTCTACAATTTTTTTCTCCGAGATCTAAATACCTGAATTTTGTAAACTCGCACATATCTCTTAAAATCAAATTCTTCATTTCTATCTCGATATTTATATATTCAGATCTCCGAGATAAAAAACTGTAGAGGGATGGTGTAAAGTTGGTCTTGAAGGGCGCAAACAATGCTACATTGTTTTGTAGAAAAGATTAACAAAAAAATTGTTTTTATTATGTTTTTTAAGATATTTCAAAAATATTATACCTAATCATATCTCCAAATTCAGACGTGATGAACAAATTCTCACCTTGGAATCATATTTAGGGGGCCAAAATACACCTACATATGATAATCCGATCTAAAGTATAGAACCTTTTCATTTTTTTGTGGGGTTGTGTTATCGTTTGACTTACCTTTTATGTCTACAAGACAACCTTATATGCGTGGACCTCATATTCCCCGCCTACTTGGGTTTAAAAATTATTTAAATAATCATTTTTACTTATTTTTTCATATCTACATGACTCCCTTATATGCGTGAACCTCATACTCCCTGCTTACTTGGGTTTAAAAATTATTTAAATTATCGTTTGGCTTATTTCTTCATGTCTACATGACTCCCTTATATACGTGGACCCCACATCCCCCGCCTACTTGGGTTTAAAAATTATTTAAGTAATATTTTTACTTATTTTTTCATATCTACATGACTCCCTTATATGCGTGGACCTTATTTTCCACAACGTCTATTAAGCTAGCAGATCACTTTTATGAGCCGGGCTTATAAACAATACCATTATTTCTGTTAATTTTCTGCTAATTTTCTACGCCTACCCGGATTTTTCTGCTCCAGCCGTTTCCGAGAAACATGCGATCTGCTAGATTAATATTAAGCTACCAGACCATTTTCGGGTATCTTGGCGAGTTTTTACCTTAGCCAATTCGGAGAGGGGGCATGTTTTGGTGCTAATTTTCTACTGCAAGATGCTGGGGCCAAAAGATCCAAAATCCTTCGTACGTCCCAGAACTGGACATAGACCAAGATTGATATTAAGCTATCAGACCATTTTCGGGTATCTTGGCGAGTTCTTGCCTTAGCCAATTCGGAGAGGAGGCATGTTTTGGTACTAATTTTCTGCTGCAAGATGCTCGGAGCCAAAAGTCCCAAAATCCTTCATAGGTCCCAGAACTGGACATAGACCCAGATTGATATTAAGCTAGCAGACCATTTTCGGGTATCTTGGCGAGTTTTTTGCCTTAGCCAATTCGGAGAGGGGGCATATTTTGGTGCTAACTTTCTGCTGCAAGATACACGGAGCCAAAAGTCCCAAAATCCTTCGTAGGTCCCAGAACTGGACATAGACCCAGATTGATATTAAGCTAGCAGACTATTTTCGGGTACCTTGCAATAGCGAATTCGGAGAGGCGGCATATTTTGGTGCTAATTTTCTACCGTAAGATGGTCGGAGCCAAAAATCCCAAAATCCTTCGGGGGCCCAGAATCGGACATAGGCCCTTGGCTAAGAAAATCATTTTGTACATAATCGGTTTCTAGCAAAAAAAAACTAAACAGTATTTTAGTGCTAATTTTATTCTAATTTTTTACGCCCACCCGAATTTTTCTGCTCCAGCCGTTTCCGAGAAACATGCGATCTGCTAGCTTAATATTAAGCTAGCAGATCATTTGTCGGTATCGTGACGAGTTTTTGCATTAGCCAATTTGGGAAGGGCGCATATTATGGTGCTACTTTTCTGCTGCAAGACGCTCGGAGTCAATAGTCCCAAAATCTTTCGTAGGTCCCAGAACTGGACATAGGCCCAGATTAATATTAGTAAAGCTAGCAGACCATTCTCGGGTACCTTGCGAGTGTTTGCAATAGCGAATTCGGAGAGGCGGTATATTTGGGTGCCAATTTTCTACTGTAAGATGGTCGGAGCCAAAAATCCCAAAATCCTTCGAGGGCCCAGAATTGGATATAGGCCCTTGGCTAAGAGAATCATTTTCTGCATAATCGGTCTCTAACAAAAAAAAAACTATCCAGTATTTTAGTGTCACAGTCGTCCACATCGTGGCCATGTTTTCTCTATAGCAGCGCCGAAAGATTCTTAGTTTCCAAGTCATGGAGCTCTGCAGACGTGAGCCTCATACTTGCGCTACTCCAACTTGTAATCCAAACTTTGTCGTTGTCGCTGATATCGCAGTCATTGTAGCTGCCGTCATCGTCGTCCCCACCGTGCTATCGAGCACTTTTTAATGCTACTTGTATCTGGATCTAATGCGGAAATTTGAGGCAATGCTCTAACCTGAAAATATGTATACCACAAAGTATCTAGTTTTCGTGGTATTAAAAAATATTTTATAGAATAAGGGTCAACTTATCTGATAATTCTGCTATTGCTGTTCACCGAGATTCGATGTGGAACTCAATTTTTCGTACTTTCCATTCTTTCGTATTAGAAATTATAAAGTCAAATTCCTACCTATAGTGCGTTGAAAATATTTTTAAGTCCATAAATGTCGTGAAGCTAGTTCAGCATTCTTTGTATTGAATATGTTGCTATGATCACATACTTGGATTGTCGACAAAACACATACGACAATTTCATGTTGTATATAGACAAACTTTTTTTTTAATTTTGGTTATGAATATCTTTCGCCGTGCACACCTTACAGAAGAATGAAAAGCACAAGGAATTGAGTTCCACATCGAATCTCGGTAAACAGCAATGGCAGAATTATCAGATAAGTTGATCCTTATTCTATAAAATATTTTTTAATACCACGAAAACTAGATACTTTATGGTATACATATTTTCAGGTTAGAGCATTATCTCAAATTTCCGCAGCAGATCCAGACATAAGTAGCATTAAAAAGTGCTTGATAACACGGTGGGGACGACGATGACGACGGCTTCGATGACGGCAATGACTGCGCTATCGGCGATAACGAAAAAGTTTGGATTACACGTTGGAGTAGCGCGGGTATGAGCCCCACGTCTGCAGAGCTCTACGACTTGGAAACGAAGAATCTTTCTGCGCTGCTATAGAGGCCACGATGTGGACGACGGTCACTTTGAGTAGTAGGTGTACCGCTATAGCGAGACAGATAGGTATCAGGTTACACTTCCGGTGTCATCTTCAAGTGGGCACTTGACTGAAGTGTTTATATAAACATCTCTTATCTTAAGTGTTTGTTTATATAAACAGTAGCCAAAACAGTAGCAAAACAGTAGCAAAAAACTGAAGTGTTTATATAAACATCTCTTATCTTAAGTGTTTGTTTATATAAACAGTAGCCAAAACAGTAGCAAAACAGTAGCAAAAACAGTAATTAATTATTGTTTATTTATATAAACAATGATTAATAGCCTATTGTTAATGAGCTACTGTATAGCTCCTGTTTAAGTGTCCACTTGATGGCGCCGTAACCTGATACCTCCGTTCTCGCTATAGCGGTCATGACGTAACCTGCTGGCCCACTCCTTCGCAGCGAGCGCAGGGTATTGGTGCGCTATACCAGTCATCACGCCCCCACTCCTTCGCAGCGGTGGGTGTAGAGCGGCGGACTACGCTATACTTGCAACGCGTGTGCTGGTAGTTGGCACCCCGCTGAGCGCGGGCCTGTGGTGGATCGCCCGTGTGCTCTCTCCGAGTGGCTTGGGCGTACTGCTGTGTGCGTTTGTGTATGCGTGCCTGCAAGCCGCTTGGCTCGAGAGGAGTGGGGAGTTTTGGTGTGAGCGAGAGAGAGATGAGTAAGCGCTCGCTTGCGTGGATGGGAGGGAAAGGTACTGTATAGATATACAAATGGATATGCTTGCAGGTAGCAGCGCGTTTAATCGTATGTGTGAATAAAAAGGGAAATTCGATTATTATTTTTTCGAGGAAACAAAGGGATTGGATAATTTACTGGACGAATGTGAGGTCGATAAATGAAAACAATTGTTTTGGTAAAAAATCATAAATCACATTTTATTAACACACCATACATGCATACACACACATTTACATAAATAACACATAATAGTGTACGCAGACACTAAGAAATTTTACAGGTAAATGGCGCGAGGAGTGTGTAGTGGACTGTCTGTCATAGTGTAGTATTTTTGGTTGTGTTATTAGTTTTTAATGATGATGGTGGTGACGACTAGCTGTATCTGGAGTAGCCTTCTTTTTGGGGAAAGAGTGGGTGTTGGTGGAAAAAGATTTAAAACGGGCAGAATCTTTATCCGTGGAGGAATGGTCTTTTTATTATCGACGAGAGGCTGTTTGTCTTCCGGCTTGCCGGCTGGTTTGCTGAACGGCGGTCCCATGATGTTGTCTCGATGAGGATCGCAGCTCTACTGTTTTATCGCGGTGTTGTCCTTTACTTATATTTATGTGGTGGTGGTGGTGGTGATGGGCATGATGATGACGCAAGTAAAGAATCAAATGTGCGAATAATGTGTATTTATTGGATGCTTTCGTGTACTTCTTTTTCCAGAATGTGTAAATACAGAGTGCGAAGTTCTAAAAACAATCTCTCTACGTCGGTTTCTCTAAAGTTTGAATAACCTACGCGATCGTTCACATTAGATTTTAAATTTTCTTTTAGTTCGTCGAATATTTTTAGAAAAGTTATGCCGTCAAAAAATGAGTGTATTATATTCTCGTCGTTTTTTTCACGAATGTTTATTTTGATCTTATTAATAATTAACTCTACCGCGGAATTAACAAATATCACGATATTTTCTAGTTGTTTGAATCTAAAATTTATACACTCGCGTAATTTTTTCAAGTGCGCAAATGTCTTTAACTGCATCACAACACTCGGTAAAATGTCGATCTTTCTCTTCTTTTTGGGTGGTTCGTCGTCTTCGATGGCTGCAGCGGTGGTGGTGGCGCTGGTGGTGCTGGTGCTGGTGGTGCTGATGGTATCGTCGTCGTGTATTATGCCGTGCGTGAGGCAGGGACTGCATCCATCGGCGGTATCCCAGTCCTGGGCCTCGTGTTCGTAGCAGCTCGAGAAGTCAGGTGGTGTAATTTCCCGACTATGGTTGACGGATACGGCTTTTGAGCTGTAGCAGAGCATCAATGAAATGTCGTGGGCGGGTAGGATGATTTTTCTAGGTGTTCGATTCTCGTTGATCAGATATTCTTGAATGGTGACAAAATGTTCCGTGAATTTTTCCCAGCTAGGTTTGTCCATAGTGACGTATTTGTGAGGTGAAACGCCGCCACCAAATTGAATAACAGGGCGAAACTGTTTGCCGAAGTATTGTAAGCCGAGATAGACAAACTTTGAGTGCGATTTATTGAGAGCGTAGCACGTGCTGAATAGCAGCGTGTGCGGAATATTCTCTTGATTCATTTTAACACTTTTTACGCGCACTTTTAATAAAAAAATACTGACGGCAACGCCCGAGATGATGTGTTTTTTAGATAGTGTACAGTGCGGTTCGTGCTTTCTTTTTAAGAAAATACTGCTCGGCGGTAGAGATGTCGTGCTTTCGGCTGCTGCGCTTCTACTATATTATCCCGCTCGCGATGCCCTATGGTTCTCTATACGCGTACGAGCGCGTACCTCCCTCCTTTGCGCAGTGGGTGGCGGTGGTGGTGGTGGTAAGCATTTATCCAATGACAGATCGCGACGTATACATGCTGTTGGAGCGTGGTGGTGGTGGGGGAAGACCTTGTGCGAAAAATTATTCTCAAAGAGAAAGATATCTTTGTTTTGAAAATATTTATCGATAAGCGCGATTTTAACGGTGCCTTTGATAAATCGATACATATCGTAGTTCAAGAGGTATTTTATTACGCGTGAGTTCATCAGTAACACCGGAAATGTACAAGAGAGAAACACGATCTATTCTCAAAGAGAAAGATATCTTTGTTTTGAAAATATTTATCGATAAGCGAGATTTTAACGTTGCCTTTGATAAATCGATGTATATCGTAGTTCAAGAGGTATTTTATTACGCTTGAGTATTCGGTAACAGCGGAAATGAGGTCATCAATTTTAGTCACGTACGTGTAGATAAGTTTTGTTCAATAGAAAGAAACGCGATCAGTGCGTAAATATCGATAACTATTCCAAGAAAAGCCAAGGCTAGACTTGCAAGCAACGCGTTTCATCGTGTTTTTAGTCATGCGCGTGTGTGTGTGTGTGTGTGTGAACAAAAATGAAACCCGACTATTACTTTTTTTTTCGAGGAAACGAAGGGGATCGGATAATTTACTGGAAGAGTGTGGGTTCGATAAATGAAAGAAGTCGTTTTGGTAAAAAAAAAGTTTAATCGATCGATCAGATTATTAAGAAAAAAACTTACATAGTAAAAATACACAATAACTTACAAACTATGATTACATAAATTTTAAAGCAGCGCGTACAACCGGGACTGATTACTTACAAACTAAAATTGAATGTGTTTTGCTCCAGGGATATTAAACTAAAATGTTAAAAGTACAAAGCGCATAGAAAAGCCTACAAACTATTCATACACACAAAGAAGAAAAATCATTAAAATTAACACCATACAATAGAACAAAGAACGGCGACATCATCATTATTGCGACAATGGTTTACACGATTGCATACAAAATCCTGCCCCTGCGGAAGTTGCCTGCGGAAAATTGTTCACGCGACGCATTTTCTTTTGTTTTCTTAGTTTTTTATCGCGACCTTTTCTCCTGACATTTTCATAAAACTTGGCAACTAATTTGTCGTTCGCGCGAGAATCGCGCGTAAAGACTTGACAAAAAGTGCGTAAACTACGCCCGCTACACATAAAATACAAAAACATAATACAATATTCACCGCAGACTTTCGAATCGATGCTCTGCAACTTTTTCTTGTTCCACACGAGACGCTTGCAATTTCTTCCGAGTCGGTCGAGATGCCAGCGCGACTTTGGTCCCAGACCGTAGCTGTCAAAGTAGGTGCCTCTTGCATGACGATCTATGTAGAATGCCACCCAGTGAGATCCAGGTTTATCCGCCGTGTCGATATTAGTCACGGCGGCTGCGGGAAGGCTCAAGCGCCATGGTATATGGTCAGCGGCGTAGACTCCGATCGAATTAGCAGCGAGCCCACTGATGGCTCGTGTTATTTCTCGGGTGTTCATTCTTGAGACAATGATGCAGAGTCGCCGCCAGCTGTGAAGTATATGTTGCAACTATTCGAATCGTTGCTATTTGTATCTTTTGCCTCGTAGTCATCATCATCGTCCGATTTCTCTACAATCTGCAGAGTTTTTTTCTTCTCTTTGCTGTGGTACTCGTGAAGCGCTGAAAAATACATTTCACTATTCACCCTTTCCTTCGAAGTAAGCCGCCATTCTTCGGGTAGTAGCGAGCGTAGCCATTTCTTTATTTGATTAGCCTTGTATAAGGCACAAAATTCTTTTTGCTTTTTCTGCGAATGCGTGGCGCACACGGTGTTTTTTGGAAAAATACTGTTGAACTTGCCAAATGTTGGAGAAGCGTATTTCTCCAAGTTACATATACAGCGTCCAAATAGTGTTTCGATGTACCGGGCCTTCTCCTCGCCGCGTACGTAAATTCTTCTCGCCCCTCGGGCGATATTGTAGAGATGTCGATGCAACTGGCGAAGACTCACTTCCCCCTCGAACCAATGAAGTCCATGAATGTCAACAGCGCAGTAAGTATTGGTCTGTTTAACCTCATCAGGCAAGTCATCGAAGCTGCAGGGCGGCTGTACTATCCAGTGATCCATAATTTTTTTCTGCAGACAAATGATTGCCACCTCCTTTGGCAAAAATTTTTTTTCGGTATCACGGAAGCCTTGAATATCTATTACGTAGTCCATGCTGTTTGGGGTGCGCGCGCGCGTGCGCAAAAGTGCGTGTATGCTGCCGGGTGCGAGAGAAAAAACGAAGTGACGCGAGGTGGCATAGAGCGTACGTCGTTAGCGCACCCTCCACCACTTTTGTCCCCCACTTTTTACGTCCGGCGAGACTGACGCCACCTGTAGTGCTGACGTCAGCATTTAGGCACTGAAATCCGATAAAATTTGTCGAGTGGAGTCGATTTCGAGAATGTTATCGTATTCGGCATAAACAATACAGTTTATCGTAGTTGTCGGCGCGACTTCGAAGCCTACTTCTATACGCACGCTACCCGACCGCACGAGATTCCAGTGCGTGTGACAGTGAGCCGATAAGTCGGGCGTGAGATCGAAAGCTGTGAGAAAATAGCCTTGTGAATAATTGGCTCTGTTTATGCCGAGGCCCTC
Source organism: Torymus aiolomorphi (assembly GCA_036365515.1). Lineage (NCBI taxonomy): Eukaryota > Metazoa > Arthropoda > Insecta > Hymenoptera > Torymidae > Torymus > Torymus aiolomorphi. The sequence continues at coordinate 60,687,578 of CM070877.1, read as the reverse complement.
GTTGAGGAAATGTATACCGGTGCCCGAGTAGAGTGTTTGAAAGGCTTCGATAAACGAGGCATTGTTCCCGGTAAAGTGTGGCTGTAATGGTTTGCTCGGAATTTGGACACCATCGACGTAGAGGGAGAGGTAATTTATGTCGAAGTGTTGAAAGTTGAAAGGATTAAGTCGCCGATTTCCGTTGAACGCTCTGTTACCCTGATTAAAAAAACCCATTCATTCCTTTAAAAAGCTGTTAGTTGAATCGACTTTAATGAGGATTTTTTACTGACTTAATACATGGACTATATAGGGAATTTAATAGGATCCAATAGGATTTAATATTTTTTTTTAATCAGGGTTATCTACGAAACCGATGATTACGCGTTTCGGCAGTTGGCCTAGAATTGCATTATCGATGCTGTCGCTGTGTATACCGGCGTGAAGCGTGAAAGTTTTGATTTCGACGCGCGTTATGGGATACTTGGCAGTTGCCTTGGCCAAAGTATTGGCGTGCGCGATTAAAATACCGGGGTTTATTTTCACGCGACGAATAATGAGCGTAGCTTCTTTTATCCTTATGCCAAATTGTCCATCGTCTGTGCTGTCCATCAGACAAAAGGCGTCTTTGCTCCGCACTAGGCGCACGCGCATTTCGACACCATTGATAAGCATTTTATCTTGATTAAACAAGTCGCAGTGCAGATGGCCAATCATGTCGAATGTCTTTCCGCCGAGCGTATAGTTTTGACGATTGACGAGGCTCTTGTTAGAGCCCGCTCCTTGATTTTGTGGGGTCGCCTCGAAGCAAGCCGGTGTGTCATCGTACCAGAGGCTAGCCGTCAGATGAGACTCTTTGGCTGCCGGTGAATAACTCAACAGCGACTCGATGTAAGCTCTGTAGGGATACGCGTTGTTTGGCGGCGAGACAAGTTTTTGATTGAGAAAAATATCGATTTGATTGAACATTGAGTGAAGAAGGTTGTTTACGGGCGCAACTTTTAAATTCACGTCGGGATCGGCGATCGGTAATATCTGTGCCTTTACGTACAGCATGGTGTGCGCGAGATCGATGTAATGCTCGCTGGCGCTGGGTACGACAAATTCGATCGGCGCGTCGCCTTCATCGCTGATCGACGACACGGGCTTATAGTTCAGAAAACTGCTGCCTTCGATCGAAGTTTGAGTCGCGGGGAGTGTAAAAAGATCAAGCTCGCTCGACATACACTCTGACGAGTGCGAGTGTAAGAAAGACATTTTCTTTTTTTTTCTATTTACTTTGGCCCGAAAATATCGCTAACGCTTCGAAACGTCGGAGTTTTGCGTTTTTTTCTACCTCCTTTGCGCGATTTTCGTCCGCCGGATGCTGGCACTTTTATGGCCCTCTTGCGTTTGGGGCGCACGGTGCGAACGGGGCCGCGTGACTTTCGCGACTGACGTCGACGTTTGACTCGGTTGGTTGTTTTATAGCCTGAACCTTTCATAACTTCTGCTATTTTCTCGGCCGCTTTACGCTTGAGATTTCGACCCGATTCACGAGCCCTCGTTTTTACAGCCTCCTTGAAACTGCTCCCTGTGTTGGCAATGTCGTCGAGAACTTTTCTACCTGCGCGCAGCGTCTCCTTACCCACTGCCCTAGCGCCGCTCGTGACATATGGCAGAATGCGGCGAAAGAGGCCACCTAGCCACGCGCCTACACCTCGGCCCCTCTGAAATGGCGAGCCGGCAAAAACGTTTCTCACGCCACCCTCGATCTGTTCGTCGTAATAGCGAGTATAATGTGCCATGTTAGCGATTGCGCCTAAAGTGTAGCGTCACCGTCAACGTACCATACTCGAATGGTATGCGCCGCCCGTGCTGATCTCTTATATCTATAATAACATTATTAAAATTGTGATAGAGAAGCGGTATGTAGTGAGCGGGTGCGAAGCGCTGGACAGTGCTGCATCCATATCTGAATTTAAACGTATCCATGGAAACTATGCGCAAGAGTGCCGCTTGGGTATCCCCCACTGTGTAGGGTTCGCATATGTCTGTGTAAACATACAGCTGGTCGGGAATTGCTCGAGAGAGCGATGCAGGTCTCGCGGCGACTATGTCCCTTTGCCCTCGTCGTTTAGAGTGGTAAAGGTATTTTTTGGTTCTCCGGAGTGTCATCGAAGCCAAATATACGCCGCATTTTTTCGTTGAAATAAGTCTCGTGTAGCTGTGCACAGTCGCACTTGCGCCTTATCGCGTAATAGCCGCGACGTGTTTTAACGGGTTCGAGCATTTGATGCCGATAGGTTTCATTCGAGCTGTTTATCGCGTCCGCCAGCTCAAAGAGTGAGTCATAAATTCCAACGGGTATATTACAATATTTTTCCTCCACGAGTTGCACGTCGTCGTCGTCGTACGTGGAAAACTTGTAGAAGGCGTCCTCCTCTTGAAAATGTATGACTCTGCATGGCACGTGTATTTCCACCAGCCCGACGAGCCATTCGCCGTGTAATTTGATCTCGCGCGGTAAGTGCGTCGTGAAGCAGCTAGTTTTATTATCGGGAAGTAATTCATACTGCTGTTGCTAGGCAGCACCATGTAAAAATCTTCGTACGTGTCCATGCTTGCTTGCTTGCTTTTTACGCGATTTTTTCAAGCTGACTAGCTTTTACCCAAGAATTAAATTTATCCGGATAGCCGAGCCACTTGACAAGCAGCTGCTTGTTGGCGCCGCGCCCTCTCTCGCGCACGACGCGTTCGATCTTGAAATTCTTATCGGGCGCCAGACGCTCGCGCCCGACGCGTACGAGTTCCTCTTTGTAAAAGAAGCCGTCTATGATCTCGTCGTTCAAGTCCCGAAGAATGTACGTGTGCAGCCCTTGCCGTCGCGATACGCGCGCTATCTTAAAAATTTCCTCGCTGAAATTGTTCTCGTATCCGCGCTCGAAGGTGTTTTTTGTTCGACTGATGCGCACGAGGTCTCCCACATTGAATTTACCATGTGTCGCGCCGACGCGGTGGTGGTGGTGGTGGTGGCGCTGCCGTCGTCGCCACCGATAATTGGAGCTCGCGCGCTTGGTCAAGTTTTCTCGCGCCTGCGCGGCGTTGTAGATGTCAACGTCGGCGGGTCGCATTCGGGTGCCGCTGTGTAGAGAATGATTGTACGCGTGGACAATTTTTTGTAAAACGTCGATATATCGTTTGGTGTTTTGGTGGGAAAAATATCGCCAGATTCGCTCGCGCAGTGTCCTGTTGAGGCGCTCGACGACTGCTGCCTTGATATCAGGATTCCTGGCGACGCGAAAGTCAATTCCCCGTCGGTCAAGAAGTTTTTGAAACGCTGCACCGGTAAATTCTTTGCCTCGATCGGTTTGCACGCACAAGGGTAAACGTGGTTGTGCTCTGTCGATAATGCGCTCGAATGCGTCGGCAACATTGCGCGCCGTTTTATCCATCAATGGTTCAACCCACGCAAACTTGCCGAGTACATCGACGACTACGAGGATGTAGCAGTGTCCGTCGTTGTAATCCTTTATCGATGTGAGCTGCAGTAAATCACACTCCCACACGTCGTCGACGTTGCTCACGTTGTAGGTGAGTCGCGGAAAGCGTCTTTTTATCGGGTGATGAAGCGTGTACGCGTCTTGATTGCTCAGCCAGTCGTAAATTTTCTTCTTCTTCGCCTCTGTGCTGGCTGCGTTCAAACGCAGGAGATTCCGCGCGCCCGCGTAGCCCGCCTCGTGCTCGAGATCGTAGTACTGCTTTTCGTAAGCCATTGCGTAAGCCATCTCTCTCTCTCTCTCTCTCTCTCTCTCTCTCTCTCTCTCTCTCTCTCTCTCTCTCTCTCTCTCTCACGCCAGGTCAAATTTGAGCCAGTTTTTCTTCACTTGTCTGACGGTCTTTTTATTACGGGTGAGAATCGGTGAGCGCGTCGAGTCGTTTGCTGCTGCTGCTGCTGCTGTAGACGACTGCGCTGGCAAGCGTCGTTTGGCTGTTAGTATTTGCCCTATTTTCAGAACTTTTGGATTTCCGATCAAATCGGCGGGCGTGTCGCTCGCTTTGAGAAATTTCGCAAATTCGTAGCGGCCAACGGGTGCTTCGTCCTCTGTTCCTGCTGCTGCCGCTGTCTTTTTCTTTTTCTGCAGTGCGTCGAGCAATAACTCTGTTATGTTTGTGCGAGGTATGACGCGGCCATCGATGCTCACAGTGCCTGTATTGTCCCATTTCAGGCGATTGGCACTCTTGTTTTCCAGATGTGCAGCATGCGGCGCGCTTTGGGTGCGTGTATTTTTGGCAGGCTCTCGAGTATAGCTTCCTCGCTGAGTGGTCCGAGCGCCTCCTCTATTTCGTCGATTTCGCGCTTCGTCTCGCGCTCCGTCGCTCGTTCGCTGTCTCGGAAAAAAAGATAGCGACGTAAAATCTGTAGATAATTTAGGCATTTTTCGTAATCATCGCGTGCCGTTTTTGAGCGTAGAACCTCGTACATTTCGGCGTCTAATCGTGAAAAATTATCACCCTGTGTTTGTAAACTTTTTTCTCCCCCCGACTCTTTTGGCTGTGTTGTATCGGGCGGAGTGGATGACGTCATCGCATGCTGCGCAGCTTGAAACGTGTCCTCTGGTACGAGTATCATCTTGCGTGCCCGTTCCATCTTATCGCGTGGCGGCGCCGCCACCCGATCCAAATATTTTTGAGATTAGCGTTCCGAGTATCGGGGCGAGCAAGAGCGGTAAAAATGATCCTCCACTCTGAACAATCGATCGTTTCTTTGTGCGCCAATCGCCGTTTCCCCGTGCGTCACTCAGCTTTCTAAGCGCGTGTTTATGTCTGCGCAATCGCCTCTTGTCGGTATCGCTCAATTTTACGACCCCTTGTAAAACGTTCAACGCGCACTCGCATATGCACTTGACGAGTGGTTTGTCGGCCGTGCGCGCGATAGCCGCTCGATGTTTCTTATCGCCGTGACAGAGCGCACCGAGGAGTGCGAGATTTTTCTTGGAAAAATGATTACCGCGCGGCTGTATCCCGCGGCGCCGACGTTGGGCTCCGATGCGACTGCCCGCTGCCATAGTTTTTTTCCAACTGACGCGCGGCTGGCGAGATCAGCGTGTTTTAAGGTGCTTTGGCACGTACGCGTAATGCGGCTCGTGGTCGTCGGGAAAGATATTGCTACGAAATCTAAACGCGTCCAGGCAGTCCTGCGAGAGATCGATAAAGAGATAAGAATGCGGCAAGCGCGTCGCATCGACGTACGCGTCGCGTAAAAAAAGCGAGTCCTCCGGGTGAATTTGTCGCGCCAGATGTTGTATCTGTGCTTTGTCGCGCGGGTTTTTGAACAGCACGAGATATTTGGTATTTAAACTTATGTCGCGCTGTGCCTTACCTTTGTGAAAAACATTTTGCGTGATGAATATGACGCTTATATTTTTGTGGTGACTGCCTTTCGTGAATAAATCCAAAATAACATCGCTCGAAGACTCGCGCATGAGATCGTCTAGGATTAGTAATTTTTTTTTGTCATTGTCCCGTGAATAGTCGACTGCCTGGGGCAGTCCCTCTCGAAACTCGATGGTTGTGGGCGCCTGGGGCTTAAAGGCTGTTCGGTATGCCTCCTGCCATTCGGCGTAATAAAATAATATACGGTGGAAGCTGGCATCGCACATTGCCGGGAGCTGCGCGAGAAAGCGCTGCACGAACAGGGTTTTCCCGCAGCCTGTGGGTCCGCACACGCAGCAGGTAAACGGATGCTTCCAACGAATGTCCATGTTTTTTTCACGAGGACCTCGCGCGCGACGAGAAAGACAAAGAGTACCACGGCCACTCGACAGTCCGACGTTTTTATAATACTCACGCGCGCGGAGAGTCGAGACGCCGCTCCCCAAAGAACATTAGCGTCAGCGGCGGGGCGGCGGGGCGGCGGCGGCGGCGGCGCGGACGGGGGCCGCTGGTCGACCGCGGGGGTGCGCGAATCATCGCGGTGGACGCTTGCCCGCGGTGGCCAGCTCCTCGCCGCGGGACGAGCACATTGCCGCGGGGACGAGCACATTGCCGCGGGACGAGCACATTACCGCGTTTTCAACCGGTTAAAATACAACAACAATTAGAACTTTTTTTTTTATCTGCAGCAGCAGCAGCTGGGGGGACGAGGAGAAATGAATGAATTTTTTTTTACAAAAGAATAAATATATTTTTATTTTACTAGTTATATATATTTTTACATTTTATTTTTACAACAACAACGACGCATACAAATATATAAATTATTACTATTCCGCTTTGTAGCCGAAAGGGAGCGAAGTACCATTTGCAAAGTACCTTCGCTTCCTCAGCACTACAGAGCAGGACTTTTTTTCGGCGCGCGTGATGACCTCGTGTGTGCGCGTGCGTCTGATGGCATTGTAATTGAGAACGATAGGTGCGACGTCACCCTCAAAGTACGCAGCGATCAAGCGCTCCACGCTGTCAAAATTAATTTTACGCGAATTTGAACTATTTAACGAGACGCCTTTCACCTTGCAACACTCGACAGTCTCACCGCTCGAAGGGACAAAGGCTCGAAAGGCATAAAATTTTGGCCCCCCGGAGATAAAGTCCGTGATGAATGAGCCCTCGCCATAAACCTTGAGTTCGTCGGTCATATTGCCGAGTAAACTACCCAGAGCAGGCCTGTATTCGTCGGGATTATTACGTGTGCATTTAAATATACACGAATCGGTGTCCATGTAGAGAACCCGCGCAGCTGTGAGCTTTTCGATGTAATTGTAAAGTTCTAGACGTGCCTGGGCCGTCGTGTACGCGGCTAATACAACACATGTGCCGCGGGCAGATTCTACAGCGTCGTCTACGTAGCACCAATTCGCGTACAAGAGATTTTCGCTCACTGGCAGTACATCGAAAACCTCTTTTTCCGGCGCAGCTAACAGTTTCAGCAGGTCTTCGCGCGTTTTTACAATTTCAGTTTGCTTTAAATTAGAGCGCTGCCCAAACTTGCCCCAGAGTGAATTTAAGCAGTACTTGGCGAGCGAGCGCAAACCGGGATTTTTTCAATTTTATCAGCGTCTAATTTGATCCCTTCGTCGCGCTCGTACTCGTCAATGTAGCGCTGCTTCGACGCGTCGTCGCCGCACCAGCTCGGCCACCCGCTGGCCTGCTGTTTCAGTCGAAGGAAAGTATTTACATAGTTGGCGAACAAACCACCCTCGCCCGTGCGCTGGTCGTACTGCGTGCTCTCAAATTGCCATATCACGTAAATCTCGGTGATATTGTAGCCCAACTCTATCGCCTTGCGCAGCTCGCGCGCAACCCATGTGCCTGTAAATTCACGATCTTCCGCTTCTTCGTGATTGCAGTCCTCCTCGCGTAATTCGGCGCAACAAGAACGGCATAGCCCGAAAATAAGGCGATTGTGCATTTTTACAGGCAGCACAGGCAGTAATAAATCACGCGGCGGTAACACGCGACATTTAACCAGGCCCTCGACGCTCTCGAGATTGTTGTTTTGACCGGTCGTTAGAGCGGCACATTCGCCCCGCTGTAAATAGGCGGGTGTCCAATTGGAAAACGACCTCTTTTACAAATATTCGGGTAAAGAGAGCAAATATCCGTATATTTGATCTCTTCGTCCGCGGCGACTCTGTAAGAGGTGACGATATTCTCCGTGCGACCACCGTAAAACGCGTCGCGCGGGTCAAGCGTGATTTTACACATTATCGGATGATTGCCGATGTAACGCGCGATATCTGGTTGCTGCTGCTCTTTTAACCGCTCAAAATCGCATTCCCACATCTCGCGCACTTCGTAACCGGCTCTCCTCATGTGTATAATTTTTTCACAAGTGCTCTCGTAAGCTTGCGCAAAAGTTTGATTGAAACGGGTTTTTGTCGAATCGCGCATATTTGGAAAACACCGCGGGCAGCCGTGCCAATAGCAACCTTGAAATTCGAAAACAATTCCTTTGTCCGGCGCGGCGACGGTGGCGGCTGGTGGCAGGTAGCCATCCACTAAATAGCCCTCCGACAAACGAAACTCGCGCGCGCGCCCCGCGTGTACGATCTCTCGGCCGATTTCACGCTCGCAACAGAGTAGCCACTCTATAGATTTTTGAGAATGCCTGTCGGCGCGTCTGTAACCGTTGGGCGGTATTATGCCGATGGTATTCGCGGTCAAAAAGTTTTTTCTATAAACGTGCGAACACGCTGACGCTATAGTGCATGCTGATACGAACGGATCCGTATCAGACACATCTAGAAAAATTTTCCGAAATTGTATGCATGCCCGCCTGAGAATTTCTACATCCATTTGACAGTACTCGACAATCTCCTTTTTCATGTCGAATATATAGTCCGGACTCGTTTCACGGTGCCAGGCAAGAAAAACCTCGCGATCGGCTACGCTCATCGAGTCGGGGCCATAAAACTCAACGGGTGGTAGAGGACCGATGTAGTCCCGAGCGGCGAGAGTGTTAAACAGATCAGGGAAATAGCCCTTTTTAACACTCTCCGGCAAACCAAAGGTCACGGGCAGCGCGCTTAATTTCATCTGAAAGTAATTTATGCTGTCGATGAATTTGGTGCGACCATATTTGAGCAGTGTTACATTTTGACCGTTCAAAATGACACTGGGTGAACTATACTCGGGATTCTCGGCCTGTTCTTTTAGAATAAATTGCGCGTCAAAAGCTTTGGCATTGTGGGCGATGCATATAATTTCCGCGAAAGCTGTGTTTACCCGAATGCACAAACCTAACAGCTCTCTCACCGGATCCCGCGTAAAAACAAACTCGCGCGCGCCGCATGTGTTGCAGATAATTTTTATATCGTCGATAGCCATGCAGTCGGTACAGACCTGATGCGCGACGCAGAGATTCGGCACGTGAAGCTGTATGTTTTGAGCGTACGGCGTGCCCTGACGTGTTTCAAAATCATAAAAAATATACAAATATTTTTTAGTCGCGTTCGCGTCGTTTTCAATAATAGGCTGCATGAAGCACTGATCGTTAAACGGATGGTGTTTCATGCATTGCTTACAGTAACCGACACCGCACACGTGTTGTCGTCTGAAAATATTCACGATCTTTAAACAGTGCGCGCACAGCCGCACAACGTCGCAGACTCTCTTATTATTTTTTTTGTACGACCCCGCCTGCTTGTGTTTCGCAAAACATCCGTGGCCAAAGAATTTGCGCCCGCAGTCTGTACACTCGATCATTTCCACGCCGTCGCTCCTGCAGGGCGGACTTACGAAACAACATTGACAAGTACGCGAACAAGCGTGCTGGTCGACACAGCGATACCCTTTGTTGCAATAAGAGCAAAAAAAACGAGCATCAGCCGCCGCGAATAAATTCGTAATTACGTTGAAATGACGTCGACGCTCTTCAAAAATTAAATAAATTACACCGTAAAGAGGAGTATTTAATTCTTCGAACGTGTTTCGGCCATCGAAAAGCGGCGCATCGCCATTACCAAAATTTTCAATTTCGAAAACAACGATCGCGATTCCCGACGCGACAAAAAAATTTTGAAACGCTAACAGCTCGCGAAACCCGCAACCCTCGCGTGGTAAAAACACACCAGCGTCACCCACGAGTGTTTCCGCGCGTTGTTTCTGCAGGGTGCGCCGTGAATCGCGTATGTTTTTCCACTCTTTGCGCGCCTCCACGCAATCCCGCCCCTTGAGCGCCAAGTGCGCTTTCGCCACTACGAGCGCACGCGGTAAACAGAGATTATCACCGTCATTTTGTATAGACACTATTGAGCGCTTTTGAAGACTGGACGCCGTCAGAGCTGTTTTGCCGCGTATTCTACCTGCACCAACGGGCATTTCAACGTAATAAGCCTGTAAAATGAACGTGTCGTCAATGCCTATAATCTCATTACTCTGACATATGGAACTAATTAGATTCCATAAATCAGCGACGGTGAAATTTTCTATAGGCCTGAACGAGAGCCCCGCGGGACCTTGCGCGAACCGCTCGCATCCCACCCTCACACTGATTAAATTATTACCCGGAACATGCTCGGTTATGTAGTTATGGATATCGCTAACCGCCGCTTCCATCCATAATACAACATTTTCTCCCTCGCGCGGTTCACCTATTCTAAAACTAATCGTGCGCCCTTGGACGCCAAACCGTCGTAGGTACTGTTGACCCTCGGCTGCAACGATGAAGCGCTCGGCGACGGGCTGTATAACTTCATTGTTCTCGGACTCGGGGCTGACCGCCACGACACTGCCGCTGCTGCTGCTGCTGTTGCTGCTATAAACGCCGCCGCCTACCTGTGGTGACGAATGGGACTCGGAACTCGCTAAAAAAGTCAAAAACAAATTATATTTTCTTAACTTTTTTTATTTTTAAACGTTTCTGATTTTTTTTTACATTTAAGGCTCGGAATAGCCGGCAAAACTTTCGAGTATTCGCTTTACAAGATCTATGAGGTCTGCGTCGGTATATAGCGGCGAAGTCTCGTCTTGCGCCTGGTCGCGAAACCAGCGCTGCATCACTGCCTGCGGATTATGCGCTATTTGTTCGTATAACTCCGGCAAACCGTCGACATCGGGGAGCGACGAACGAATTTCCCGATACATCAGATCGCGCGTGCGGATAACTATAATAAAAAATATTTGACTTTTAAAAAAAAACAAAATCAGAAACGCCCTTAAATAAATATATTTTTACTTACATTCGTTGACACGACGATGCGACGGGTAATTGTGGTTGTACACGGTGTTAACCATGTTTACCACGCCTTGCAGGCTCGTCAACAGCCGTTCACGATCGGCACGCACAGTGTTTGCAGCAGTGCTGTTATTTTCGACATTCACGTTGGGTGGGTGGCTCGCGATAAGACGTCGTTCTGCTGGTGTCACTAGCGGACGCTCGTACATCTCAAGCGCGTCGGCAATCGCGAGATCCCTGTACATCATCTCTTCCAGGCGCCTATCAACCTCGATTCGCGCCACTCGCTCCTCTTCCGTCTCCGACTCACCCACCTCATCCTCGTCGTCGTCGAAACGCTCCCACGCAATGAGCGACGGACTTTCGGGCTGGGCGTCTTCGGGCTGGGCGTCTTCGAGCTGGGCGTCTTCGTGCTGGGTGTCTTCGGGATGGTCATCTTCGGACCTGCGCGCGTCGTCCGCGACAACCGGTTGCTCGTCCGCGGCTTCGCTCTCCGTATCGCTGTACTCAAAGTTGAGTCGTCGCGCTACAGGATTAAATACCCCACCCGTGCGCGCCGAGTGCTGCGGCGACATGGCTGACGCGCTTGGCTCGAAATTTGTCTCATCGGTGGCCGCACTCGAGCTATCGGATAGCTCCGTATCCGAATCATCGCGAATGAGGCTCTCAAATGCTGTAAATAAAAATATGTAAATAAATAAAAAGTAAAGGAAAATTATTTTGAAAAAAAAAGTTTTAGACTTACCTAAACGTTCCGTGCGCGCATTCGCAATATCGCGAAACACGGGTAACCCGCTTAATCGGCGCTCGAAGACATCATCTTCAATGACGGTCTGCACTTTGCGCGAACAAGCGAATGCGTTGTAAAGGCGCACTATTGCGCGATACCCTGCCATTCTTAGTAGTAGTCGTAATTGCGCTGATAAGTTTTCACGCGACATACGCCGTAAACGGCGTAGCCACGCGGGGTTTCTGCCGTGACGGGCTCTAGCCGCGAGCCGTAACACGGCTTTCCGCAACGAACTATTTGCCTGATTATCCATCTCGAAACTTCTGAATAGACTGAGTGCGTCGCACGCAAGCTTGGACTTCTTATACACACCCGTCATCTTTGAAACGCACCCCAACAAACGTATGATAAAAAAAAAATTAGTCATCTAGTCATCTCGAAGAAGTTGACGACAGCGTCCTACCCCGTGAGCACATTTTCTTCGAAACATTCCGAGAGCCAAAATAAACATCTTATGAAAAAAAGAGTGGACATCGAAAAAAAATAGCAGCGCTATGCAGGCACTCCAGCTGAGAAAAAGGAACAACACTTCCTCAAACGTACGTGCGTGGGACCAGTGCCGTAAAATACGACCCCCATTGATTTGACGAGAAAGCCGAGAAGCACACTTGAGATAAAAACTATACAAACCGTTGTACCGTGCCCAGTCGGGTGGTATTGTTTTACAAAAGCATTGCTCACTCTACCCTGGCTGCCCGCCCGCCCGCCCGCCCGTCCGCCTGCCGAAATTAGAGAAAACTCTAAATACAGACTAGCATTGTGAGTCTGATAGTTCGTTTATCGCTCGAAAGTACGCTACAGTCGGGGGTGTTGTTTTACAAAACCATTACTCACCCTGCCTGCCTGCCTGCCTGCCTGCCTGCCTGCCTGTCAAAATTAGAGAAAAATCTAAATACAGGCTAGCATTGTGGGTCTCATAGTTCGTTTACCGCTCGTAAGTACGTCGTAAGTACGACGTAAATACCTCACAACACCAAAAATGTACAGACTTTCCCCGAGCAGCCCGCTTTCTTCGGGACGCCCACCAACGCTGGAAATTTTCTTGCCTTAAGAAACGTTGCTTAATCGGGTCCTTTTTCATCGCTCACACTATTCCCCGAAACCGAGAGTTTCTGTAGGGAACGTGTGTTTACTCTGGCCAACCTAGGCAGTTTTCTCGACGCTTTAGCCGCCATAAACCACGGCGCTTAATCGGGTACTTTTTCATCGCTCACACTATTCCCCACTCTACCCTCCACGGTCGTGTACATAAAAGCGTGGGGCGCACACTGTCACAGTACCAATCAACCTTAGACAGCCACAGCATCGCCATCGCCGCCAACAGTCACAGCATCGCCATCGCCGCCATCAGCCACAGCATCGCCAACAGCCACAGCATCGCCAACAGCCACAGCATCGCCATCGCTGCCATCGCCATCATCATCATCGTCATCGTCATCATCATCATCGTCATCGTCATCGTCGTCGTCGTCATCGTCGCCGTCAACATGGAAACATTGAAAAATTTTCAATTTATCGAGAATATTTTACAAACTGTCTTCAACGAGCAATATAATATTTATAAAAAGATAGAGGCGTCCGACAGGGTCATCAAGCGGATGACCGTGAAGATTCAAAATAAGAGTGTCCGCTGTCTGGATTGTGTCAGGCAGCGTTTGCACAGCGAGGAAAACCACATTCGTGATAAACAAGAAGTATACGACAAACTGACGGCGGATTCAATGGTACTTCTGGGAGCCTGGCCCAGCGAAGAAAGGCAACGTGTGCGGACTCGGTGCATGAGTCGTATACGTCTTCCAGATGGTAATCAAGAAAGAATATACGCATTACGCACCAAGAGACAGCGGACACTGTGCATGAGCCGACAAAGTGCGTGCTCATTACGCATGCGTCGCCGCCGCCGCCAATAAAAGTGGGGGCATCCAGAGCGAGGCTAACGGAGCCCCCACCACCACCACCACCACCACCACCACCACCACCACCACTGCCACCACCAGCGCCACGCAGCATTGCGTCATGTCACCGCTCGCCGGTCGTCAGTATTACCCCAGCGATGGAGCACACGGGTAAAAAAATTGCCGCCATGCGACAACAGCTCGCTAGTGCGAGCAAGAGACTAGAGCGCTACATGCGCGGTGTGAGGCGTACTGCGGAAATAGTCGAAGGAATAAAAGCCCAAGTGCAACTCCTCGAGCAGCAGCAGCAGCAGCAGCAGCAGCAGCAGCAGCAGCTGCAACAGCAGCAGCAGCCCAGCCCTGCAACGGGCACATGGTGTAATTCGTGTGGAATAATATTCCGCACTCTGAGGAGAGACCCTGAGGGCCAATCGTGGGAACAATGCTGGCGGTGCAGCCGGTACAAGTGCTGCGAGTGCAAAAAAACCGCGTGCGAGTGTCTCAACGAAATGGACACACCGCGATCACCGCTGCGATCACCACCACCACCACCACCACCACAAGCAGCAGCAGCAGCAGCAGAAATTCCTGCGTCTACAGCAGCAACAGACGACACCAGTGCAGCCGTATAGTGCAATATGTGTGTGCGGGCACAGAACTGTGCGTGTGTGGGCGCGTATGTGTGTGTGTGTGCACTGTGTGCCCGGCCGTGTCTGCGAACACTTGACACATGTGTGCCTACACGTATCACCGGATACGTGTGCGACTGTACGTGTTTGTACATGTGTGTGACAGCAGTAAGTACTGTTGAAAAAATGTACATGTGTATGTGCGTATGTGTGTGTGTACGTGTGTGTGTGTGTGTGTGTGTGTGTACTGCGTGTCCGTACGTGTCTGCGAACACGTGACACGCATGTGCATATACGTATCAAATATGCGCTTGTACGTGTGTGTGTGCGTTATAATTAATAAAAATATTAATTATTAATTATTAATACAAATTGTTATTTTTAACCACCACCGAAAAACAATTCCACGCTATCCCCTCCTCACCCTCTCTCTCTCTCTCTCGTAGTAGCGGGGCGAGTATAGCGACCGTTTGATACCACGCAAGCGAGCGCTTACTCATCTCTCTCTCTCTCTCTCTCTCTCACACCAAAACTCCCCACTCCTCTCGAGCCACGCGACTTGCAGTACGCTCAAGCCACCCGGAGAGAGCACACGGCCCGTGCTCAGTGGGGATGCCAACTACCGGCACACGCGTGGCAAGTATAGCGTAGTCCGCCCCTCTACATCCACCGCGCCCACGCGCTCAAGCTGCCTGCGAAAGAGTGGGGGGCGTGTGACTGGTATAGCGCACCAATACCCTGCGCTGGCTGCGAAGGAGGGAGGGCGCCATGACGGGTATAGTGGGCCAGCAGGTTACGTCATGACCGCTATAGCGAGAACAGCGGTATCAGGTTACGGCGCCATCAAGTGGACACTTAAACAGGAGCTATACAGTAGCTCATTAACAATAGGCTATTAATCATTGTTTATATAAATAAACAATAATTAACTACTGTTTTGCTACTGTTTTGCTACTGTTTTGGCCACTGTTTATATAAACAAACACTTAAGATAAGAGATGTTTATATAAACACTTGAGTCAAGTGCACACTTGAAGATGACACCGGAAGTGTAACCTGATACCTATCTGTCTCGCTATAGCGGTACACCTACTACTACTTTGATTTGATGCTGCAGGACCTGGGGCATTGTTTTGGAACGAAGATCGCTGAAACAAGCCTGGTATAAAAATCTGGCGAAAATCTGGCGAAAACCTGGCGAAAGTCTGGCAAAAGTCTGGCATTTGTGCCAGACTTATTTGAGAAAAAAATCATAAGTCTGGCATAGTGGCCGTAGCCAGACTAAAGCCATACTTATACCAGCCTAGTTCAGCCAGACCTCTCCCAGACCAGTGCCAGACTAATTTTTTTACACGGGAAGCTACCCGCGTTAGCCTTTTTTCAAGCAAAGAATGTGAAATCGACGTAATTCTTTATCTAATGTCCTACTTTCCTTTTTATAATTTTTATTTAACTATTTCAATTCATGAAAATACAAATGTAGAAAAATTAAATATAAATAATCAGAATCGTGTCTGCTTTCACATCCTATAAAGATTTAATAAAAAAATTTGTATTTAAATTATTCATTATAAATTTTACTATTAATTTTAGTTATTTTCTAAATTACTTAAAATCATACATAGGAAATTAGAATATTTTTTTTTATTACATGAAATAAAAATAACCACATACTAATCTAGTATGTTACATCTACATAAATTTACATTATGTGTGATCATTTTTACTTGTTCTTTTTTAATTGCTCTTTTATTTGAACTACGAACAAGAATGAAAATAAAGCTTATATTTACATAGCACTGTGAGAAAAACGAGAGTAATACTAAGTATTTACAGTATAAACAACTTATTAGTTAATCGTAAACATGAAAATAATACCAGTTTTCAGTAGCAAACAAATAATGAATTAAAACTTGATAAAAGACAATTGTCTGATAGTAATGTAAAGAACAAAATTTAAATAAACTGTTATTTTATAATAATGAAAACTAGTTATATTTACAGTGCTTGAATAAAAATGTTGTGAATCATTAATAAAACCTTTATTAAATATTAATAATACTATAGTAAGCATTAATTATCATTGGATTTTGAACGTAAATGATCGCCACGAGCCAGACACTTTCTTTATCCAAACACTTTATTTGTCGACGTTTCGGCTCTCGCAAAGAAGCCCTTTTCAAAACTGGAATAAACCAGAACACAAGAATACATGTAAAATTAGAATAATTCGCACTACTACTTAATAAGTTGCCAAAGCAGATACATTACGTTATAAAAATCTTCGGTTAGATACACGTTCGCAGTCCCAAAAGTTAAAAAAGAAATATTCCGCATTGACAAACTAAAAAAATACAATTCGTCGTATTGTGTCAAACTGTTGTAACAGATATTAAATAGTCAAAAAGATTGACTCGTCACTGAACAAAAAGAAAACAAGGCGGTGTATTTATAGTACGAATATAGTTTGTGTACATAGTTTGTATATCATGTATATATAAAATCAAAATAGATACTAAACGGTTTAACTGACTATTTGAAATTTCTTTAAAGAATTTTTGTATGTATTTTTTAAGAAGCATATGTCTAATTTTCTATTGATGTTATTAGTATGTAAAAATATGTGAAGCATTTCAGAAAATTCTCGTCTAAATTTATTTTTTTCGGAATCTAAAACTTGGGCGTTGTCAAAATCGAAACCATGTTTATATTTGTGTCAGTGGGTTGATATGATGGACCTCTCATCTAACTTTTTAACGGCTCTATCATGTTCATACAATATGTCCAATATATATGGCGTTGCAGTCAAAACAATTAATTCTATAGACTACTCCACTCTTCACATGATTGTGTATTAAATCTTTCCCTAGTTTAATAAAATTATTGAACGTACTATTTAAGCAATTAATTAACATGATATTATTCTTTTGCAAAATACTCTTAAATTGCGGATTCAACGATTTGATATATGGTGAGATTAAAATCGGTTTGTGTGTAATGCGATGGTTATACGAAACGATTGAAATATTGGCTATACTATTTAAATAAGATATGCGTTTAACGATAAGTTTATTGAAGAACTGTTCTGGGTAATTATTAGCAATTAAAAGTTTCTTTATGAAGACAATATTTTTATTATGGAAGGATTTATGTGCGAGTTTTATGGCTCTATCAACAAGATTATAAATTATTGCTTTTTTGGTAGATAATGGATGATGTGAAAGAAAAGAAATGAGACGGCCTGAGAAGGTATTTTTTCTGTACCAATCAGTCGTACAGACATCATCAGGTACTCTGAAAATAGTAAAATCAAGAAAACTTAAGGAATTGTTATTTTCTGTTTCTATTGTAAATTTTAAAAACCTATTGTAGGAATTAAAAGTTTCAAAAAAGTGGTCAATTTTGTTGTTGTAAACAATCAAAAAACAATCATCTACATATCTTCTGTATAGAAGGACCGATTCGTTGAGGGTATTAAGACAGTGATTTTCTAATTCCTCTAAGGCAATCTCGGCAAACCAAGGGCTGGAATGCCCGCCCATAGGAGATCTAACTAGTTGCTTATAGATACAGTCATTCAAAATAAATACAGTAGAGTTAAGTAAAAACGTTATGCCATCTATAAATTCATTGCACGACAGGTTTATGTGTTGTTGAAGGTACTTACACTTATTACATCTAATGAAATGAAAGTATAGTTCTTGGGAACTATTAACTTATCTAAAATTATTTTTAAGTCAGAGCTATTTTTTAGAAAAAATTTAGGGCGTGGCAAGTATTTTTTGAAAATTTCCGATATGACTTTGTCAAATAGACTAATTGGGCTATTGATATTAGAAACTATGATTCTAGCCGGAAAATCTGTTTTGTGGATTTTTATTAATCCACATGCTCTAGTTAAAACAGAATTATCAATAAAACTTTTGTAATTGTTTAAATTGATAATGTCATCAAAAACACCTCTGCTATTCCACACACTAATTATATGTTTAGTACAGTTTCTTAATTTCGAAATAGGATTTTTTGGCAATTTTGAATAATATTTTGTGTCATTGAGCTGTACTTCGACCTTATTAATATACATATTCTTATTGATAACGATAGTAGCATTGCCTTTATCAGCTCTGGCAACAAATAGATCTTTGTTGTCACGTAAAAAGGTCCTGGTTTTTTAAATATTATTTTGTAAATTCTTTTCAAAAACTGTCAAAGGTTTTTTGTTTTTGCCATCCTTAATTATACACTGCACTATTTTTTCCCTGATCGAGTCCACATCTGGAAGTTCATTCATCTGGATAAAATTTTCCAGGTTTTTGCAAATATGGAGGACAGATTTTTTATCGGTATGGGGGCAAAAGTTGAATTTTTCACCTAATGATAGAACCTCTTCTGTATGGCCAGGCAACGGGTTTTCCGTTAGATTGATGAGCCATTTGTTTACATTTTCGTTCGCACTGTCAATGTTATTGAAATTGAGATTCGTATTATTTGTGATTTTTTGAAACTTGTTTGTTATAGTTTCTGCTTTTTGACATGTATTTAAATCAAACTTTAAATTCAAAAACTTATAAAAAGTATCAACAAAAAGTTCTGAGGTTGAGTTTAACAAATTATTTTTGATAGTTTCAATATTTTTCAACAGAAATTTGATGTGGAAATTGATATCGGTAATTTCTGTATTGAGAAGTCTTTTCAGTATATAAGATTTGAGAAAGTGTAGTTTTCTTTTTGCCCAGCTACTATGAAAAGAGACATTTTCCAATCGTTTCAAACAATTAGTAAGGTGTTTAGAAACGACGTCATATTTTCGACAATTTAATAAGAATCTCAAATCTATTTTGGCAGAATTTAACCGTTTGACGTTTCTAATTAATAAGTGAATATTACTCTTTGTGGTTTTACCACAAATTCGAATCACAAAAGAAAGAATATAATCTACTTTAAGGTTAGGATCACATTTCATTAAATTTACTATATTATTTAAACGCGTATTGCAGATAGTTGTAGGCTTATCCATATTAATAGTAGAGTTGTTTCGAAGATTGTATCCCAATTTCCGTATCGAAGCTGTTCATCAAAATGGTAAATTTCTTGGTTTGTTGAAGGTAAGCATGTTAGTGGATCCAATGCCTCAAATTAGAAATCGATTTGATAGGATGCTCTTTAGAGCATAAATCCAAATAAATCCTTCCATAATAAAAATATTGTCTTCATAAAGAAACTTTTAATTGCTAATAATTACCCGGAACAGTTCTTCAATAAACTTATCGTTAAACGCATATCTTATTTAAATAGTATAGCCAATATTTCAATCGTTTCGTATAACCATCGCATTACACACAAACCGATTTTATTCTTACCATATATCAAATCGTTGAATCCACAATTTAAGAGTATTTTGGACAACAATAATATCATTTTAATTAATTGCTTAAATAGTACGTTCAATAATTTTATTAAACTAGGCAAAGATTTACTACACAATCATGTGAAGAGTGGAATAGTCTATAGAATTAATTGTTTTGACTGCAACGCCGTATATATTGGACAAACCAGTAGACAGTTGGAAAAGCGCATGCATGAACATGATAGAGCCGTTAAAAAATTAGATGAGAGATCCGTCATATCAACACACTGTCACAAATATAAACACGGTTTCGATTTTGACAACGCCCAAGTTTTAGATTCCGAAAAAAATAAATTTAGACGAGAATTTTCTGAAATGCTTCACATATTTTTACATACTAATAACATTAATAGAAAATTAGACATATGCTTCTTAAAAAATACATACAAAAATTCTTTAAAGAAATTGCAAATAATCAGTTAAACCGTTTAGTATCTATTTTGATTTTATATATACATGATACACTGTCACGGGGTGGGTTTTTTGGCTAAGGTACCTTTCACCTGTGTACCTTAGCGGTTCAAATCCATATCTCTCGGTTCAACTCCCGGAGATTGAGTAGTCAGATTAGGTAACAGACGCTACAACGTCGTGCAATGTTAACCTAACCTGGTGACTTACCGTGCAACACGCAAGTCGAAGACTTGCGCTTTGTTTCTCACCAGTGACTCGAACTCTCCTCTCGTTCACTGGTTCGTGTGCCGGCTGCTCAGATGAAACGATACGTTTTCTCTTACGTAACCACCGCGGAGGCAGCGGGGAGCGGGGAATGACTAAGGTCGCGAAATAATAACTCAAGCAGTTAAAGTTAATAATAAAGGACTATTGTTTATTAAATAAAAGGTTAAATGAGTTGAATGAATAATTAATAATTTAGACAGTGGAAGTGTCGCGTTGAAATAGGATAATTTCCCTACCTAACGGTGCGCCAACACGTTATCTCAGACGCCAGCTGTCTCGAGGGCTGACGTCACGCTCGCGGTAATATACGCAGTGTACGCGCGGTAACATAAGCCTCGCGTCTACAGTAATATACGTAGCGTACTCATCGTCTACGCGAGTGAGAGAGCGGTCGAGCTCGCGTGTCGCGACACACACACACACTTATCTTAGCCTGAGAGAGAACAGGCTACTAACGCATGTCGTCTGCGCACTTCTTATGCGCACTTGCCGGTTACAAACTGCCGGCAAGCTAAATCATTGTCGGTGACCTTCTAAGGTTGATGACCCGAGCCTGTGCTCTCTCTACGCTCGCTCTCTCCGCACAAGAACACCTATTCGGGGCCGCTGTCCAGGTGGCGACGAGCCTGGACAAACGGTTACGCGAACTTACTCGCGACGCGGTTGATACGTGCAAGCTAACCGCTTTTGTAGGTTAGATTCATACGGTGTGGCCTAGGTTCCTCGCGTACTATCAACTCTCATGATACTCTCTGCTGCTCTCATGCCAGGCGAACAGGCTTACTGCATGAGGATGTCGCTGGTTTGAGAGTGCGACAGGTGATCCTAGCCTGTAGCACTATCTCTGAGTTCTTCTCGTGTTTCCGTCGAAAGTACAGAATAATACGTCCCTCAAACAATGATATTAGCCTCAGGATGCATCACGCCTGCATTCCTGAGGTTGAAACAGAGAAACACTTCACTACTTATCGCGGAAAACACGATCTCTCCGCGAATTCACTTCCGCGCACGTTTCTGTCCGAACGATAACAACAACATTGATGCCGGTCGCGTCTGTGCCGGTACCTTCGTCATGCTCTCGATACAGCTCCAATACTTCATCGAGGCGCCATCTAACGTTCGGTACTACGAACATATATATTGCCGATTTATTATCGACGTCGGTACGGCAGGCCGTGACAACACAAACTATGTACACACACTATATTCGTACTATAAATACACCGCCTTGTTTTCTTTTTGTTCAGAGACGAGTCAATCTTTTTGACTATTTAATGTCTGTTACAACATTTTGACACAATATGACGAATTGTATTTTTTCAGTTTGTCCATGCGGAATATTTCTTTTTTAACTTTTGTGACTGCGAACGTGTATCTAACCGAAGATTTCTATAACGTAATGTATCTGTTTTGGCAACTTATTACGCAGTAGTACGAATTATTCTAATTTTACGTGTATTCTTGTGTTCTGGTTTATTTCAGTCTTGAAAAGGGCTTCTCTGCGAGAGCCGAAACGTCGACAAATAAGGTGTTTGGATAAAGTGTCTGGCTCGTGGCGATCATTTTTGTTCAAAACCCTATCAACTCTAACAAGCATCCTATCAAATCGATTTCTAATTTGAGGCATTGGGTCCACTAACATGCTTACTTTCAACGAACCAAGAAATTTACCATTTTGATGACCAGTTTCGATACGGAAATTGGGATACAACCTTCGAAACAACTCTACTACTAATATGGATAAGCCTACATCTATCTGCAATACGCGTTTAAATAATATAGTAAATTTAATGAAATGTGATCCTAACGTTAAAGTATATTATATTCTTTCTTTTGTGAATCGTATTTGTGGTAAGACCATAAAGAATATATGCGAACAAAATCAAAACAAAATACACGTGCGCCGTATTGCTACTGTGTAAGCTGTGAAATAAGTCGTACAACAGCTAACCCGAATTCCGTTATACATCGTATCAATGCTACCAACTCTACCAACTACATCAAAGCGCCAAATTCAAAAAAAAAAAAAATTTCTTCAGTAGACAAACTTTGTAGTCCTGCAGACCAGAAACTACATTTTTTTTATAATATTTAAATACATTTTTTAGAATAATACATTTAATATCATGTAAAAATAATGTTATACTCAAGATAATTCCAGGAGACGAAGTTGATACTGTCCATTCTGAACACCAGATACCCCGGAGTCCGTCGCCGTTGCGATATTCGTGTTCAGTGACCCCGAAAACTCCCGAGTAAACAGTTTCGACTAATAATATTTCAAATTTCCGTAAAACTCTAGGAGACGACGTTCATACTGTCCACCCTGGGCACCAGGTACCTCGGAGACCGCTGCCCTTATGATATTCGTGTTCAGCGACCCCGAAAACCCCCAAGTAATTAGTTTCGTCTAATTATATTTCAAATTTCCGTAAAACTCTAGGAGACGACGTTCATACTGTCCACCCTGGGCACCAGGTACCTCGGACACCGCTGCCGTCATGATATTCGTGTTCAGCGACCCCGAAAACTCCCGAGTAACAAAAGTAAACTCATTTCCAGTAATAATTTCCGTGTTGACAATTTTTTATTTATTGCCTCTTCGAAATGCATTTGTAAAATGCATTTTTTTAATGCACAAATGCAATTTCAAAAAATTAATTAATCACTTGGGGTCACAAAGTTTCTGGACACTCTCACGAATCGAATGCAAAAAACCGCATTACGATCCGTCTTACTGCCCAAAAAATCGATAGTAAGGCCGTTTTTAGTGCTTCATTTCCTCGACTAATACCGTCTCAGGCCATCTCATTTCTTTTCTTTCTCATCATCCATTATCTACCAAAAAAGCAATAGCTTATAATCTTGTTGATAGAGCCATAAAACTCGCTCATAAATCCTTCCATAATAAAAATATTGTCTTCATAAAGAAACTTTTAATTGCTAATAATTACCCAGAACAGTTCTTCAATAAACTTATCGTTAAACGCATATCTTATTTAAATAGTATAGCCAATCGATATTTCAATCGATTCGTATAACCATCGCATTACACACAAACCGATTTTAGTCTCACCATATATCAAATCGTTGAATCCACAATTTAAGAGTATTTTGCACAAGAATAATATCATGTTAATTAATTGCTTAAATAGTACGTTCTATAATTTTGTTAAACTAGGCAAAGATTTACTACACAATCATGTGAAGAGTGGAGTAGTCTATAGAATTAATTGTTCTGACTGCAACGCCATATATATTGGACAAACCAGTAGACAGTTAAAAAAGCGCATGTATGAACATGATAGAGCCGTTAAAAAGTTAGATGAGAGGTCCGTCATATCAACCCACTGACACAAATATAAACATGGTTTCGATTTTGACAACGCCCAAGTTTTAGATTCCGAAAAAAATAAATTTAGACATACATGAATAACATTAATATAAAATTAGACATATGATTCTTAAAAAATACATACAAAAATTCTTTAAAGAAATTTCCAATAGTCAGTTAAACCGTTTAGTATCTATTTTGATTTTATATATACATGATATACAAACTATGTACACACACTATATTCGTACTATAAATACACCGCCTTGTTTTCTTTTTGTTCAGTGACGAGTCAATCTTTTTGACTATTTAATGTCTGTTGCAACAATTTGACACAATACGACGAATTGTATTTTTGCTTCCTCATAGAGGAAGCTTTGTAATAGTAAAATTTTAATTTTCTTTAAATTGCTCTAGAAACATGAATAAAGGTGTTAGAAGTTTGTGTCACATGATTTTAGAAAATGTCTGTATGGGTGTGTGTGTGTGTGTGTGTGTGTGTCTGTGTGTGGGTGGGTGGGGGGGGGGGGTGGGTGGGTGCGTGCGTGCGTGTGTGTGTGTGTGTGTGTGTGTGTGTGTGTGTGTGTGCCGCTTTATTTTCGGATCTACGCGGTCGATTTTATGTTACGTCGGGTCTACCAAAGAAGACCCAACATGTTAGTTTTATAAAAACTATTTTGCTCAGGTTAGAGCCTAGGCTAACGAAAACCTACTAGCTCGGGATTGAGCTAGATACTAACACTAGAAGGATGGGATGTGTTATGGGCAGCAAAAGGGCGCGACGCGGTTGAAATAATTATAGATGTAAAAAATTTTAATAACCAGTGGTGTTGCTGGTTACTCTTCTTGGTTTCCTTTTTTTTTTCACTCCGAAATTTGTTTTAAACAGTTGATTTATTTTGATTAGGGAATGTACCCACAAGGAAGGCCAAGTTACTGGCGACTTGCGAAATAGATTCCCTAATATAGTTTTTAATCTCAGGATATCTAGTTGGTCAGTTTTAAAAAGATGGATAGATTGTAGGCGGAAACACTTTGTTTTAAGGGAAAGTAAACGGAATCACGATTTAGAGATACACAAAATGGGGTTAATATTTTGGAAGGAAAGTCTCTAGGCTAACTAAAAGAAAAGTTATGACAGCGAATGAAATAATTCACTTACTATTTTTCCTTAGTCCTTAGCAGCTTTCGATGATCCGTTGTCCCTGCTTCGTGTTTTAATAACAAGTGTCGTTTGCTTAGTTGGTTTTAAATGAATAGGCAAAAGAAACTTTTTAACTTTATGCAATTAATTTATTGTCATGTAACGTATTTATTACCATTGCACGGTAATAAAGTTGTACAGGAAATTTCAGAGAAAACAAAACACTGAGATAAATAAAGACTTGGAGAGAAAAAAAATGAACCTCTCCGGTTGAGGGTTGTGTTGTGAGAGAGCGCGTGAATAAAAACCTCGTTGAGACGGTGATTGAGCGCGTGATGAGTGAGCGCGTGATGCAAGCTTGTTGCAGGGTGACTGCTGGTGAGTGACTGAGGCGGAGTAGACACGCAGCGTTACGAGCTAGCCTAACTAGGAGGACGCTGACGCTTCTTCCCTTAAACGTGGAAGGATGTTATAGGTCGCTCGGGTTTTGAGACCGCCCTAGGTAATAAAAAGGGAATACCTAAATCTACCTGATTGGTTACGGTTGGTTTTCCGGAAACTTCTACTACTCCTCCTTCTAAGATTCTGCGTGAGGATTGGTTAATTAGCTTCGGATATTCAGTACGCATCTAAATATAGTAAATAATAATAATTAATACAAGTTTTTGCATAAATCTTAATTAATAAACAACTAAATTATTTTAAAACCTATATTTTTCTAAAATATTACTTTTTAATTGGTGAAAGTGTTGAAAAAGGCGGGGCTAATATAAATTATTAAATAACTTAATAAATAATAATTGTACATCTTGTATATTTTGATTTGAAATAGAAAGAAAATCAGAATGAAAATGGATTCTAAAATATAAAAACATGAAAATTATAATTTAGAGGGTTAAAAAGCTTTAATTAACTAATAGGCTCCATAATTTAGTTGTTTTTACAGTTGTGATACGGTAAATATAATAATTAAAGTTAGTACGGTATGTGTAATACAATTGTGAATAAGGTTTTTGTTTATAAGTATATTTTCGTATCTTAAACTTACTGTGAAGTGTCCTCATTATTTAAGTATATTAAACATAATTTCTTAACAATAAAACATAGTTTATGCTTAGGTGGCATTTATAAATTAATTAATGGTCAAACATTAATTGTTGATAAGGATTTAACTTTAAGCATAAATAATGGACATAAAAAGAGGAAAGATTCAACATATTTTATACTTGCCTATAAAGTGATTGCAAATATACCTAAGAGTATTTAATTTACAACCTTTTAAATTATGCATAAACGATGTTTCATTTATCATCATAATTATTATAACAATAAATTAAATATAATGAAATTAATAGTACCGCATACATAAGAAATTCAGTTAAACATCAGCAAAAGGTTTCTTATAAAGTTAAAAGCAGAAAAACCTAAATTAAACAAAGATTTGCGTGAAAAACGATAACTACAATTCCTAAAAATATTAGATTTACATAGCGTCTTAATTTTAGTTGTTAAAATAAAAGAAATAACATTATTAAATGAACTTTCTTAGTATTCTTACAATGAAAATTTTCCAAATTTTTGCAAGATGGGTAGTATACAGATGGACATTCGCCCTTAAGAGAAGTTTTCCCTGGTGAAAGTTTAGATGGCTACCCACGCTTCCCTGAAAAGGACGCCACGCTTCTTAGAATTATACCTGGGGTACGCTTCCCTGAAAAGGACGATAACCTTTTCTGCTATGTTGAGCGTCGCTTTCTCCTAAAAAGGACGCCACGCTCTCAATATATAAATTTTTGTCTTAGGTTTTCTATGTATATATTTCTTTATTTTTTTTTTTTATTATTTTTTTTTTCTTTATATTTGAAACCATAGCAAAAAAAAGGCAAGATGTAACACATGCTTTAGAATAAATTATCTAAATCAACATAAATCTACTAGGTGACTAACATAATATACATATATATATATATATATATATATATATATATATATATATATATATATATATATATATATATATATATATATATATTAAAAGGAGTACTAAAATCGTACAGAAGAACGTACAATAATATATATAATAGACTAACCTATTGTGGAAGTAGGTGAGATATTAAAATATATTATTTTTAATTAACTTTTCAGAGAAGAAAACAGAAATTACTTGTTTTCACGAGATATTTGTATTTTAAAATATCCTTAATTGAACTTGAAAAATTGTGGGAAGTTTTCTTATATATATATTTTGCATAAACGTACAAAATAAATCAAGAAATATTAATATGGGTAGAATGTGTTGAAGATAATTAACTTATGCACGAGCTTAATGAAAGGAATTGAGTTTTGGTCTATATAATTTTTATAGCCAGTATATTTTAACTAAGTTAAAAGAAACTTATTGACAATAATATATATATATATATTATACAATAATATATATATAAAACGTACAAAATAAATCGTACAAAATAAATCAAGAAATATTAATATGGGTAGAATGTGTTGAAGATAATTAACTTATGCACGAGCTTAATGAAAGGAATTGAGTTTTGGTCTATATAATTTTTATAGCCAGTATATTTTAACTAAGTTAAAAGAAACTTATTGACAATAATATATATATATATATATATATATATATATATATATATATATATATATATATATATATATATATATATATATATATATATATATATATATATATATATATATATATATATATTATATGAAACGCTAGTTATGCAGACACTTTCCGAAATTTAAATAGACTTATGCAGACAGAGACCGACTTATGCAGACGTCAGCATAAGTAGAGAGATTATTTCTTTAGTCACGCTAGACTTGTGCAGACACTTGTATAAACGGTACTACACTTATGCAGACAGGTCACGTGGTCTTATACATTGGTGTCAGCATAAGTCCATGTTTATATGATTATATATATATATATATTATACAATAATATATATATATATATATATATATATATATATATATATATATAGATATATATATATATATATATATATATATATATATATTATTGTCAATAAGTTTCTTTTAACTTAATTAAAATATACTGGCTATAAAAATTATATAGACCAAAACTCAATTCCTTTCATTAAGCTCGTGCATAAGTTAATTATCTTCAACACATTCTACCCATATTAATATTTCTTGATTTATTTTGTACGTTTATATATATATATATATTGTAACGGGTGCAGGCAATAAAGGCGAAAGAGCCGCGTGTACCGCGCCGCGAGGTTTGAATCGCGCGCGCTTGCACGTACAGCGGCTCGCTGCGCGCCAAGCGGGACGCGCGGGAGGCGAAGCAAGAAGAAGAAGAAGACGCCGCCGTAGCGCTCCGAAGGGACGCCGCGGCCATTGAGGCTAGTCTAGTCCTGTAGCGCAACAGGTGCGCACGTGCCAGTTTTGCCTCACCAGTGCCGTGCCTCCAAGTGCCCCGCGAGTGCCGCATCACGCCCTGCGAGAAGTGCCCTCCGCGCCTCCGATCCGCCGCCAGCCCAGCAGCGACGCAACGCCGGCTGCCTTCGCCGGCCAGGCCACTCCGCCACCCAGAAAGGGAGAGGAGGAGAGAGAGAAAGAGGCGGCAGCCGAGGCTCGAGGAGCCACGAGGCCCGACGCCTCGCAGCGAGAAGGCGAGAGCGCGGGAGCGTGACAGAGAGAGAGAGAGAGGTAGACTTCGGGCGACGCGCTGGCCAGCGCTAAAGTAAGTGTGCGCTTCATTTGTATTTTTGCCGCGTAGGTTTTGCGTGCGAGCGGCCACGCGTAAGAAGTGTTGCGCGGCTATCCGACGCCGCCTGCGTAGAGGCAAGCGGCCTCGTGTGCGAGAGCGCGGCGGCCATTTTGTGGCGTCTCGCGGCGCGGTGACGCCGGCCGTGCGACCGGCCGGCTCCGCGTAAGTCTCGGCCTGCGCGTTCGTTTTTGTAGATGTTCGGGCTTCGCGCCCCTTAGCGCGATTCTTTTTGGACGAATAAACTTTATTTATTTTACTTTTCATTATTCGTGTCGAGTCTGTCATTTCGCGAGTAACCGTTCCCTATCCCCCCGAATACCGCCCTCTACCTTTTCAGCAGCTGCAGCTAGTCGGAGGCTTCACCTCCTAGAGGAGCAACGTCAACGGGGAAATTGTAAGTGAAAGTCGCTCAGGTTAACCTGAGCGACGTTGTACGGGAACACCGGCGAGAGTAGGTCAGGCTAGTGCATATCTAGCCGCCGGTGAATTGTGCGCCGAAGTCAGCGGCAGCGGCAGAGCGCAGCGCCGGGTCTAGTAGAAGGCGGCCTAAGCTTTCTACAGCGAAAGCCGGGCGCGCTTGTTCTGAGCCTGCGCCAACGCGCTCCGGCCGGCCGACGGGTCCGTCTACAACGGCGCGCTGCTCTGGGCGTAGTAGACGCCCGTTTATCGCCTGGCGCATCCCAGAGAGGGATTAATACCCTCTTCTAAATTCACCCCGTTACAACTGGCGCCCATTAACGTGTGCAGCACATTAGATTAGGGAACGGTGAATTTTACAGTAATTGGTTGATCGTCGAAACAGGTCGAGACGCGCGTTGCGAATAATTAATTATCGCGGTGATAATTAATTATTACAAAGTGTACAGTGTGTGCAAGGGTAACCAACTGGTGGTTTCTAACCTTGCTTGGAGGAATTGACCCGGTCTGCACGTATTTAGTGAGGAACATTGCTTGTGAAGGCCGAGCATTTGTTGAAGTATTTAGCGAGGACGACAAAGAGATTAGGTAGCAATTATTTATTAATTATGTATTATATTATTAAAATTGTTTTATATAGGTCCTAGCGTTTTATCTCTTTGTGCGTCATCACACGTGCACACCGGGGAGTAAACTACCGGATTACGCACCCAGTATTTAAATACTGGGGATTTCGTTTGGATTTTCGGATTTAGGGCTTAATTCGCGAAGACGCCTGCGCGGGGATACCGTAAGGTGCGCGCGCAGTAATTTTGGACCCGCGCATGCGCAGAATCCGAAAATAAAAAGTGAAAAATCGCTATCGCGAATTCGGTTGCCCATCCCACGAGGAGGTGGGCATATTCACTAATTTCGGTTTTGCGCATGCGCAAAAGGTCGAAAGATCAAATTTTTGTTTTTACACGCAGAATCGTCTGCGCATGCGGCGGCGGTACGGATACACATAGTGATTTTAGTGCCGCGCATGCGCAGCGCCCGAAAATCGCGAATTTCAGTTTTGGCCGGGAATCGGTTGCGCGAACGACTATTACGCTTGCGCAATACGCCAAAAGCGACATAACCTCCAGGCAAGTGAGTAAAAACGAGTTAACCTCGGTATAGCGTAAAGACCAAACCACCAGTTGGGGAAGATCGTTACTTCCTGAGCCAGTGGTAATCCAGTAGGTACCTTGTGAAGGATACCACTGGCCGTGCAAAAGCATAGTAAATTGCGGGATTGAAGAGGAATCCCCTTGCACACGCACAACCAGCGAACGATGTCATACAACATCCAGGAAGCTGTGGAGGATTGGGTATGGTCGATCTCGCCAAGCGAGATCGATAGCCACCTGTCGGAGTTGCAATTGAGGCGACACGACTCCACATTCTTGAGAATGCACAGGCTAAGCCAGTGGGTGCTGGGTAACTACACGCCTCAAGACTTCGAGGAGCCGGAAGAGCCGGGGATGTAATCCCCGGCGGATGGCACTAAGGGAAAACCTCTTACGGAGGATCCTTTTAGAAGACGACGGCTCCTTCGTCGAAGCGTCCAGTTGGGATTTACACCCCCTGGACGTAGTGCTCAAAAGCGAGCAGATATTGGAGATACTGCGTAGGACGACGGCGGAAGCCGTGTCCGACACCCAGCACTCACCACACCCAAACACCACAGCCAGTAACCGGGACACTACGCAACAACAAAAGGAGCAACGCACACAGCTACCTCTACAGCAGCAGGACAGCGAAGCAGAAGAAACTCGCGGCGACGACCAACAAGCGCAGCCAGGAGAGATGCTACGTCTCCTGGCAAAGGACGGCTCCGAGTTTTATATCCCTCGGGAAGTCGGCTCGCTATTAGCGGAATTAATAGCGAAAGTAAGGTCGCTGGAGGAGTTGGTTTTAAACCAACAGCGACACGCCGCTTCCAGCACGCACATAGCGGAACCCAGGCAAGGTCACAACGTGCAGTTTGAAGACACGTACACCGTCACCGGCAACGATACGTGGATCGGTCCGCAATCGACACCACCGCCAGCTCGGCGTGATGGTCAGGCTGATTTACAAGGAGTAAACGCAGCCTGGGTGGGGGGTGACCGCCGAAGTTCGGAGAGAGGCTCGAGCTGGCCGACATATGGCGCGCCAGGCGCGACAGGGAACTTCTCGAGGTCGAGTATGTTCCACTCGCGAGACATAGGCCAAATCGTGAGGAAATGGCAAATTCGATTCTCTGGGGCGAAGAGCCAGAGTATCGATGTATTCCTGGCGAGGCTGGAGGACTGTCGAGTCCTGGCAAACCTCTCCGAAGAAGAGGTGTTGTCGTCGTTGTCAGAGCTGTTCACTGACACGGCGGCCACGTGGTACCGTAATGAGAAAGAGAAATGGGCCACGTGGCAAGAGTTCGTGACTGCAGCGAAACGCTGGTACGGGACGACGAAGAGGTACCAGCAGCGGTTGATAGCAGAGGCGAACAACCGCACCCAAGGGGCGGACGAGGCCGTGAGAGATTATATCACGTGCCTCATTGCGATAGTGAGGAAGATATCGCCGCCCCCCAGCTCGGAGCAACAGCTGGATCAGCTGCACCGAAACCTACGGCTCCAGCTGCAAGCGATGGTCCGTAGGTCAGACTTCAGCACAGTAGAGGAGCTACTGGAGTTGGCAGTGGACGCGGAGCAAACGTTGGAGAATTCCAAGACGTTCCGACCTCCACCACCGCCAACAGCGGCGCTACTGCCGGAAATGGCGTATAAACCGCCGGCAAACACCGACGCGCCACGAAAGCCGAAAGGCGATGCCAAGGAAGGCAAAGTGGCTGCTGCGGTGGTCGAGAAGGACGCCAAGCTGGAGGGTTTGGAGGAAATGCTTCGGCGAGTGCTAAGCGAGCGTCTTTCCGACCGGCGAGGCTCCGGAGGAGAGCGCTCCGGGCGAAATACGCCCCCTGGGCCGCGCAGAGGGCGCGGTAACCAGCCATCTGGGCGTGGCGGGGCAAGAAGGCCCCCAGAACCGAGGCAGGGGGCGAAGGCGACGAGCCCACCGAACGGCTCCGCGCCCTCCACCAGCCCCGAGGGTAGCCCTCCGAAAGGACCAAGGCCGCCGCTGAGTTGCTACTCATGCGGCCTTGTCGGATATATAGCGCGCTACTGCCCTAATTGTGCGGGAAACGGGAAGGGGAGCGGGTAGAGGGGATCACTACCGCCCCCCTCCCCGACGAGGTCCCCAAAACCGAAGATGTTTTGGCCGCGTGCGATAGCCGCCCTGCCGCGAAAGAGTCCGCAGTACCCTCGCCAGTTGCGAACCGAGGAGAGGCCTCGGCCAAGCAACCGACCGACGCAGAAACAAGGTGGTGGCTGCGAATTGAGGTCGGCGAGTTTAATCTCCGCGCTTTGTTGGACCCGGGAGCATCCACGACGGTGATGGGCTCCGTCGGACTCCAACTAGCTACAGCGCTGGACCGGAAGTTTGTAGCGTCCGAGGAGAAAGGGGTAAGGCTAGCGGATGGAAGCCGCAGCCCCTTGCTAGGCCACGTGATGCTGCCCATCACTGTGGCTGGCCTCACTCGCGATATCCGAGTCGCCATAATGCCGAATTTAGATGCCGACTGCTACTTAGGAGTCAACTTTGTACGAGCGTTCAGGGCCGTACTAGACCCGGATACGGATAGGCTATTCTGTAAGGAGGCGGAAGCCTACGTCGAGCTGGAAGTAGCCAGCTTGACCCCAGATCCTAGCTCGGTAGCGGCAATTGGGCTCGAGGACGCTACAGACCTTCAGCGAGAGGAGCTGAAGGCCATGGTGGACGAGGTCCAGGCAAGCTCCCGCCAGGATTAGGTTGCGTCAGAGGCGTGGAGCATGAGATTCATGTAGGAAACGCTCGACCCATCAAGCAGCGCCATTATCCAGTGTCGGATAAGGTGCAGGAGGAGATGCATCGCCAGGTTTGCGAAATGCTGAACCAAGGCATCATCGAGCCCTCCAAGAGCGGGTGGTCGAGCCCCGTCGTGATGGCGCCGAAGAGTGACGGCACGCGACGGTTCTGCAACGATCTGCGGAAGGTGAATGCAGTCACCGAACCCGACGCCTATCCTCTGCCGAATATGCAGGATATTCTGCGGAAATTGAGGAAGGCGAAGTTCATCTCCACGCTTGACCTCAAGAGCGCGTATCATCAGATACCGTTAGCGGAGGAGGCGCGGCCCATCACCGCTTTCACGGTGCCGGGGCTGGGCCTGTTCCAGTTCCGGCGGATGCCGTACGGACTGACGAACGCGCCGGCCACCTTCCAGCGGCTCATTGACCAAGTGCTCGGACCCGAGCTGGAGTCTTACGTCTACGCCTACCTCGACGACATCATCGTAGTCGCAGAAACGTTCGAGGAGCATAAGAAGTGCTTGAAAAGGGTGCTGGAAAGGCTCGTCGCCGCTGGGCTAACCCTCAACGCAGAAAAATGTGTTTTCTGCAAGCAAGAGGTGGCATACTTGGGCTTCTTGGTTAACCGGGACGGCACGAGGCCGAACCCGGCCAAGATCGAGCCAATCAAGAATTTTCCGCAGCCGCGGAATCTGAGGCAGCTGCGCCGATTCCTGGGTACTTCATCGTGGTATAGGAAGTTCATCCCGAACTATGCCACGGTCGCCGAGCCGCTCACGAGTCTGACGAAGAAGAACCAGAGGTACGAGTGGCTCGACGAGCAGCAACGCGCCTTCGAGTTGTTGAAGGCGATGATTATGACCGCTCCGGTCCTACATCGCCCTGATCCCGGCGGCCTTTACATCGTGCAGACCGATGCGAGCGATGTAGGCCTTGGCGCGGTGCTGCTTCAGGAAGTGGAGACCCAAGAGCGGGTGATTGAGTTCGCGAGCCGGGTGTTAACCCCGGCAGAGCGAAACTATAGCGTTACGGAGAGGGAGTGCCTCGCGGTGGTCTGGGCAATACAGAAGTTTCGCCCTTACATCGAAGGCTACGAGTTTAGGGTTGTGACAGACCACAGCAGTCTGCGGTGGCTCTGTCAGATGAAAAATCCCACGAGCAGGCTCGCTCGGTGGGCGTTGGAGTTGCAAGGCCACAAGTTTTCGATCGAGCATCGAAAAGGCGCCTTGAACCACGTGGCCGACGCCCTCTCCCGGATGTACGAGGATGAGGAAGGCCCGGAGGTGGCTGCGGTGTCCTGGTCAACGGACACCGAGGACGCGTGGTATCGAGAGTGGAGCGCCAAAGTCCGAGAGCAACCCAACGATTTTCCAACCTACAAACTCGTCGCGGGCAACCTTTACCGGTACCGACCGAACCCGGACGTTGACGCGGCCCTCGGCGACGATGAGGATGCTTGGAAGCTGGTAGTACCAGAGGAGCATCGTCGCGAGGTGTTGCAAGAGTGCCATGACGACGCCACCGCTGGACATCTCGGACGAGAAAAGACGTTTGCTAGAGTAGCCCTGCGCTACTACTGGCCACGTTACTACGCGGAAACGCAAGAGTACGTGCGCCACTGCGAAACGTGTCAGCGGTTTAAGGTGGAACAAAGAGCTCCAGCCGGCCTCATGGGTCGACGAGTCGTCGACAGACCCTGGCAGGTCGTCGCTGGGGACATAATAGGACCGCTGCCTCGCACCTCTAAAGGTTTTGAATACATTGTGGTGTTTCAAGACCTTTTCTCCAGGTGGGCGGAGGCTTCGCCGATACGGAAGGCTAACGCAAAGACGGTGGTAGGAGAATTGGACCGGAAGGTTTTCCTCCGGTTCGGTTGCCCAGAAGTGTTCCTCTCCGACAACGGCACAGAGTTCAAGAACCGTGTCGTAGAGGAATTCTTGAGGGAGCGAGGTGTGCATCACACCAACACTCCCACCTACCACCCGCAGGCTAATCCGGTGGAGCGCGCCAATCGTACTTTAAAGACGATGGTCGCCTCTTACCTTAAGGAGCGGCACACCACATGGGACGAGAAGCTTCCGGAACTTCTCTTCGCCATGAATACGGCGGTGCATAGCTCTACCGGAGTCAGCCCCGCCATGTTACTTTACGGTAGGCAACCAGAGCCCCCTGGTACGCAGCGTAGGCTGCAAGAGGTCGCGGCAGAGACCCCGGCACAAGAAGAAAGTTTGGCTCGTTGGAAGGAGCGGCTCGACGCCCTTCCAAACCTTCATCAACGAGCCGCCTCGCAGGCGAGAGCGGCTCAAGATCGCCAAGCCAGCTATTATGATGCCGGCAGGCGAGAGCCAGATTTCAAGCCGGGAGACAGGGTCTGGAAGCGCAGCCACCCACTCTCCTCGGCCGCGAAGGGCGTCGCGGCGAAACTAGCGCCTAGGTTTGAAGGGCCGTATTGGATTACGGCCGTGCTAGGCTCCAATACCTACCGATTGGTAGGTGAGGGGGGCCAAATTGAGGAGATAGTGGCCGTTGACCAGCTTAAGCCCTATCGCGGTGAGTCGCCTGAGTCGAATGGAGTCGACGCGGAAGGCGACCCCAGGGGGACGCCTGTGAGCGAACCACCCGCCCCTCAGGGGACAGGTGAGCCCCCCGAGAGCACGCGGGGGAGACCGCGGAGGGCGCGCGGCGCAACTACGGGTCCCCCCGAACCACCTTCGGTAGGACCGCGAGCCCCGAATGCTCCTCGCAGGGGACGCGGTCGTCCCCGTAAGCCTCCGTAGCGCTGCGCGCCTAGCGCTTATTCCCCCCCCCCGAGACGTGCGATAAACTACACGCGGATATAGTGAAACTGGCCTAACCTGAGATGTTCTTTTCCAGATGTTGGAGATCTCCGAGCAGACGCTGGAGGAGGCCATGGCCGCACTCATAACCCTCGACTTGGGCAAACCCGTCGAGGGCGTGGCCCAGGCGGTGCTCCACCTCCTGCGCCAACGTCGGGAGCGCCTCAAAGATGAGGCTATGGAGCGGCTGCAGGAGCAGCCCCTCCTAGAGGAGGCCGACGCCCATGAGGAGAGCCGGGCGGGCACCAGCCCCGGCGTGCCCCGCTTCGCCCCCAAGGAGGAGCCTGCCACGCCGCCCCGCGGCGCAATCCCCGCCGGCTACCCGCGGAGGGTCCAACGCGATGCCGCCTCGCAGACGGAGGCCCACCTCCTGCCTGCAGAGCCCACCTGGGACGAGCTGCGCGCCGGGCTGTCGACAGTCCGGGAGATGGACCGCGCCGCCAACCAGGCCCGCGCAGAGGTGTTCGCGGCCTTGGAGCGGCACGTCGGTGTCCACGGGGAGCAGCCCCCGGAGGTCGACTCCTGGCGCCGGATGATGCTGGCCAAGCAGGAGGAGGCCGAGCACCTGGTCGCCTGGCGAGCGGAGCGACGCTCCCGCATGCAGCGGGAAAAGGTGGAGGAGGAGGCACGCCTCCGTGCCGCGTCGGAGCGGGCCCTGGAGGAGGCCCGCGCCCGCCGCCTCGCCGAGGAAGCCGAGCTCCAGGCCGCCCGCGCCCGGTGGAACCAGGCCCGCCGAGACGAGGAGCGGGCGGCCGTCGACCTGGGCATCGCGCGGGAGCGCTCGCCCGTCCGGCCGAACCCGCCAGGAGCGGGACGCCCTCGCTTCTGCTACGTGTGCGGGTGGCCGGGGGTGCGCATGCCGCGCAAATGCCCCCGAGCGGCTACGCATCCGCCGAAATCCACGGCGCCTCCCCGTGGCTAGCCCGGGGGGGGACGCTTCCGATTCGCCGGTGTCAACTGTACGGTTTTTTTTTGGTGGAAATTTTTTTGTACATAGTTTTTTTTTGTAAATATTTTGTGTATATAGAGTATAGGTGATGTGCCCCAGAGGCTGGAATAAAAAGGAAGAGCCTCCACCTAACCTGTTGTTTTCGCCTTATTTCTGCGCCCTTCCTCTTTTCAGATGTCGCGTACGGGGTACGCCAAATCTGGGTGGGGGGTGTAACGGGTGCAGGCAATAAAGGCGAAAGAGCCGCGTGTACCGCGCCGCGAGGTTTGAATCGCGCGCGCTTGCACGTACAGCGGCTCGCTGCGCGCCAAGCGGGACGCGCGGGAGGCGAAGCAAGAAGAAGAAGAAGACGCCGCCGTAGCGCTCCGAAGGGACGCCGCGGCCATTGAGGCTAGTCTAGTCCTGTAGCGCAACAGGTGCGCACGTGCCAGTTTTGCCTCACCAGTGCCGTGCCTCCAAGTGCCCCGCGAGTGCCGCATCCCGCCCTGCGAGAAGTGCCCTCCGCGCCTCCGATCCGCCGCCAGCCCAGCAGCGACGCAACGCCGGCTGCCTTCGCCGGCCAGGCCACTCCGCCACCCAGAAAGGGAGAGGAGGAGAGAGAGAAAGAGGCGGCAGCCGAGGCTCGAGGAGCCACGAGGCCCGACGCCTCGCAGCGAGAAGGCGAGAGCGCGGGAGCGTGACAGAGAGAGAGAGAGAGGTAGACTTCGGGCGACGCGCTGGCCAGCGCTAAAGTAAGTGTGCGCTTCATTTGTATTTTTGCCGCGTAGGTTTTGCGTGCGAGCGGCCACGCGTAAGAAGTGTTGCGCGGCTATCCGACGCCGCCTGCGTAGAGGCAAGCGGCCTCGTGTGCGAGAGCGCGGCGGCCATTTTGTGGCGTCTCGCGGCGCGGTGACGCCGGCCGTGCGACCGGCCGGCTCCGCGTAAGTCTCTGCCTGCGCGTTCGTTTTTGTAGATGTTCGGGCTTCGCGCCCCTTAGCGCGATTCCTTTTGGACGAATAAACTTTATTTATTTTACTTTTCATTATTCGTGTCGAGTCTGTCATTTCGCGAGTAACCGTTCCCTATCCCCCGAATACCGCCCTCTACCTTTTCAGCAGCTGCAGCGCAGTCGGAGGCTTCACCTCCTAGAGGAGCAACGTCAACGGGGAAATTGTAGTGAAAGTCGCTCAGGTTAACCTGAGCGACGTTGTACGGGAACACCGGCGAGAGTAGGTCAGGCTAGTGCATATCTAGCCGCCGGTGAATTGTGCGCCGAAGTCAGCGGCAGCGGCAGAGCGCAGCGCCGGGTCTAGTAGAAGGCGGCCTAAGCTTTCTACAGCGAAAGCCGGGCGCGCTTGTTCTGAGCCTGCGCCAACGCGCTCCGGCCGGCCGACGGGTCCGTCTACAACGGCGCGCTGCTCTGGGCGTAGTAGACGCCCGTTTATCGCCTGGCGCATCCCAGAGAGGGATTAATACCCTCTTCTAAATTCACCCCGTTACAATATATATATATATATATATATATATATATATATATTTATATATATATATATATATATATATATACTCACATTCTAAAATGTAAAAGCTATTTTATGGATATATAATTATTTTATATTCTAAACTAAATTAATTATATTACAAGGGTGTTACTAAAGAACTGATTCGGGTTTATAAAAAATTGTTTAATGTGGCTAAACGTGGATTGCATAAAATTTTGGGAACGAGAGAGACGGGAACAGACGCCGTCATTCTTATCTACAGGGTTTCCCCGGTTTGTTTGTCTTCGGGTGGCTGAAAATTCCAATGCGTGCTCGCAGCCGGGAAAGTTATCGCTTGCAGATGTTTGGGTTCTTAGATTAGGCCTTGGGAAAGCGAAGAAAAAAACTTTACGGCATGCGGCGAAGAGGGAAACATTGTATCCTTACTCCGAGATGTTCGAGTTTGGGATTTTCGTTTTCAAGACAAAATAATTTTTTTTTTTTTTTTTTTTTTTTTTATATACAGAAAAATGGCCGGATGTAACATTTAACCGGACGGGTCTCATTTTTTTTGTTTTTTTATTTGAATTCGGAAAAAAAATAAATTTGTACGACTAACTGATTCGTTTTTGTTTTATGTCGAATTTTTCATTTTCGAAAAATTTTTTTTTAATGACTGGATTTAAATTTTATAATCGGATGGGTAGCGTTCGAAAGAGTATAAAAAACCTATATTTAAAAAAAAAAATTCTCTAGCTATCACGGTTATTTTGTTATTAACAAAAACGTGTTTTTTTTTTAAATGCTTATAACTCCCAAACTACATGGTCAATTTTTTTGAGAAAAATCATGATAATGGAGATTGTGAATAGCCATAAAATTCAATCCATTCTGATGGTTAGTTTTTGAGAAAAAAAATTAAAAAATAAAAAAAACGTGTTTTAGGTGGCGACAATTTACGGGAGTAAAATTGTGTAAATCGCTTCAAAATTCCTTGTAGAGGTAGATTTTTGGTTGCCACCTGCACCTTTCTTTGGGATAGACGATTGGTTCATAAATTCCAGAGATTTTTGAGGTTAAAATTTTTGTAACCTCTTTTTCGAATCGTAATTTCTCGAGAACGGCTGTATGTATCAGAATGGGATAGGTAGCATTTAAAAGAGAATTAAAATACCTATATTTTCTAAAAAAAAAGTTTCTAGCTATCACGGTTCTTTGGTTATTAACAAAAACGTAAAACATGAAAAATGAAAAAAATGAGTTTTGTATGTCCAATGATTCCAGAGGGAAAATTGTCGTAATTTCTTCAAAATTCCTTGTGGAGGTAGATTTTGGATAGCTCTTGGTCGAGTTCTTTGGGCAAAATAATTGGTCCATAAATTTCAGAGATATTTGAGGTTAAAATTTTTTTAACTTTTTTTTTAAATCGTAATTTCTCGAGAACGGTTCTATGAATCAAATACAGATTTCTAGACAATTTTGTATGTGATATAGATATTATGTATGTGTTTTCATCAAGATCGTACGATTACTTTTTGATGTTCAAAATTTTCCTATTTTACAAAGTTATTTTATTTGTCGCCTGATAACTAGAGAAAAATTGTTTCAATTTTTTTCAAATTTGGCGGAGATGTAGAGTGTATATTATTTATTATATGCGTTTTTAGAGTAAAAGAATTCGTTTATGAATTTCAGAGATATTCGAGGTTTAAACTGATTTAGCCTTCTTTTCAAATCGTAATTTTTTGGATATATCTATACTAGAAAATGGAAATAACACGTGCTATGCGTGCGTGTTGTTCACTTGCTTTTGTTTTTTATTGAGGGTAATTTACAGCGCGATCAAGTTTTAACCACTTATTATACTCATTGAAGAATATATTTGGTTGGAATTTCAAAAGATTATCTTTATTTTTTATTCAAAATATCGAAATTTTTTGTATAGAACATTGATTGGGAAAAAGTTTGCATTTTACTTGCAGAATATGCCAGTATTTTTGTTGTAACCTTTTTGGAAAGTCTCTTGACTGATTGAATTGATTGGTGACTTTATAATAAACATTCATATGTGTAATAAACGAATATATCTAATACAGAGTTAGGTAATTTTTTCGAATTTATTTTTAAGTTTTAAAAATAAAACTAATTGAACATGTGATAATATTTGAAAAAAATTGATTTATAAAAATATCGGGTTGTCGCACGAGAAAAAGAGTAACAAGAATGAATTCTCGAAAAATATATAAGGTAAAGGAGGCAGTACTGGGACAAAACCTGTTTTGGGACCAGAGGTGGAACTGCAGTAAAAAACTACGATGAATGGTTAATGTGATAAAAGCATTACTTCATTAGAATTCTTGATGATGTTAGCTACGTAGTCACTTCATTATTGTGTTGATTTACTTCATAAACTAGTGTATAACAAGATTCAAACTTTTTGAGGTTATGTTTGAGCTGTACGCATAGCGAAAACTTTATCCCACTATAGATACCTCTTAATTCCCATATCATAGTAGTGGGACACGTTTAAAAAGTATTGTCCCACTACTGCGTCAAATGGGCGTCCCACTACCGGTTATAAATAAGTTACCGTGTCCCACTACACTAGTCGATAGTTATTTTCTTTTAACGAGATTCTTTTAATACACCAACAACGGAAGAAAGCATCTTTTTTTCTTAAAATAAACCTTGAGACACGAGCTACCTGCTGAGGTAATTAGTTTTTATGTATTGTGCTTAGTTTTGGCAATAGAAAACATTATAAAAAAAGTATGGTCAAAACTGTCCCACTACTACCTACTTTACCTTATTAATTTATTACGAATATTCATAAAGAAATTGGGTATGATACAATTAATTATTGTTATAAAAAATTAAAAAAAAATGAATAAATACATTATTTTGAGGAAGCTAAGTGCCAATGTATTGGCAGCGGTTTTTTAGTTTGTCAATGCGGAATATTTCTTTTTTAACTTTTGTGACTGCGAACGTGTATCTAACCGAAGATTTTTATAACGTAATGTATCTGTTTTCGCAACTTATTACGTAGTAGTGCGAATTATTCTAATTTTACGTGTATTCTTGTGTTCTGGTTTATTCCAGTCTTGAAAAGGGCTTCTCTGCGAGAGCCGAAACGTTGACAAATAAAGTGTTTGGATAAAGAAAGTATCTGGCTCGTGGCGATCATTTATGTTCAAAACCCTATCAACTCTAACAAGCATCATATCAAATCGATTTCTAATTTGGGGCATTGGATCCACTAACATGCTCACCTTCAACGAATCAAGAAATTTACCATTTTGATGACCAGCTTTGATACGGAAATTGAGATACAACCTTCGAAGCAACTCTACTACTAATATGGATAAGCCTCCAACTATCTGCAATACGCTTTTAAATAATATAGTAAATTTAATGAAAGGTGATCCTAACGTTAAAGTATATTATATTCTTTCTTTTGTGAATCGTATTTGTGGTAAGACCATAAAGAATAATATCGACTTATTAATTATAAACGTCAAACGGTTAAATTCTGCCAAAATAGATTTGAGATTCTTATTAAATTGTCGAAAATATAACGTCGTTCCTAAACACCTTACTAATTGTTTGGAACGATTGGAAAATGTCTCTTTTCATAGTAGCTGGGCAAAAAGAAAACTACACTTTCACAAATCTTATTTACTGAAAAGACTTCTCAATACAGAAATTACCGATATCAATTTCCACATCAAATTTCTGTTGAAAAATATTGAAACTATCAAAAATAATTTGTTAAACTCAACCTCAGAACTTTTTGTTGATAATTTTTATAAGTTTTTGAATTTAAAGTTTGATTTAAATACATGTCAAAAAGCAGAAACTATAACAAACAAGTTTCAAAAAAATCACAAATAATACGAATCTCAATTTCAATAACATTGACAGTGCGAACGAAAATGTAAACAAATGGCTCGTCAATCTAACGGAAAACCCGTTACCTAACTGCCGAAAAGGTTCTATTATTAGGTCAAAAATTCAACTTTTGCCCCATACCGATAAAAAATCTGTCCTTCATATTTGCAAAAACCTGGAAAATTTTATCCAGATGAATGAACTTCCAGATGTGGGCTCGATCAGGGAAAAAATAGTGCAGTGTATAATTAAGGATGGCAAAAACAAAAAACATTTGACAGTTTTTGAAACGAATTTACAAAATAATATTAAAAAAACCAGAACCTTTTTACGTGACAACAAAGATCTATTTGTTATCAGAGCTGATAAAGGCAATGCTACTGTCGTTATCAATAAGAATATGTATATTAATAAGGTCGAAGTACACCTTAATGACACAAAATATTATTCAAAATTGCCAAAAAATCCTATTTCGAAATTAAGAAACTGTACTAAAGATATAATTAGTGTGTGGAATAGCAGAGGTGTTTTTGATGACATTATCAATTTAAACAATTACAAAAGTTTTATTGATAATTCTGTTTTAGCTAGAGCATATGGGTTAATAAAAATTCACAAAACAGATTTCCCGGCTAGAATCATAGTTTCTAATATCAATAGCCCAATTAGCCTTTTTGACAAAGCCATATCGGAAATTTTCAAAAAATACTTGCCACGCCCTAAATTTTTTCTAAAAAATAGCTCTGACTTAAAAATAATTTTAGATAAGTTAGTAGTTCCCAAGAACTATACTTTCATTTCATTAGATGTAATTTCGTTGTTTACAAACCTACATAGCGAGCTGATAATTGCAGGGATTAAAAATAAGTGGAAGCACCATCAACAACACATAAACCTGTCGTGCAATGAATTTATAGATGGCATAACGTTTTTACTTAACTCTACTGTGTTTACTTTCAATGACTGTGTCTATAAGCAACTAGTTGGATCTCCTATGGGCGAGCATTCCAGCCCTTGGTTTGCCGAGATTGCCTTAGAGGAATTAGAAAATCACTGTCTTAATACCCTCAACGAATCGGTCCTTCTATACAGAAGATATGTAGATGATGGTTTTTTGATTGTTGACAACAAAAAAATTGACCACATTTTTGAAACTTTTAATTCCTACAATAGGTTTTTAAAATTTACAATAGAAACAGAAAATAACAATTCCTTAAGTTTTTTCGATTTCACTATTTTCAGAATACCGGATGATGTCCTACGACTGATTGGTACAGAAAAAATACCTTCTCAGGCCATCTCATTTCTTTTCTTTCACATCATCCATTATCTACCAAAAAAGCAATAGCTTATAATCTTGTTAATAGAGCCATAAAACTCGCTCATAAATCCTTCCATAATAAAAATATTGTCTTCATAAAGAAACTTTTAATTGCTAATAATTACCCAGAACAGTTCTTCAATAAACTTATCGTTAAACGCATATCTTATTTAAATAGTATAGCCAATATTTCAATCGTTTCGTATAACCATCGCATTACACACAAACCGATTTTAGTCTCACCATATATCAAATCGTTGAATCCACAATTTAAGAGTATTTTGCACAAGAATAATATCTTGTTAATTAATTGCTTAAATAGTACATTCAATAATTTTATTAAACTAGGGAAAGATTTACTACACAATCATGTGAAGAGTGGTATAGTCTATAGAATTAATTGTTTTGACTGCAACGCCATGTATATTGGACAAACCAGTAGACAGTTGAAAAAGCGCACGTATGAACATGATAGAGCCGTTAAAAAGTTAGATGAGAGATCCGTCATATCAATCCACTGTCACAAATATAAACATGGTTTCGATTTTGACAACGCTCAAGTTTTAGATTCCGAAAAAAATAAATTTAGACGAGAATTTTCTGAAATGCTTCACATATTTTTACATGCTAATAACATTAGTAGAAAATTAGACATTTATTTTTCAAAAAATGCATACAAAAATTCTTTGAAGAAATTTCATATAGTCAGTTAAACCGCTTAGTATCTATTTTGATTTTATATATACATGATATACAAACTATGTACACACACTATATTCGTACTATAAATACACGGCCTTGTTTTCTTTTTGTTCACTGACGAGTCAGTCTTTTTGACTATTTAATGTCTGTTACAACAATTTGACACAATACGACGAATTGTATTTTTTTAGTTTGTCAATGCGGAATATTTCTTTTTTAACTTTTGTGACTGCGAACGTGTATCTAACCGAAGATGTTTATAGCGTATCTGTTTTTGCAACTTATTACGTAGTAGTGCGAATTATTCTAATTTTACGTGTATTCTTGTGTTCTGGTTTATTCCAGTCTTGAAAAGGGCTTCTTTGTGAGAGTCGAAACGTCGACAAATAAAATGTTTGGATAAAGAAAGTGTCGGCTCGTGGCGATCATTTATGTTCAAAACCCTATTAACTCTAACGAGCATCCTATCATATCGATTTCTCATTAATTATCATTGTACAATTATCATAGCAATATAAATATAGAAAGTAATTTTTTAATGATCAAAACAATTTAGCAGTCCAGTTTGAATAACTTTTTATTAGGCTTTGAAAAATTGTTGGTATGTGATCGTTTCCTTATTTTTCGGTTTCTATAATCTTTTGTAATCAATTTAACATGATT
Source organism: Torymus aiolomorphi (assembly GCA_036365515.1). Classification (NCBI taxonomy): domain Eukaryota; kingdom Metazoa; phylum Arthropoda; class Insecta; order Hymenoptera; family Torymidae; genus Torymus; species Torymus aiolomorphi. The sequence goes on along the minus strand of CM070877.1, from coordinate 60,643,154 downwards.
GAAAACGTGTGTTTTAATAAATGATTCAATTATATAGTCACGGTGTTCAGAGCAATTACTAGTAAAAAAATTTGGATATTTGGTTTATAAGCATCTTTTAATTATTTCAAATAAGTATTTAGATATACCTTTCAAACGAGCGTTTTGAGAAAATTCTGATTAAAAAATGTCATAGCAAGTAAGAACAATTAATTAAAAGGTAGTTGTGGGAGTTTTTAATCCACCGAATGATTTTCCTTTTAATGGTGGATAAGCTTTCCATAATAAAATCAAATCAATTTGAGAATTTAATTCGCGATCGTTATCGGCTAATTCTTTTTCACAATTACTGCACTGAAATTTATTTAAACATTTGTAAGCTAGATAGCCGTCAACGCAATTTTTAACACAATGTTGAAGATCAGTAACCTGTTCAACTTCGTTTTCATAAGACTGTTTCTCATCAATGATATCTAAATTTACTTCTTCGTTGTTAAGGAACCAATTTTCTATTTTTTCGTTAATAACAATGTTAGCTGCGATTACTTGAGATTCATCCATATTGTGTTTAAAATCTGTTACTAACATACGCGCATCATCAGGTTCACAGTTATATTAGTACCGACTGGAGGAATGAGTAATGTGATAATTATTGCGTACTGTAGATTTCTCTTAAACTGCATCGCGGTTGGGTTATCATTATGTCCCGATCGCGCTCTTATTATTCCAAAAAAAAATTTTCAATTTTGTCTTGATTTAATCGGCTTGTTAGCAAGTATGGTTTACCTTCTTTTTTAAGTATATCCCACAATAATAGAATACCGTTTATAGTTAAAGCAAAGTTATCAAAACAATCGGATTTTCTAGAATTTTGAATCGACCATTTATCAATATGAGTTACGGTATCTTTTAGATGATTTTCAACATCCGAATTTTGATCCGATAAACCACGTTTCAAAGGAATAGGATCGAATCGGTTACGAGCATTTAGACAATCGAAAATGTCATTAATGTTTTTTACAAAATTAGCTATCGCAACCGTAGTTTCACTATTTAAAACGCCAGTTGATGATCCTGTCATTAAAGCGGAGAAAACAGAATTACTAAAAACCTGCGCGGCTAAGCTAACATTCATTTTTTCAAAATTATTAGGCGTAATATGTCGCTCCGTTAATTTTAATGCAACCTTAGAAACTTTAGATTCTTCTAATCTTTTTAATTCACAAATATCATTCCATGAAACTATTTCTTCTTCCATTATAAAATTGAGATTAATTAAATTATTTCTAAGACATTTTAAAACATGTGGTGGGTCAAATCTAAAAGTTATTACGCGATTGTTAAATTCGATGTATGGATGATCTTTATCAATATTTAATTGAGAAATGGCTTTCTGATTTGGACCTCCTTGATCGCAAACCATATGGCGTACTTTAAAACCTATTTCATCGGCAACACAAAGAACATTTAAAATAATTTCTTTTAAAGTCGAACCCGAAACATTACCCTCTGTCCGAAAGTACATTAGAGGCTGCTTCCAGTTGTACGTTAAGCCACACAATAAAAAAAATAAAACTGAGGTAGCCATCCGCGGTTCCCTACCACCGAAATCATCACTCAAATCATGATATCCTTCAATATAATCTTCCTTCAGATTATATTTAAGGCCTGGTCTAATCGTCATCTCGTCCCACATTAATACGGCTTCTTTTTAAAATTCTGATTTAGATTCTATTTTAATTTTTAATTGATTAAAAAGTTCTTCATTTTTACCCGACTTTAAATTAATAACATTAAGCCACTGACGAATTAACGAAACTGATGCAAAGCAAAATTTTTACAATCCCTCAAATATACATATGCTTTTGGCGATTTGTAATACAGACCTAATGAAAATTGCTTTTCATCTTCTTCCCATTTCCGTTTTTGCTTCCTCCTAGAGGAAGCTTTGTGATAGTAATTTTTTGAGTTGTTCTAAAAACATGTTATAATTGATATTCGAGGTGTTAGGATCCAAAATACATGATTTTTGTCTGTATGGATGTGTGTGTGTGTGTGCGCGCGCGGCGTGTGTGTGTGCGCGAGCGCGCGCGGCTGGATCTCAGCTTCTACTCGATCGATTTTAACCGGATAGGTCTCATTCTTTTTGTTTTTTTTTTGTGTGATGGCGGGTCAAAAATCCGTTTTTTGATTGGGCCGATTCGTTTTTATTTTATTTCGAATTTTCGATTTTCTCAACATTATTTTTGGCTTTTTTTCAATGATAGAATCGAGATATTTAAATCTGATGGGTAGCATTCGAAAGAACGTAAAAAACCTATAATTTCCAAAAAAAAAAAATTTCTCTAGCTATCCCGGTTCTCTTGTTATTGACAAAAACGTGTTTTTTTTTAGAAGCTTATAACTTCTAAACTTAACGGTCAATTTTTTTGAGAAAAATCATGATAATACAGAATATAAATAGCTATAATCTGTTAAAATTTGAATACATTCTGTAGGCTAGATTTTGAGTAAAAAATTGAAAAATGAAAAAAATCAGTTTTGTATGTCCAACGATTACAAGAGTAAAATTGACTTAATGGCTTCAAAATTCCTTTTAGAGGTAGATTTTGTATAGTTCTCGGTCGAGTTCTTTGGGCAAAATGATTGGTCTAGAAATTTCAGAGATATTTGAGGTTAAAGTTTTTTTAACCTTTTTTTCAAATCGTAATTTCTCGAGAACGGCTGTATGTATCTGGATCGGATGGGTAGCATTCGAAAGAGAATTAAAATATCTATATTTGGAAAAGAAAATTTATGTCTAGCTATCACAGTTCTTTTGTTATGAACAAAAACAAAAACGGTTTTTTTTTTTAAAAAAGCTTATAACTCCTTAATCCTATCTCCTATCTTCAAAAAATGATGGTGTAACGATGCACCTGATCAATAGACGCATCGATACGAAATCGCGATCATAAGAAGCTTTCTCTCTCCTAGCATGCGTGCGCTAGAAAGAGAAAGCAGCCGAACCTGTCAACGGCATGGGAGAGCGAGCGTACGAATGTGTACATACATGTACACACGCATGTATACAAGTACCGGAGCTCGTACAGCGAGGAGAGAGAGCAGGCGACTGAGTAGTCGGCTTCCCTCTCCACCGAGCGCCGCGACCACGCGTCGCATACGACGCGCAAGCTATAACGCGCCCCACCGCGCTGCTTCTACAGCACACGGCGAAGCGGGTATAAATACCGCCTCGTGCGCCGTGGAAAGGACTCTCTCAGCCCAGTGCCGTAATCGCTAAAGCCTGGAGCCCTGCCGACGGAGCGGAGTATATGAGCGCACTCGTTACTCTGCACCAGAAGTAGCGCTGAGATGATTCCCCGGGTATATGAGCGCACTCGTTACCCGGGTGTTGTTCACAAGTAGTGGGAGCGCACTCGCCTACTTGTGAAGAACCGTGATCACGCGTCCCCAAACTCGCGTACTCAAGTAACAGGCTTAATGCTCGTGTATTATCATTGTTTGTTTCAGATCTACGCCAAAACCGAACCGATTGTGAATTAGATTTAAGCTATAATAAATTTGTTACTTTTCTTTTATACTTAAATTATTTGGCTTTGTTGATTTATTTCAATTGCTCTCCCTTTCGAATCCTGTCCGCTTAGCTATTCTCAAAGAGAGCAATCCTTACGCATGAATCTCCGTTTCATGGCGCCCGAACAGGGACTAGTTTTTTCACGCGAAGGAACAAAATAACCTTTTCAAATAACATCTCATATTGAAATAAATTATACAAAGCAAAATAAAATTTTTTTTTTCGGAATCGAGCAATACTAGTAATCATGGGGAAAGTCGGATGGGTGTACAAGCTTCGAAAAGAGCAACTCAGAGACGAACTAGCGAAATTACAAATCGATAATACGGGAAATGTAACGGAACTACGACAGCGACTAGTAGCGATAGCAAAAATAAGTCCGGGACACTTTAAAAATCAACCAGATGACGCGGAGGAATACAATGAGGAATTAGATAAGACCCGCGATATGGAAGAACAAACAAATAACGCATCAACACCTCAGGGCATGCAAACACAATTTGTAATATCGAACCAAGATGCAAACACAGACCAGATAAATTATCTAACGGTAGAGAACGCGACCGCGAAAACCCTCGATCAAATGCGAAAATGGAACTGCCACTTCGACGGACGAGACGTTTACGGTTTTTTAGAAAGAGTTGAGGAATTACGTAAAGCATACGGCTTCACCGATGCAAATCTGCTTATAGGATTCCCGGAATTATTACGGGGAAGCTCAACTTTGGTACAGAAATTTAGAGCCTATAAATAGTTACGCTGAACTCAAAGAATCGTTGCGCAGCTTCTATATACCGCCGGGAGAACGACGAAATCTTGATCGACAAATAAGCGAGCGAAGACAAAAAATCGGCGAGATATTTAGAAGCTACGCCACGGCACTGAGTACGTTAATGCGCCGTCGAGGGGCATAAACCGCGAAACACAACTCGATAATATATACTATAACATGCGCGCCGAATTACGATTGCACATTCGACGGTCGGAATTCAACAACGTCAACGAACTAATCCAACGCGTAGAGGAAATTGAAGAAGTATTAGTACAAACCGGTAAAGAACGAAATGGAGAGAGATTAAGAATTAACGCTGGGAATATTATGGAAATAACGACCACGTACGACCGGAACACGTGCTGCTGGAAATGCAAACAACGCGGACATAGGAGAATGAACTGTCGGAATTCACAAAGGAAATTTTGTTCGTATTGTGGGACAGACGGTATACTAACACGCGATTGCCGATGCCACGAGAATATAGATGCGCCGGGAAACGAAAAAGGGTCGGACCCACCCCGGGACAGGACCGGCCCACGCAAACAAGAACTCCGATATCGACAGCCGCTATTTCGTTCGAGTCAACGCCGGTCGAGAGAAATTTCGAGGCCTAATAGATCCCGGATCAATAGGATCATATATAAACCCGCGCGCGGCGAATAAATGCCTTTCGCAAGGGTGGGTAAATCAGGCGGAACAAAAAGCAGCACGGATGGCCGATGGTACCTCTGCCACTCTTGAGAGCAGTATATCTGGAGAGTGCAGAGTACAAGGCAAAAACTTACGACACCGGTTTTTAGTTATGGAAGGATTAACAACCGATTTTTTACTCGGAATGGACATACTTGTTAAACTAGAAATACAACTAATGTTAAATGGAAATCAGATCAAAACCGGGAGAACAGACGGCACCGAGGGGTTATGTTCCGTCGGAAAACCAGTAGGTTTAGCTCAATTAACGGTAACGGAGGAGGAACAATTAGAGGAATTCATAGAACAAAAAATGGCCGAGTTCGAAAACATTCAAGGGACTACGCCATTGATTCAACACAAAATTAGGGTTATCGAACAAACACCCATTAAACAGAGATACCGACCCAGGAATCCGGCTATGCAGGAAATAATTAACAAGGAAGTCGAGAAAATGCTAGAGGAAGGGGTAATTCAACCGTCGGAAAGCCCGTGGAGCTCCCCAGTAGTAATTACGAAAAAGAAAAACGGAAAACACAGATTTTGTATTGATTTCCAAAAGATAAATCAAATTTCGGAGAAAGACGCCTATCCGCTCCCACATATCAATGCAATTTTAGATAAACTCAGAGGGGCGAAATATTTATCCTCGATAGATCTAAAGAACGGCTATTGGCAAGTAGCCTTAACCCCAGAAAGTCGAGCGATAACCGCGTTCACAGTACCGGGAAAAGGATTGTTCGAGTTTAACGTCATGCCTTTCGGACTTCACACGGCCCCGGCAACGTTTCAACGTCTGCTAGACCAAGTAATTACACCCGAAATGGCGCCGAACGCCTTTGCATATCTGGATGACATCATCATAGTAACAGATACGTTCGAGAAACACATAGAGAAATTGACTGAAGTGTTTAAACGACTTCAGGAAGCGCGACTTAAGCCGAATCCCGCAAAATGCCATTTTGCACGGAACAGGTTGACATATCTAGGGCACGTAGTAGACCGGGAGGGCTTGCACACCGACCCGGAAAAAGTGGCAGCCATTACTAGTTTACCGCCACCGGTTAACACAAAAGAACTAAAGAGATTCATGGGTCTTTTATCGTGGTATCGCAGGTTCATCAAAAACGTGTCACAAATAGCTTCACCGTTGAATAAATTACTCCAAAAGAAAATTAAATGGTATTGGGACGACGCACAACAAAAAGCTTTCGAAGAATTAAAACGTAGACTAACGGAAACTCCCGTATTAGCTTGTCCGGATTGGACCAAACCATTTATTCTACAGACGGATGCGAGTCTGCAAGGACTAGGAGCAATGCTTTCACAAAGCGACGGCACAAAGGAGTATGTTATTGCATACGCCAGCCGATCACTGAATAAAGCAGAAAAAAATTATTCCGTAACAGAGCTGGAGTGTTTAGCTGTGAAGTGGGGTATTTGGAAAATGCGCCATTATTTGGAAGGATATCAGTTTACCGTAATAACAGACCACCAATCGCTAAAATGGCTTAATAAAATAGAAAACCCATCGGGTAGATTAGCTCGTTGGGCAATGGAATTAAGTCAGTGGGATTTTGTGGTGCGTTATCGTAAAGGCAGTGAAAATACCGTGGCAGATATACTTTCACGACAACCGTTAGACGTAGGCGCAATTGACGCGAAAGAAAATGATTGGTATGCACACAAAATCACCGCCGTACAGACAAGACCGGACGAATACCCAGAATATTGCATAAGAGACGGAAGACTATACCGTCATATTCTTCATTCACTTGATTTTAAGGAGAACGATCCGGCAGACGAATGGAAAATATGCATCGCAAAATCAGAACAGGAACGCGTGTTAAAAGAAAATCACAATGATCTTACCGCCGGGCATTTGGGCATCGCAAAAACAGTACATAGACTGGCGCGTTATTATTATTGGCCGGGAATGTTTAAAGACGCGACAAAATACGTTCGAGCGTGTGGAAACTGCCAACGTCACAAAGCGCAGCAACAAGCACCAGCCGGTACAATGCATGCCACCTACGTCGACCAACCATGGGAAATGGTCTCGATCGACCTGGTAGGTCCACTTCCTCGGTCTAACACCGGACATTCGACGTTACTAGTAATGCAGGATCGACTCACGAAGTGGATAGAATTAAAAGCATTACGTAAAGCCACCGGAGCCGCGATTGCTAAAACAGTAAAAGAACAGATCATTCTCCGTTTTGGTTGCCCGAAAACTATTCTAAGCGACAACGGCAAACCATTTATTAGTCGAGACTTTGAAAATCTATTAAAAGACGCCGGGATCCATCATCGAAAGACACCACCGTATACACCGCAATGCAACCCCGTCGAACGTGCAAATCGTACCGTTAAAACCATGATCGGGCAATACACCAGTAGAAACCAAAAAACATGGGATTTGCATCTAAACGAAATAGCATTCGCGTTTAACTCCGCGCAGAGCGAAACAACGAATTATACACCAGCGTATTTAAATTATGGCCGCGAAATGATAGCTCCGGGGAGCTTGCATCAAGAAGTAAGAGTAGGTTCGGCGAAAACATTAAAAAATAGGATAGAAGAATTAAAAGACGCGATTGAAGTAGCAAAAACAAACACCGCAAGAAGCTTTAACCGGCAGCAAAAACATTATAATCTTAGAAGACGCGACTGGCAACCGAGGGTAGGAGACTTAGTTCTGAAAAAACAAATCACTCTGTCCAATAAGGCCAAAGCAATTAACGCAAAGTTACTAGATAAATTCGTCGGGCCATATACGGTAAAAAAATGTATAAATCCAGTAATATTCGATCTGCGAGACGAGAGGGGAAGTTAGTACGGAATATTCACGTAAAAGACCTCAAACCCTTCGTCAATCCGGTATAAAAGCGAACGAAAATTTGTAAGGGCAGCTAGTTAACGATGGCAGCCCAAGCGTCAAGCATTGTACTCGAAACAGCGAAAGTAGAATAGTAAGCATAAATTGTACAGGTTATTAACCTTAAAAGTAAACATAACGATAAGCGAAAAATAACGACAATTCTTGCCCATTAGCTCAGTTCAAAATCAACCAGCAAATAACAAACATGCAAGAAATCGAGGCAGGGGATGTACCATATATTCCCGAGGGCACACAACACCAGCCAGCTCAGGAATATGTACCAACACCTCGACTCATTCTCGAGAGACAAGAAGTGGAGGCGGCACTCACAGCATGGAGGAGCATACCCCGGCCATACTCTCCGATAGAGGAGTCAACACCGTCGCGCGCCGCAACTACAAGTACCTGGGAAGAATACCGGAAGGCGAACGCTGCCCTTGCGGGAAAGCCGGATTTTTCCTGGGCTGCAACAGCGGGCGGTGTTGCTTCATCCTCGGGCAGCTCCGGAAAAAAACCTTCGACCAAGGCGGAGAGAGATTTTTTTATACGGTCGGGAGAAGCAGCCAGCAGAACGAAGCACCAGACCACTACCAAACCCAGCCACGGGGTGGAGACACGCATACAAACCATTCAACCGCTCCACAACGTGGCTACCACACCGGGTAATAAAAATACCGAACGGACCAGAGGTAGAGGTGCCTATCGGGGTGGCACAATACCGCGTAACACATAACGGATGGCGCTGGCACCTGCGACTAGATAAAACAAACGGCAACGTTAGGCACCTGGGAAAACCCCGCCGTGTAAATATTTTTTTTTTATTTATTATTTTTGTTTTTTTTTTGTCTAGGGAGTAAATTATATTTCCGGGTATACATGTGCAAAGAGTAAAGCCGGCGGGCTTCACTCTCCTTAGCGGGGGGGAAATGTAACGATGCACCTGATCAATAGACGCATCGATACGAAATCGCGATCATAAGAAGCTTTTCTCTCCTAGCATGCGTGCGCTAGAAAAGAAAGCAGCCGAACCTGTCAACGGCATGGGAGAGCGAGCGTACGAATGTGTACATACATGTACACACGCATGTATACAAGTACCGGAGCTCGTACAGCGAGGAGAGAGAGCAGGCGACTGAGTAGTCGGCTTCCCTCTCCACCGAGCGCCGCGACCACGCGTCGCATACGACGCGCAAGCTATAACGCGCCCCACCGCGCTGCTTCTACAGCACACGGCGAAGCGGGTATAAATACCGCCTCGTGCGCCGTGGAAAGGACTCTCTCAGCCCAGTGCCGTAATCGCTAAAGCCTGGAGCCCTGCCGACGGAGCGGAGTATATGAGCGCACTCGTTACTCTGCACCAGAAGTAGCGCTGAGATGATTCCCCGGGTATATGAGCGCACTCGTTACCCGGGTGTTGTTCACAAGTAGTGGGAGCGCACTCGCCTACTTGTGAAGAACCGTGATCACGCGTCCCCAAACTCGCGTACTCAAGTAACAGGCTTAATGCTCGTGTATTATCATTGTTTGTTTCAGATCTACGCCAAAACCGAACCGATTGTGAATTAGATTTAAGCTATAATAAATTTGTTACTTTTCTTTTATACTTAAATTATTTGGCTTTGTTGATTTATTTCAATTGCTCTCCCTTTCGAATCCTGTCCGCTTAGCTATTCTCAAAGAGAGCAATCCTTACGCATGAATCTCCGTTTCAATGGATTAGTTATGATATAAATTTATTAGTGGTTTGGTTGGTGGGTGTAACGGATTGCTAGATCACAAAAACAAACGTGGTGTAGTTTCGATAAAATCACGGCGCTCACCGCGCGCTTCGAGAATACTAGTGATGTTATATATCTATATATGTATATATTATGTTAAACCTGGAACATTCTTGCCGGTTGATATAAATAAATAAATGAATGAATAAATTTGAAAATTAATACTTTCTAATCTTCAAAATAAATTAAATTATAATTATGGTATAATTTGTTGCAAAAATTATAAATTTTGTTATTAAACATTAATTAAAGGAATCACAAAATTAAGTTTGAGGAAGCAACCGGCCAATGAATTGGCAGCGGTTTTTATTATGGTTTAGTTGCATTTTTAAGAAAGCTAAGGTATCTTTATTTAAATATGTCTCTGCCTGTTCTAGTATGTCTTCTTTAGAGAGTTTAGGTTTACGATGTTTTAGTCTTTGGATTTGACGTGATAAAGTTTTAATTTTACGTGTAAGTTTATAAGCATTCCCTTTATTTAAATTAAAGGCTGTTGCTTTTTAGTTGTGAAATTAATTTTTTCATTTGAATTGTTTTGAGGCAAAGTATCTGTATTTATTGAAGAATCTACAGTACCTACGTTAGAATCAAGTAAAATTGAATTGTCAATAATATCTTCATTATTAATTACGTTAACAGTTGTGCTGCAAGTTGGACTTTCGTTTACAGATGTATTATCTAATGAATTACAAGAGTGAGGCGTTTGAATATTATGATTTAAGTTAAAAAAACTTGACTGTGGAATAGTTCCAGGCTTAAGTAATTTTCTAGTTCCACTTACAAAAAAATCTGAATCTAAAAAGTGAGTGCTGCACAACCTCTTCTCCTCTAGCTGTTTCCCAGTCAATGTCTGCAGTTTGTCATTCCCACTAATTCGCTTCCATTCTGACAAACTATAAAAACCATGCAGAACATTCTTTTTAGCAAAAACCAAAGCAAATGAAAACAATAGAAATAGAGCAATTTCATTATTATATCTACGATATATTCATATATATAAAATTCAGATATCACTGCATATGCACACTATATAAGAGCTAAGCTTGCACGATGTATTTACATTTCTATAATACAAAATATCAGCAGTACCATATACCATATTTCCTTTATTTATCAAGCAATCTTTAAACAAATTCACTTGCCCTGTGTAATCCTCTAATACATCGTTCTACAAAGTTTTGAGACAAAAAAACGACGACACCTTTGTTTATTTTCGGAACGAAAATTGACGAAAATTAATCAAATTTCGTTCCAAAAATAAACAAAGGTGTCGTCATTTTTTGCCTCGAACTTTGTAGAATGATGTATTACACCATTATGCAGGGCAACTGAATTTGTTCAAGGCGTAAATCATTATCCTTTTATTTATATTAATTACTTTTACATGATCCGCTGATAAAACAGTGTTAGCATAGTGTGACACCCCCTTAAAAGGCTTTGAAAGCTTCTTTTATATACAAATCTATTTTTCTTACCCAAGAAGACAATTTGATACGTCTTTACGATATTGGAAATTATCCATTTTACAGCTTTTGAACTTTTTCAAAAATTTTATAATTATCATTCATAAGTAGTTAATACCTTATTTTATAGCATTATATTAAGATATTGAAATTTAATTTGGTAAATAATTACACTTAGACAAGAGTTTTCTTAATTTTAAAATGAAGTTTTTCTATGTAATATTTATCCTGGTTGAAAATAAACAAATTTTGTTAATTAACTTGTTAATCAAATGGAGGTATTTCTATTTGAGATTCAAAATTGGATTTCAAAAATTAAGAAAAAAATAACTCTAATTATAAGCGTTGTAATTTATTTTTACATAATTGACAATTTATAGAAACATAATCATGGCGGGACGTTTCTAATTGAAAAATTAACATTTTGCCATCCGCTGGTTACACCAATTTTTCATCAAAACTTTTTAAAAAAAGTGTGGGTGTGTGTGTGTGTGTGTGTGTGTGTGTGTGTGTGTGTGTGTGTGTGTGTGTGTGTGTGTGTGTGTGTGTGTGTGTGTGTGTATGTGTGTGTGTGTGTGTGTGTGTTTGTTTGGGTGGGTGGGGGGTGGGTGGGTGTGGGTGTGTCACTTCAAAATATTGTTATTTTCAAATTAATAATCTGAACGAAGAATAAATAAATGTAAATCCAAAATATTTATTAAAAGTTTCTTAAAATGATGACATTTTTCGGTTAACAGTTATTAACAGTTTATATTTCTACCAGGATAAATAGCAGTAAAATAATACATAATTTGTACTTTCATATTGAAATTAACAAAAAATAGTTATGTAAATACTTAATTCTATGCTTACATGTACCCTTGGACAGATTTTAAGGGAAAACAATGAAACGTCAACGACGGATCCTTTTTCTTAGAACTATCGCAGCCTTTAAAAGCACAGCAATTAAATGCTGGTATTTTACTGGATACTTAATAATAACTATTATGAACGAGTTAGAGCAAGTTACTACTTAGTTATTAACTATTGATGTACATACAATATAATACAGTCAAGCTTAAACTAAAACATACACTCGAGAAACAACACTCGCAGACAGGACTCTACTAACAAAAAAAGAAAATACGCGGGATGTACATAGTTGTTGATATTAATGAAATGGTGATATACTAATGAACTATTGAAACTTAATTGTCCGAATATTATATTAATACATAACGAAGGTAATTACTAATAACTATACTCGCAAAATGAGACACGATGGCGGAAAAAGCAATGCACGGCAGAACACGACTGTTAACACTAATGACGTGGCGGGAAATAAAACACTCGCAAAAGTCGATCGCGCATGACCGTTCCCGCTTTGTAATTGTATTCCATTTTTCAAATTAACAATTAAAATATAAAAATCGTATCTTAAACATATAAGTAACTAGGGGGGCCGAGCCCCCCTGCGTGTCTCGCTGCGCTCGACACGCCAACCCCCCCGCCCCCGCACACACCTGCTCCTCGCCTCGCTCGTCGCCCGCCCCCTCCCTATGTAAAAACTTCGTTTTTATATAATAGGCACAACCGCAATGCTCAGAAAAACCTTATAATTTTATTATTACATTAATTGTAATACTTATTTTCATCGTTATTATCATTAGAATACACATAAATACATCTCTGCAGTAAAATTTAAATGGAAATTATGCATTTACTATTACATATTTATTATTTTTTTGTAGAAAAATTGCCTTATAATTCTACAAATATAGGTATATGCAGATAACTTTTCAAATAGTCTATGATTCATATAAATTAATTAAGTATTATTAATTGATATGATTAAAGTACACATAGGAATATTAAATATATAAGTACTATGATTGCAATTATACTTAAAATTAAAAACATTATTTTCATTATTTCTATTTGATTTACAATAATAGTTTTTATTTTTATTTATGCAAATGTTGAATAGAAAAAAAGTTTTATTTCGACGCGCGTAAAAAATTTACGTTTGGCCCAAGTTTGGGCAAAGTTCATGTTTGGCAGTGCTTCTCTCAAACTTGGCCAATGAGACTCTGCCAAACTTTGGATTTTTATGATTATTGTTTAGCAGAACTTTTGCAGAACTTTTGCAGAAGTTTGCCTAAAGTATTGTATTTTTTAATTTTTCCGCTTATTGTTTAGGTAAAGTCACGCGAAAGTTTCGCTGAAGTTTGTCTAAAGTATTGCTCAACGAGAAATAAAAATTGAGTTTATCTGCCAGTACTTGGCGAAAGTTTGTCAAAAGTTTTGCAAAACTTTGGGAAATTTATACAATTTTTATCGGCAGTTTGAGCTAAACTTCATCAAAACTTCTGCAAAACCTCTGCGAAACTTCTGCAAAATGTCTGCGAAATTTCTTCAAAACTTCTGCGTAGCTACTACTATCGACTACTATTGATCGTGTAAAGGAGATACGGCTCCGCACAAGGGCAGGAACCGCGCGCGAGTGACACGCGACGAACAGGGGAGAGAGAGAGAGAGAGAGACAGAGAGAGAGAGAGAGAGAGAGAGAGAGAGAGAGAGAGAGAGAGAGAGAGAGAGAGAGAGAGAGAGAGAGAGAGAGAGAGAGAGAGAGAGAGAGAGAGAGAGAGAGAGAGAGAGAGAGAGAGAGAGAGAGAGAGAGAGAGAGAGAGAGAGAGAGAGAGAGAGAGAGAGAGAGAGAGAGTAGGCTGAGCGCGCAATTTGGAGGACGAAAACTCGCGTCGAGAATCGAGCCGGCGTTTGCTGCAGGGCTTGAAAAGCTGCGTAGCTACGTCGGTTCCTCGGCGCCGTAGATCTTGGAGCGGCTCAGAAGTGACCAGGCTCGTTCGCTCTACAAGGCCTTCTCTCGAAACAGGAGCAACATAAGTAATAACGCAGACAAAGTTAAAACCTTCAAGGCGACTATGGTAGCTGCCGGCCAGTCAGATTCGTCCAGGGGAAGACTTTAAATTGGCGACACCGATGACTACGAGGGTAGCAATAGTAGACAGCCACGCAATTTCATGAGCCCTACACTGGATGCCCTAATCACCTTTTTCGCTCTCTCTTTCTCTCAATAGATGCAGCAAAACATTGAGTTTCTATTTGAACTCAGTGAATCCAACGCCGCAATATATCTAAAACAGAAAAAGAAAATTTCACAAAGTTTTTTGTTCATGCATTTGAATAAAAAGGACAAGGTTTATAATACGTTACTTGAGGTTACCAAAATTGTGAATATTCAACTACAATACGTGAGAGTCAAAATAAAAACTTATCTGATACGTGGACCGCTCGAAAAGACATCGTCAAATTTACCAGGTGGTAATCTCTGCATACTAGGAAAAACATTTCAACTAATTAATCTAACAAAATATATCAAATTCAATAAGTCAGGTAATCTGGTTTGTGGTTATGCTACAATGTGAATGTAGAAATTTTCACACATTGGTACTATCATTGTTTTTTCAAGCACAGACATATCTACTATATTCAAGTTACATTCTAACCACAAAAATAATGATTGATTTTTCAAATTGGACTACGTTTACTATTGTTTGATAGATAGATAATATTAAATATTTTTACTAGTATGCAGAGATAACCATCTGGTAAATTTGTCGATGTCTTTTCGAGCGGTTCACGTATCAGATAAGTTTTTATTTTGACTCTCACGTATTGTAGTTGAATATTCAGAATTTTGGTAACCTCGAATAACGTATTATAAACCTTGTCCCTTTTATTCAAATGCATGAACAAAAAACTTTGTGAAATTTTCTTTTTCTGTTTTAGATATATTGCGGCGTCGGATTCACTGAGTTCAGATAGAAACTCAATGTTTTGCTGCATCTATTGAGAGAAAGAGAGAGCGAAAAAAGTGATTAGTGCATCCAGTGCAGGGCTCATGAAATTGTGTGGTTGTCTCCTATTGCTACCCTCGCAGTCATCGGTGTCGCCAATTTAAAGCCTTGAGGGTTTTAATTTTGGGGTAAAATGCTTTTGGATAACATAAGGAAAAGTACCGATTCATTACTCCCGATTAATACAAAAATATAAAGTTAAATTTTACACAGTTTAACGAAAACTGTAGACTAATCGCTCACTGATGTTCGTATAACTTATACATATACACACATGCACACATACACTAATATCGCGAATAGAAGAAAAACATAAAGAGAAAACTCAACACTGGTGCATTCGGCAATGGTAATCTGTCTTGGTGCTGCGTGCGTGCAGAGTACAGGAGCCGTAACCGTAACGGTTATCTCGGCTATAGGCTGCGTTATAGGGGAGGGCGGGGCATAACGTGTCAGGTAGTTAAGTTTGGCACCCTCATATTTTTAATATTAATGAATGCAAAAAATGTAATTTTTACGTAAATCTAATTAGATATGCTTTTAGAATCTTCCTCTATACTTTTGAGATTATAGATAATGTTTAACATTTAATTTAATAAGATTGAAAATCGGTGCCTAGAAACAAAGTTGACTTCATTTTTAAGTCGCTTGGAGCAACGAGAAAATGATTTTTTTCTAAATGAGACCAAACCTATTTGATAGTTTCAACTTTTATCTTTCAAGCCCTGTTTTTGTTATTTTCAAAATAATATAATTAAAAAATGAAAATGGTATTAAAATGGGGCATGACGTGACATCCTGGCGGGGCATGCGTGGCACACTCGGGCATATCAGTGCGCCGTGGCGGCCGCCGAGCGAAGTGATGTAACCTACAAACCAAAAACGGAGCAAGATGGGTTAACAACTACGCAGTGCAATAATTTAGTTTTAACTAGTTTTTAGTTTCAATTATTACATTAATAAGTAAATAACGATTATTTCGACTGCGTATTAAGTTATATTTAGAGTAGAAAAAACAATGGTAAGAAAGTATAAAAAAAAACAGACTTAAACACAAATCAGCTTGATTTATCCATTGTTAATAATAATTCAGCTTCCGTAAATAATGAAAATTACTTTAGAGAAGTAATACCTGAAGAATCAATTGTAGATACTCAAACTGCCTTTTTCAATGGTCAGGTAGTTCAAATATGCTACATAGATGAAAATGATGCGAAATCTTTAAATTTAAACTTATTGTAATAATAATGTTAATTTGTTAATCAAACAAAAGTATTATGTTGTGATCATATTTTATAAGAAGGAACTTATAATATATAATCATTTATTAAAATGTAATAATCTATTTTAAAATAAAAATTGTTATGTTCCTTAATAAAAATAAAATTTTAAATTTTCAATAGACTGATTAATTATTTTATTATGGCATAATTATTAAAGAATTAATTATTGGAAAAAAGAATTGAAAAATACCTATAGTAAAATATTCAATTTGATCGTGCCATGCGTGCCCCGTCGGGTGCCACAATCCACCCGCCGGTGGGGCACGTAGAGCATTTTTTTCAGAATTTCTTTTCTGCATTTTATCAATAATTAAAAGAAAATGAAGAAAAAGTTAATAGTTTATTTTATTTTATTTTTTTCTGATCTAATTATTCCGTTTTTGTACATTTTGAAATAATACGCGATTTAGTTGTTATTTTTAATCAAAATTAGGGTGTCACACGTGCCCCGCCCTCCCCTAGTGCGTTCGTACCAGCGGAAAAACGCATGCGACCCACGTAACCGTGAGCGCTCCCTGTATATAAGATATGATATATCTATATATATATGGATCGCGCGCACGCTTTGTGCTACTAGCCCTAGTGAGTCTATGTTGACTGCAGCCCTAAGGCGGCGTGCGTGCGCGTATGTCCATGGTGTGATGTCAACAATCGCATCGTCTGACTCTCGGCGTTCCCAGTGATGACGGTGGCTGCTGCAATACGCCGCCCGGGAGAATTTCGTCCATTTCATCGTGTTTACTGGTTGATGATGATATTTCTCAGAGACAGGAAGGCAGCGTGTCGACGACGAGAGCAAATTTCGTAAGCCCTTTCTCGTTCCTAACCTCTCTGATAGGTAAGCTGATGGTACTTTATCTTGTTGCAGGTATCTGGCGACGAGAGTAGTGTAAATGATGAGCACTGCTGCAGAATCTTTCTTGAGTGTGGTGATGTTGTTTGGCTCATTTATTTATTAGTCATATGTGGTTTTCAGATACTCAACTTTCCATGTGTGTTTGACTCTTATACTAGTGGCTCTGTGTACAGTTAACCTGCTGCTGGTGCCTTCGGCGACTCTCAGGATGGAGGTATTTTCAGCAATGAAACAACAAGTGAAGGTTCCACCAGTCTTTCCCCTCTAATTGTTAGAGGTAGCTGGTGCAGCGAGAATAGTGAACAACAATCATTGCTACAGTATTTTCTTTTATATGGTAATGTTTTTTGTGTCATCTACTCATTAGTCATATGTGGTTTCTAGTGCTCAACTCTCCTCGCTTGTCTCCTAGATCTGTGACTGATCTATTCATTTGTTTTGTTCATTCCCACGGTGGGGCAATCCTTGAGATTGAGACACGCATGTTGGTCTCTATAGTATTTTCTTCTCAGATGGCTATTAGATAATTCTGAGCAGACTGGCATCCATGGAGTAGTGCTCGCCCTGGGCCATCCAACCTCATTTTGCAGCTTTTCCAGTTCTACAATGATCTTCAAGTGTTAATGCTTTAGAATGTGAGGGGGTAGATAATTAGGAACTGAGAGATATCATAAAAGTGATGTGTGTGTGGTTAGATGCGATACGGGTAAGCAGTTGTCGCTGGTCATATTAACTCATCTAGTTAATTTCTAAATTTAGTCAGGGTATAAGAACTCATTTCAAGGTATCTATTGTACATATAAGTAAGTCTTGCCTATTTAATAGTTTTCATTTTAATTTTTTATACATATTGAACTTTCCTATACTACAAAAATCTATAACACATAAATTACACTAGAGTTTTTGTTGTGTAATATGATATTACTTTAACATGTACTTTTATAATATTAGACAATTTTGATTCTCTTAGTTCAATCGCTAAGTTTCTGTGAACATAATTAACAGGATAAGCTGTGTAATTTTATACGAAATTTCTATTTGTTATCAAAACAGTAAGATAACATAATTATAGATTTCTAACAACGCAATTTTTAAACATTTTTCTAATTTTGATTTTACTATATACTAAGTTCTCTAGATCATGACAAGAAATTGTAAGTTTTGACAGCTTTTATATAACAGTTTTTGTTAGTTATTGTTTTAGTTTTTTTATTGGAATTTAAACGATATCTATATCCTTTGTATTTAAGAGTTCGTATTGGAAATCAATTCTTTGTACGATAAGCAAAAATTGTTTATTTTATTTATATTTTGGCGTTTAAAATCGTTTTTATAGATTTAACTCGTCAGGTATTTATTTTACATGAAAATCTTAAATGGGAAAAAGTTTTGTTTAACTATTATCTATAACTTATGTATTGAATATTTTTGTGTAAAATTAAATACTCTCAAGTTACAGTCGAAAATCGTCCATTTTATGTGTATTTTTTGGCGTTTAAAATAGTTTTTATAAGTCTAACTCGTCAGGAGTTGATTTTACAAAAAAATGTCAAGTAGGAAAAAGTTTTGTTTCAATATTATCTACAATTTTTAGGCACGACCGCTACTCGGGAGAGCCTTATATTTTCACCAGAGTGAAAATTGTAACTCCCCGAAAATTAGTAATTTATTCTATAAAAACTATTTTCCGCCCAGAAATTGTTTATTTTAGGCGTTTTCTATGATGTATGTATGTATGTACGTTCGTATGTAATCAAGTTTATGGATTATCTGAGCGAATTTTTGATGGATTTCATCGGGATTGCGGGAAAATACTCCTCTAATTATACTTAAGTGCTGGTCCCTTAACCAGAAAGATCGATGAAAAATTGTTCAAATGCGAGCACAAAGAAATATCTCAAAAAATGGATTTTTAAGCCTAATGTCTAGAAAAATGAATTTCAAGCTAATATCTACAGGTCTGTCTGCTAAAACTAATTAAAATACACATTTTTTCTGTTGAAGACTTTTCTCTAAGGGCAATATTTACCAAGATAACTGCGAAAAGCGGCAAAAAAGGTAAAAAATGAACGATTTTTGTCTATAGCTTGACAGGATTTGATTTTACACGAAAATGTTAAATACAAAAGTTGTAGATTATAATAATACAAAACTTTTTCCCATTTAACATTTTCATATAAAATCAACTCCTGATGAGGTACACTTATAAAAACGATTTTAAACGCATAAATATACATAAAATGGACGATTTTTGACTATAACTTGACAGGATTTGATTTTACACAAAAATGTTAAACACAAAAGATGTAGATTATAATGAAACAAAACTTTTTCTCATTTAACATTTTCATATAAAATCAACTCTCGATGAGTTACACTTATAAAAACGATTTTAAACGCCAAAATACACATAAAATGGACGATTTTCGGCTATAACATGTCAGGATTTGATTTTTCGCAAAAATATTAAATACAAAAGTTGTAGATAATATTGAAACAAAACTTTTTCCTACTTAACATTTTTTTGTAAAATCAACTCCTGACGAGTTAATCTTATAAAAACTATTTTAAACGCCAAAAAATACATATAAAATGGACGATTTTCGACTGTAACTTGACAGTATTTAATTTTACACAAAAATATTCAATACATAATTTATAGATAATAGTTAAACAAAACTTTTTCCCATTTAAGATTTTCATGTAAAATAAATACCTGGAGAGTTAAATCTATAGAAACGATTTTAAACGCCAAAATATACATAAAATAGACAATTTTTGTTTATCGTACAAAGAATGAATTTCCAATAGAACTCTTAAATACAAAGGATATCGTTTAAATACCAATAAAAAAACTAAAACAATAACTAACAAAAACTATTACATAAACGCTGTCAAATCTTACAATTTCTTGTCATGATCTAGAGAACTTTGTATATAGTAAAATGAAAATTAGAAAAATGTTTAAAAATCTATAATTATGTTATCTTTCTGTTTTGATAACACATAGAAATTTCATATAAAATTATACAGCTTAACCTGTTAATTATGTGTTAATTATGTTCACAGAACCTAAGCGATTGAACTAAGAGAAACAAAATTGTCTAATATTATAAAAGTACATGTTAAAGTAATATCATATTACACAAAAGTGTAATGTATGTGTTATAGATTTTGTAGTATAGTAAAGTTCAATATGTATAAAGAATTAAAATGAAAACTATTAAATATGCAAGACTCACTTATATATACAATAGATACCTTGAAATGAGTTTTTATACCCTGACTAAACTTAGAAATTAACTAGATGAGCTAATATGACCAGCGACAACTGCTTACCGGTATCGCATCTAACCCCACACACACAGCACTTTTATGATATCCCCCAGTTCCTAATTATCTATCCCCTCACATTCTAAAGCACTAACACTTGAAGATCATTGTAGAGCTGGGGAAGTTGCAAAATGAGGCTGGATGGCCCAGGGTGGGCACTACTGCATGGATGCCAGTGTGCTCAGAATTATCTAATAGCCATCTGAGAGGAAAATACTATAGAGACCGACATGCGTAACTCAATCTCAATGACTGCCTCATCGTAGGAATGAACAAAACACGTAAATAGATCAGTCACTGATCTAGGAGACAAGCGAGGAGAGTTGAGCACCTAAAAACCACATATGACTAATGAAAAAATGACACAAAAAACATTACCTTATAAAAGAAAATACTGTAGCAATGGTTGTTGTTCATTATTCTCGCTGCACCAGCTACCTTTAGCAATTACAGAGGAAAGACTGGTGGAACCTTCACTTGTTGTTTCATTGCTGAAAACACCTCCATCCTGAGAAACGCTGAAGGCACCAGCAGCAGATTAACTGTACACAGAGCCACTAGTATAAGAGTCAAACACACACATGGAAAGTTGAGTTTCTGAAAACCACAGTGCCCACCGTTTACACTACTCTCGTCGCCATATACCTGCAACAAGAGAAAGTACCATCAGCTTACCAATCAGAGGTTAGGAACGAGAAAGGGCTTACGAAATTTGCTCTCGCCGTCGACACGCTGCCTTCCTGTCTCTGACGAATATCATCATTAACCAGTAACACGATGAAAGGGACGACATTCTCCAGGGTGGCGATTAGCAGTAGCCACTGTCATCACTGGGAACGCCGGGAGCCGGCGATTGTTGAGATCACACACCATGGACATATGCGCGCGCACGCCGCCGTAAGGCCGCAGTCAATACAGACTCACTAGGGCTAGTAGCAGAAAGCGCGCGCGATCCACATATATATAGATATATAGATATTCGATATCTTGTATACAGGGAGCGCTCACGGTCACGTGAGCATATATAGCCTCAGCCTATAGCCGAGATAGCCGTTACGGTTACGGCTCCTGTACTCTGCAAGCAGGCAGCACCAAAACAGATTACCATTGCCGAATGCACCAGTCTTGGGTTTTCTTTTTTTGATTTTCTCCTATTCGCGGTATTAGTGTATGTGTGCATGTGTCTCGAGTATTTTTGCGTAATTGAGATTGTATACGGTATATGTATAAGTTATACGAATACCAGTAAGCGATTAGTCTACAGTTTTCCTTAAAACTGTAAAATTTAACTTTATATTTTTGTATTAATCGGGAGTAATGAAACGGTATTTTTTCTTATATTATTCAAAAGCATTTTACTTAACACAAAACTTTCAAGTACAAAAGTTGTGGATAACATTGCAATAAAACTTTTTTTCTATTCAACATTTGCATAAATAAAAATAAAAATTATCATTATAATTCGAATAGAAACTATGAAAACAATGTTTTTAATTTTAAATATAATTGCAATCATAGTACTTATTCATTTAATATTCCTATGTGTACTTTAATCATATCAATTAATAATACTTAATTAATTTATATGAATCATAGACTATTTGAAAAGTTATCTTCATATATCTATCTATATGTGTAGAATTAAAAGGCAAATTTTCTACAAAAAATAATAAATATGTAATAGTAAATGCATAATTTCCATTTAAATTTTTCTACAGAGATATATTTATGTGTATTCTAATGATAATAACAATGAAAATAGGTATTACAATTAATGCAATAATAAAATTATAAGGTTTTTCTGAGCATTGCGGTCGTGCCTATTATGTAAAAACGAAGTTTTTACATAGGGGGGGGGGCGACGAGCGAAGCGAGGAGCAGGTGTGTGTGGGGGCGGAGGGGTTGGCGTGTCGAGCGCAGCGAGACACGCAGGGGGGCTCGGCCCCCTAGTTGTATTTAACATTTTTGTGAAAAATCAAATCCTGACAAGTTATAGCCGTTTTATGTGTATTTTGGCGTTTAAAATCGTTTTTATAAGTCTAACTCGTCAGGAGTTGATTTTACAAAAAAATGTTAAATCGGAACAAATTTTGTTTCAATATTATCTAAAACTTTTATATTTAACATTTTTCTGAAAAATCAAATCCTGACAAGTTATAGCCGAAAATCGTCCATTTTATGTGTATTTTGTCGTTTAAAATCGTTTTTACAAGTCTAACTTGTCAGAAGTTGATGTCATAAAAAAATGTTAAATAGGAAAAAGTTTTGTTTCAATATTGTCTACAACTTTTGTATTTAATATTTATGTGTAAAATCAAATTTTGCTGAGTTATAGTCGACAATCGTCCATCTTTTACCTTTTCTGACATTTTTTTGCATTTGTGTTGGTAAATATTGCTCGGAGCAAAAGATTCCCAACAGAAAAAAGGTGTCTTTTAATTAGTTTTAGCAGATAGGCCTGTATATATTAGCTTAAAAATAATTTTTCTAGACATTAAGGTTAAAAATCGATTTTTTGAAATATTTCTTTATGCTGCCATTTCTAAAATTTTCCATCGATCATCTTCGCTAGGGAACTGTCAGTTATGTATAATTAGACGAGTATTTTCCCCAAAGCCCGTTTGGATCTATCGAAATTTCCCTGAGATAATCGGGGGTTACTTGATTACATACATACGTACCGACATACATACATCTCCTAAAACGCTTAAAATGAACTCATTGTGGGTGGAAAATAGTTTTTATATCGTAAACTTTCAGTTTTTGAAGTGTTACAATTTTCGCATTGACGAAAATATAAGGCTCTCCCGAGAAGCGGTTGTGCCTAAAAATGACGATAAGTTTTACTTTTTTGTCTGTTAAATAATTGCAATTTCCAATATTTTTTTCCGATAATTGTATTATTGAATACTTATTAAAATATCTTTCTAATTACTTTTACTACTATGAATGTAAATGTACAACGCATGCTTTTTAAAAAAGTATACAAATAAATAATGAAAAGGATAAAACTGAGATCAAGAAATAATTACAAAACACTTTAAACATCTACATTGTCTAAGAAAGAACATTTAATGTACACATTTTTAATTTTTATTGGTTTTAATCCGCAAGTATAGTAAACTTGAAAATCAACTAATGTTGTATTGTAAACTTGGAAATCAACTAAAATAAATTAAGTAATAAATTAATTTTCAAATATTTATTCGGAAACAAAAATTCTCACGCCCTATCTACATACAAATACTACGGTCATAATACTTTTTTATTGATTTTAATAGTACTGTCAATATACCCTGTAAAATTGGATTAAGATAACAAAAACGCAAATTCCTACTTGTAGGTTTTTAAATTTATTTTAATTTAATAATTTCTAAATACTTTTTGGAAAACATAATTTTCACACTCTCTATATATGTAGATACTGCAATTAACTACACAAAATTTTTTTAACGACTCTAAATATTACTATTTTCATAAATTTTACTCTTAAAAGATCAAATCTTATTACGATTCATAATAGATTATATTAGGATTAAATAATACGTACAAAAAAAAAATAGAAAAAGAGTGCATCGATCATGATTTGAACTCATGAACGCTAAGCAGAAAGTAATAAGGAGCCCGTGTCCTAACGCTCACGGTTACTGTTACCACAACAGGTAATAGCCATCAGATCGTTTATGATCATCTCCCCCCGTTGGGGTTCAAGATTACAATTTGAGGTTTTTTTGACCTTTAACTTGCTCAGATGTTATGGTCAGGTAAAAAATGGCAATAATACAAAAAGAACATTGAATGAATAAGATTCATATATTCATTTAATTTTAATTCTGACCCCTCCCGGGTCAGAGATACCGCGTTGCGCTTGGGGTAATCGAGGCTATTGCCGCCTGGTGGTCGGGGTAATAACTCACGCTTAAAGCGGCGACACTTCGCCTTGGGGATCTGTGCTTCTATTTAGGTCTATCTTCGTTGACAATAGTAACCGAAATGTTGGCACGCCCCTACAGAGGTTCTTGACAAAAAGGATTTCAAAGGCATTTCCTTTACTCCGAAGCTAATGCTTCTTGATAAATATAAATAGAATCTATTTCACAGAATAACTGACGAAATTATTGGTATTGTTTTATAGAAGCTGACCAAAAATGTCATAAAATTGTAACCGAAAAGTCATAATGACCCTGTAGAGGTTCTTGACAAAAAGTATTTCCAAGTTATTTCCTTTACTCCGAAGCCAATGATTCTTGATAAATATAAATAGAACCTATTCCACAAAGTAATTGACATAATTATTAGCTTTGTTTCATACAATCCGGCCTAGAAATGTCAAAATTTTAACCGAGAAGACGGCACGGCCCTGCACAGGTGACTTCGGTGTAAAAAAAAACCTTTGAAACATTTGTGACTTCGGTGTAAAGAAAATACCTTTGAAACATGTTTTGTTCAGAACCTGGCGGGGTCGTGACGACCTTTCGGTTAAAATTTGATGACATTTCTAGGTCGGATTCTATCAAACAAAGCTATTAATTATGTCAATTATATATATATGGGATATTTCAGGTGAAGTGAGCAGCTCAAAATTTTAAAATCGCTGAAAATTATGAAAAAATAATGTTCCTAGAGTTTGAGATCGAATTATTCAAAAATAAAAAAGTTATGGAACATAGAAAATTCAAATTTTTTCAAATTTTTGGTTAAAATTTAACATTATTCATTTTTTTACTCAAAACTTTTTGTATAGAACATTGATTGGGAAAAAGTTTGCATTTTACTTGTAGAATGTGCCAGTATTTATTTTATGACCCTTTTTGAAAGTCTCTGATTGGCTGCTTCTTAGTATACCTTCATATTAGAAAAAAAAAGTGTGCGACGCAATATTTTTTGTTCGACAAAGTTTTTTTTATTTTGTTTTTTAACAAACTGTAACACGCACCTTCAACTTAGACTGTTGCACCTTATTGAAAAAAGTTACATGCTTTTAAATATAAGAAAATATCAAAAATTGTTATTTTTGACCGGTTAGTGGATTTAAGAAGTTAATATTATACATCAATTCCATATGTTATGTATCGTCACAGAATTTTGTCAAAATATATATTAAATGTACTCCAAACATCTATTTTCAACAGTATTTAATTGGCTTATCATTTTATTCATATTTATTTTCCTGAATATTTGATGCAAGCGGCATATACTGCTCCATACACTCTATTCATATTTTTCTTGTCTTCTTAAATTTAAATTCAATAATCCAATAAAATACTGTTGAAAATAAATGTTTGGAGTACATTTAATATATATTTTCACAAAATTCTGTGACGATACATAACATATGGAATTGATGTATAATATTAACTTCTTAAATCCACTAACCGGTCAAAAATACCAATTTTTGATATTTTTTTATATTTAAAAGCACGTAACTTTTTTCAATAAGGTGCAACAGTCTAAGTTGAAGGTGCGTGTTACGGTTTGTTAAAAAACAAAATAAAAAAAACTTTGTCGAACAAAAAATATTGTGTCGCACACTTTTTTTTCTAATATGAAGGTATACTAAGAAGCAGCCAATCAGAGACTTTCAAAAAGGATCATGAAATAAATACTGGGACATTCTACAAGTAAAATGCAAACTTTTTCCCAATCAATGTTCAATACAAAAAGTTTCAAGATTTTGAGTAAAAAAATGAATAAAGTTAAATTTTAACCAAAAATTTGAAAAAATTTGAATTTTCAATGTTCCATAACTTTTTTATTTTTGAAAAATTCGGTCTCAAACTCTAAGAACATTATTTTTTCATAAAAAACTAAAAGTAAACCAATTTTCAGCAATTTTAAAATTTTGAGCTGCTCACTTCACCTGAAATATCCCATATATATAAAAATATATGAAACGCTAGTATCTGGGACTTTTTGTGTATGTAACGCCAACTTCTGGGATTGTCGAGTGACTTCCAGTCAGCCTGGAAGACTTCTATACGTAACGCTAACTTCCAGGATGCCTTAAGCTAACTGTCACAAAATGAGAACATTACTTTTTTTAGTTATTTTCTCATATTTCCGGTACTAAAAGCGGGCGCCGCAGGCCCCCTGCGAATCACAACACACTTAGGGTCATTATTTCTTTAGTCAAGCATCAAATTCCTCTCTTAAAGGCTTATTTCACAACATGTGTAAGACATTGTTGTGAAACCCACTTTATTTTTTCTTATGGAGTCCCAGAAATTACACATACACACATTTATATATATATATATATATATATATATATATATATATATATATATATATATATATATATACACACACACACACACACACACACACACACACACACACACACACACACACACACACACACACACACACACACACACACACACACACAGACACACACACACACACACACACACACACTTATCGGAGTTTATGTAGCCCAAGACTATATATTAGTACCTACAGCCCAGAGTTCTCTATGGCAAGTGACTAAAGGAATAATGGACCCTGGAGTTATAGACTCTAGGTCCGGCCGCATAAACCCCTATATTTAGAAATATTATGAAGCCCGGGCTGCATAATCAAAATCGGGCTCGATAAACCCCTATATATAAAAAAACGGGCTTTATAAACCCCTTTCGAGAAATGTATAATATATATATATATATATATATATATTATAACGGTGCGATTCTGATTTAGTGGGTTTCACCAGAATCTCCCAGTTACTTCGTGTATTTTTGAATAAAATAAATAGCCAGAAAAAGGCACAAGAAAAAGGCGACTAATTGATAGTCGGCAGAATAAATGAAGTTAAGAATAAAACGCGATGCCGAAGGCATTTAGCGATTTACAGCGCGCCAGGCACTGTTAACAAATTCCAATGTTAATTTTTAGTTTAGTGAGCAGTGCCCCTCACTATGATAAATTTACTAACCGTATAATTACTTACGGGAATTTTTGATGCTCGGCAGCTCCACGGCAGAGGAGCGAGTTCTGAACGGCAGGAGTGCTTTTTTCTCACGTTCGAACAATCACAATGACAAAACACTTTACACTTATAATGTTTCAGGCAACAATAAATAAATGAAAACTAGAAAGTTTTTGGTATATGAAACGCTTATACTAAATTTTAATATTTATATTCTCTAATTTGCACCAAGTAGGGTTCAATAAATCAGCCTCGCAGAGGCAAAAATACAAGAGAAATGGCGAACTGCGAGGCAATAGTCGATACCGTAGAATTAACCGTTACTTTATAAAAAAATAAATAACTATTTCTATTTATAGTCACATTTACAAATCACTTATCAATTCGCGGGTCACACGTGTACAGATTTTATGAATTTTACTATGATTGACCGCGTGACAATTTTGGTTTACCTGAATCTACTGATTATTATTAGGTAACGAACGCGCAGGGATGAAGACACCCAGGTGCCAATACTAATAGGTAGCCTTTTATAGGCAAAACGTAAGTTTACAATGATTCAAGCTTTGCAAGCTCTACCGTATTACAATATTTCATCTTCCGGCTCCAGGCAGGTAGAATGAACGAGGTATGGTCGCGGCAGCTAAGCGAATTTAATTCAACAATGCAAGATTAATAACATAACATATGACAAATTACGCGAGGCAGAAGGCACTCGCGGGATTAATCTCCCTACACGGCAAAAACTATAAAGTTCGCGGCGCGGTTGACGGTACTGCAGACTTCCACGTCGTT
Source organism: Torymus aiolomorphi (assembly GCA_036365515.1). Lineage (NCBI taxonomy): Eukaryota > Metazoa > Arthropoda > Insecta > Hymenoptera > Torymidae > Torymus > Torymus aiolomorphi. The sequence continues at coordinate 60,614,959 of CM070877.1, read as the reverse complement.
CCTCGATGGCGGCCAGGAGAAGAATCGTAGAGCGCCGTGTCGTCCTTCTCGCCGATGCCTCGACCGCCGTCGACGCGGTCGTCGCTGATTGGTTGTTCTCTGATCGCCTCAGTCGAAGGGAAGCGTCGGCCGTCGAAAGCCGTATTTGTTGTTCTTTCTTCTCTCTCTCTCTTTTAGTGCGTCGAGCCGAATTCCCAAATTCCTGTACAAATAGGAATTTTCCATAGTAGTTCGGATAATATATTTTAATTTAGAATATTCAATTCTCGACTAGGCATTTTTATGAAGGGGTGCAAAAATGCAAAGGCATCTTATTAGGCACCAAATTAAATGCATTAAAAGATGAGAGAGATAAAATTGATGCGAAGTTAAATAAATAATAAATTAATTTATAATTAATGAGTAACTCGCTAAGGCAGAACTGAAAAATATACGTAGCTTCGGCAATAGTTCCCGGCTGTAGATGATGATCGTCAGCTGGTGTTGGAGGCCGCGTCGTGGTGGTGGTGAGGCGGCCGGCGATAAGACGACGGACGCTGAGGTCCGATGGGAGGGCAGCTGAAAAGAACGTCGTCGCGCGTTTTGCTTGCCGCATAATTTTCTCTTGCATGAAAGCAAAAAGATAACAAAAAAAATAAGCAAATAATACAAAAATACGAGTGACCCTGACGCTTAGGTGAAGGATTCTCCTCCTAGCTGCTAATAGAGGGGATTTCATAGTAGAAATCCGCTCTCCGAAAAGCGAAAGTAACGGGGTAAAAATCCGCCACGTTAATATATATATATATATATATATATATATATATTAGGGGGGCTTCGCCCCCTGCTCGCTCCGTTCGCCAACCCCCATTTTCAGAGAGAAATTTTTATAATAATGAAGTATGAAACTATCAAATTTTGACAACATGAAATTTTGATGGGTAAAATATCGGACTTAAGACGAATCAAAGGTAAAGGATATACTATTTATGTTCTTTATAATTGCTTCAGAGCAATGAAATATCGTTATATTAATTGAATAAATAGTGTAGAAAATTGATCATATTAGGAGGTGATTTTCGGCAAATTCTTTCAGTTATGAAATGTGGTCACAAAAATAGTATAATTGAAGAAATAATGAAATTTTCTGCGTTATGGTCTCTTTTTAAAGTTTTAAAATTAAATCAAAATATTCGTTCGGAAAATAAAGAATTTGCTTCACTACTGTTAGAATTGAGTGAAGGAAAAATTAATCCATTTATTATTCCAAATAAATGGAAAACGAATAAAATTTGTAAAGAAATTTATAGTAACATTAATATTAAAACTTCAATAGATCGTGTAATCTTAACCGGTCATAATAAAGATACTAAAATTATTAATAATAAAGTTTTAGAATTATTGAATAAAAAAGTACATACGTATTATAGTTTAGATTATGCAACTCATAAAGGAGTTGATCAAACAGACGAAAATATTCATTTCAATTATCCAATTAAAATGCTTAACAATATTAGAGAAGGTCTTCCACCTCATGAATTATAATTGAAAGTAAATGCTATTGTTATGTTAATTAGAAATATAAGTATTGTACAAGGAATGTGTAATGGTACATGTCTAAGAATAACTGGATTATATGCTCATAATGTTAAGGCAGAAATAATTACAGGCGAAAGAATTGGTGAAGAGGTTTTTATTCGACGAAAATACTGGAGATTCATCTTCATTTCCTTTTATTCTTTACCGTAAACAATTTCCAATTGTATTAGCTTTTGCCATGACAATAAATAAATCTCAAGGACAGAGTTTCGATTCTATTGGAATTTTTATTAGACGACCACTATTTTCACATGGTCAGTTATATGTTGCTTTATCCCGATGTAAAAATCCTAACATATATTTATTGAAAATTGTTCAGAAAATTCTTTAATAATAAATAAAATTGTAAGGAAAGAAATTTTTGAAATTTAATCTATAATTTACACTATAAGATTTGATGAGTGAAAATTTATGTCGTATTTGTATACGTCAGACGGTGGTCTGACTGAGATTAAAAAATAACGTGATTTTTTAACGAATTTAACGTTAAAAAGTGGATGGGACTGTGGAGGTGCAGCAAATAGGTAAGTGGAGGGGACGGTGGAGGGGATGGTGGGGGGCGGTGGAGGGGTCGGTGAGGGCGGTGGATGGGACGGTGGAGGGCGGTGGAGGGGGCGGTGAGGGCGATGGATGGGACGGTGGAGGGCGGTGGAGGGGACGGTGGAGGGACTGCGTTCAGATATAGCAGTAACGCCTATATAATATAGGGATATATATATATATATATATATATATATATATATAGAATATATGTATATATATATATATATATATATATATATTATATATACATTGCGGAAACCGGCACTTTTGAGGATCTATAGTTTTTTTCTCTAGAGATCGTATATGCTTCACTCCCTCTCTGCGTTGAAGGTATTAATATAAATCCTCAAAAGTCCGAAAAATCCTCAAAGTATCGAATCCGTGCTGACAGATTCTCAAAAGCTGCATTTGATGTGTGTATATATATATATATATATATATATATATATATATATATATATATATATATATATATATATATATATATATATATATATATATATATATACCGGGTGTCCCATTTTAAAACCACCAGGCAAATATCTCGAAAACTAAGGGAGATGGAAAAAAACTTTTAATACAAAAGTTGTAGGGTTCAGAGGGGCCCAACTGATCATGACCTTGGTTATGACCTTGAGGTCAATGATCAAGGTCATTTGAAGGTCAAATCGATTTTTTCAAATGGGAACCCCCACTTTTGATCTCGTAAATGGAAAGAGCGGAAAATTTTACGTTCAGATATCTCCTTGAGTCAAGGTCATGGTCATGGTCATGGTCATGTTTAAAATCAAAATCAATCAACGCATCAAAATATTCCCATAATTAGGCATACGAGACAAATTGTTAAATACAAAAGTTGTAGGGTTCAGAGGGGCTCAACTGATCGTAACCTTGGTTCTGACCTTGTGGTCAATGATCAAGGTCATTTGAAGGTCAAATCGATTTTTTCAAATGGGAACCCCCATTTTTGACCTCGTAAATGGAAAGAGCGGAAAATTTTACGTTCAGATATGTCCTTGAGTCAAGGCCATAGTCATGGTCATGGTCATGTTTAAAATCAAAATCCATCAACGCATCCAAACATTCCCATAATTACGCATACGAGTGTTAAATACAGAAGTTGTAGGGTTTGGAGCATCCCAACTGATCGTAACCTTGGTTATGACCTTGAGGTCAATGATCAAGGTCATTTGAAGGTCAAATCGATTTTTTCAAATGGGAACCCCTATTTTTGACCTCGTAAACGGAAAGAGCAGAAAATTTTACTATTTTTACTATTATCAATATTTACCAGGGTTAACCACTTATATCAAATAATAACAAAAGTTAATAAGTGTTGACCACCTGTATCCAATAGTGACCGGTAGTATTCAGCATTGATCGGTAATAGTCAATAATTATTACTGTTTACATCAAATCGTTTTCAAATTCAGTACACTTATATTGGCACAGAAAATTAAACTTTTTCGTTTTAAAATATTGTATAGTATAATAAAATATTATTTCTTTTGTGGTGTGTTTTGATAAATAATTGCATTTACAACTAAAAAAGAATGCCTGACTATTCTGCTAATGAAATAGTTGACATTCTTCTTATTTTAGGAGAATGTCGACGAAACTATCGAGAGGCAAGCAGATTGTATCGTGCTCGGTTCCCTCAACGACAACATCCTGATCATACGGTAATACGTGACATTGAACTGCGCGGTCGACAAGGAAACTTCGTTCGAAGAAGGAGGACACTGAATGAACACGATTATGAAAATAATCCTCGCTTTCTTGCTGTTCTAGCCATGGTACATTTAAATGTTCATGTCAGTTTACGCGAAATCGAGTTAACAATGGGTATTCCAAGATCTACGGCCAGTAGATATTTACGATATGCGCGTTACCATCCTTACCACAATACTCTAAAACAAGCTTTAACTGTGGAAGATTATCGACGGAGAATAACATTTTGCCAATGGGCAACACAACAAATTACTGATGATGAAAATTTCTTTAGCAATGTTCTTTTTAGCGACGAGGCTACATTTCAGAGTACTGGTATGTTGAATCGCCATAATTGCCACTACTGGTCTCCTGTTAATCCTCATTGGATGCGAGAAGTTGATCATCAGCATCGCTGGAATGTAACGGTATGGTGTGGTATTATTAACGGATGTCTGATTGGACCTTATTTTTTGAAGGTCACGTAACTCAACATACTTATTTACAGTTGCTGAGAGACGAGCTGCCACTCTTTCTAGAAAACGTTGATCTCCATACAAGGGCCAGAATGTGGCTACAACAAGATGGTGCTCCTCCACATTATGCCAGAATTGTCAGAGATTTTTTTAATGAAAGGTTTAACGGTCGATGGATTGGTAGAGGAGGTCCCGTAGCATGGCCACCAAGATCTCCAGATCTGACATCTCCAGATTTTTATTTATGGGGCTTCCTAAAAAATACAGTCTACCGCAACAGGCCAACTACAAGAGATGACATGATTCAAAGGATTACACAAATCTGCTTAAGTATTCCACGTCAAGTATTATTAAATACTGTTAGAAACTTTAAAAGGAGAATAGAATGTTGTCAACAAGTAAATGGTGCAACTTTTGAGCATCTTCTTCAGTAAATGGTGACCGAAACACTTAGATCCTATGACTAAATACACATGAACGTGGAATTTTCCAATGAATTTTTAGCTGGCCTGATCATCTCCGACCTTGCCTTAACTGGCCGGGTCATCTCCGACCTTGCCTTAACTGGCCGGGTCAACTCCGACCTTGCGTTAACTGGCCGGGTCATCTCCGACCTTGCCTTAACTGGCCGGATCATCTCCGACCTTGCCTTAACTGGCCGGGTAATCTCCGACCTTGCCTTAGGTGACCGGGTCATCTCCGACTTTGCTCTTAACTGCACGGAAACTGACCATAACTTTGACCATGACCTTGACCCAAGGTCATATCAGAATTTTTCGGTTTTTCTATTTACGAGGTCAAAAGTGAGGGTTACCGTTAAACAAAATTGATTTAACCTTCAAACGACATTATCCTTGACCTCAAGTTCATGGTCAAGGTCACGATCAGTTGGGCCCCTCCAAATACTACAACTTCTGTATTTAACACTCGTATGCGTAATTATGGGAATGTTTGGATGCGTTGATTGATTTTGATTTTAAACATGACCATGACCATGACCATGGCCTTGACTCAAGGACATATCTGAACGTAAAATTTTCCGCTCTTTCCATTTACGAGATCAAAAGTGGGGGTTCCCATTTGAAAAAATCGATTTGACCTTCAAATGACCTTGATCATTGACTTAAGGTCATAACCAAGGTTACGATCAGTTGGGCCTCTCTGAACCCTACAACTTTTGTATTAAAAGTTTTTTTCCATCTCCCTTAGTTTTCGAGATATTTGCCTGGTGGTTTTAAAATGGGACACCCGGTATATATATATATATATATATATATATATATATATATATATATATTTCTTTTACCAGATTTATGGAGCCCTTTTATACACATGAGCATATTTATGGAGCCCGTTTTCTTTTATGGAGCCCGGGTCCCATGAAATATTCTTATACGGCGTTTATGGAGCGCGATCTAGAGTTTCTATACCCAGAGAGGGATTATTTGTTTAGTCCCTTGTATACGGGCACTCTGGGCGTAGGTACTAATATACAAGGATGGGCTCCATAAAGGGGTTAACTGATAATTATATATATATATGGGCGACTCTGTCAAATCGAGAGGTCAAAAAATGAATCTTCTTAAAACTCTCAAAAAATATTCTACAACTTATTTTTGATACTCCTGAATTTTTTCAGATTTTTAAAACCGATAGTTTTGGATATATCAGAGGTCAAAAATTGAATTTTCATGATTTTTTGGCTTTTTCTTGCAATTTCAATTGATAATTACTCTTTGAAGGTTTTATATAAATTAACAAATTTTTTTAGAAAAGTTAGGAAATTTTCTCATTAAAAAGAAGGGACAATTATTAATATATTATATTTCATGCGAGTATCACAATATTTCTTTTAAAATCTTAAATTGAGAAAAAAACAAGTCCGATCAGGCTTTCGACTGCCGAAAAATTCCTGAAAGTAGGTTATTTTATGTTCAAAATGCCCCTGCCTCCTCCTTAATGATTAAGGACCTTGTTTTTTTTTTTTTAAATTGAAAACTGATGGTTTTTTTTATGAAAAAAAGCCATTTTTTGCTATTACGATGCAGCTAGACCTTAAGAGATGGCCATAGCCTATTTACTACTTAAACGTTGACTGATTTTAATTGAATCTAGCAATTTTTAATATTTATTTACGTAACTCCAGTTACCCATCGCTCATTTATTTTCAGAAAATAAAAAATTTGCCCTGGATCTGCATATATTCACATAATGAACTTATTTTTACATTTATTTTATTATAAACTGATAAAAATTTTTCCATCGGTCTTCCATAAGGAGGAGCCGGAGCCGGCTCGAAACTTGGGCAATTTGGTGGTGGGGGGCAGTCAGATCGTCCTTTGCTAACAAAGTTTTTTCCAGGTTTTAATTAAGTTTTTATTTCAGATTCTGCGGGAATGATTATAAACAAGGGCAATCTGACTGCCATAAATATTAATTGTTTTAATTTAATTTGTAAGACTGTAAGACCGATGGAAAAATTCTTATCAGTTGATAGTAAATTGCAGTCGACATAAGTAATATTTTTAATGATATTTTATTATAACTTCCATATTCCATTTTTTTCATTTTGACTATTTTCCCTTTTTTATATAAATTTATTCATTTTAACCTATAATTTGATTCATATTATATGTACATAAAAGCACATGTACACGTGTCACAAGGCAATTAGTCATGAATAATAATAATAACATCCCATGCCACAAGTGCATAATATTTCTTTTGTTTCCATTATTTCCAACACTTGTCAAACTTTTACACATATAATTACGTTTAAACCATTACCCGAAAATCAGAAGTAAAAATATCACACAATCAGAAATAATGCAGTATTTTCTAATTTGACGTGAGCTACGTTGAAAAGTCTCCTCACTACTCTCCACAACACTAAATTTTCTTATTTATATATAAACTATAATTATTATGCACATTATTTGTTCACACAGATTTTCTGATTACATAGAGCACTGTTGTTATGAATAATATTTACTTTATCAAAATAATTTTCAAATCTTCGCTTTTGTCGAATAAACTTGGATCTGATTTCTATTTTTTTTACATTTGCGCTCCTTGACAACCTCTTCAAGTACAGCTGACAAATAAGTATAATATTGCTAATTGCTATTACTCCTTCCGATTACCTCTTTACCTCAGATTGTATCATGGTTTCTTAGTAGGATGTTTAAGTTAAAAGCGTATGAATTTTAAATATAGTTCTGATATTTGTATCTCAAATCTCACATTTAGTGCCTTAACCTTGCTTTTCATACCTAAAAACAAGCTCTTATTCTGATTTAATTTACTTCCTCTGCAGTCTAATCTTCTATAAACTCATGTATTCATTGGTCCGTTATGTTCATAAATTCATGAGAAACAGCTACGGCAATACTTCAATATCTTTAAAATAAAATAAAAATTGGCGTATGGTGTTGCAGATGAATAGTTAAAGCTGTTTTTTAAATCCTGAAACATAACACGAAAAAACACAAAGGATCACTCTTTTGTTAAAAAAGGATCAATATAAAAAACAACATAACACATATCTGATAATGAATATTAGTTAAGCTCTTGTTCACCGACCTTTTTATCCTTAAATTTCGTTGATAATCATGCATGACTCTTGATTACTTTTTCTCTCTACTTCGAAAATCTTTTTGCCCTTAATTCTTGTCTTCTGTATTTCTTCAATATTCACATTATATTCGTTATCACGCACAGTTAACCACAAATTACATGAGAATCAATAAGACAGATAAAACAGACATATCCATATGAGACATTGTGTAGAGAACACCATAATTTCCGTATTAGGGCCGTTGCATGCAAAAGAAAATCGGAACAGATACAGTAATAACATGGATTACTATATCTATGTATTGCGATGGTGTACTTAAGCGACGAATCGCCGAGCCTGAACACCCGCAAATAAAAATAATTGTTAACCTCCTCCCTCTTCCTCTCGCTTTCTCGCGACACTTACCGTCCAAAAGGAGATTCCGCTGTGATGTTGTACGCCTGGGCGAGCTACGATGCTGAAAAAGGTTGGGGAGGGTATTGCGCTAAATAAATATTCCAAACACCAACTTCAAGTAAACTCTTATTTTATTAAAATCGAAAATCCCTACTACAAGTAGCTAATTCCACTCTCACGCACACACTCACTCTTCTCATTCTCGTGAAACTCGTCGACACCGCTCGGAAACTCGCTGATAAACTGAAACCTGCCGCGATGCGATTCGGAGAATCGCTGCGCACCCGAATCTCTCTCTCTCTCTCTCTCTCTCTCTCTCTCTCTCTCTCTCTCTCTCTCTCTCTCTCTCTCCACTCTCCACGCTCTAAATCGCCGCGAAAATCGTGTACACGAACTTAAGGGATCGCCGTAATACGATTCCCGAAAACGCCACTCGCGAATTGTCTGTCTCTCCTGCTCTCTCCACGGATTTTCTACACGCACACTCACCCGGATCCCCGCGAGGCGAGCCCCCAGCCGACTCACGCTATCTCTCTCTCTCCACAGGTGTTAGACGCACGTCTCAACAAAAGGCATCGCCGCGCCATGTTCGACTATTACACACGACTCTCTCTCTCTCTCTCTCTCTCTCTCTCTCTCTCTCTTTCTCTCTCTCTCTCTCTCTCTCTCTCTCTCTCTCTCTCTCTCTCTCTCTCCCTCGATCCTGCTGTTCGTCGTCGCCGTCCCCCACGCTCACTCTCTCGAACTCTCCACTCGAAAAACCGCCGAACTTCTTCCTTACACGCGCTCGTGGTCACCGCTCTCTTGGTACTGCCGATCTTCTCCGCTCGCGCCGTACAGTCTCCCTCCGCGCACGCGCAGCAGAACGGCGGGTTGCATCAGCCCGGCACGAGGGGCCTGATTGCGACTACACCACTGCCGCCCACGAGGTGCTGCCATCTCGCACCTCGCCGCTGCATCGCTCACGCGCGCGCGAGATTCAAACTCGCCCCATGCTCCACTCTACCTCTCTACACTTTCTCTCTCTCTCTCTCTCTCTCTCTCTCTCTCTCTCTCTCTCTCTCTCTCTCTCTCTCTCTCTCTCTCTCTCTCTCTCTCTCTCTCTCTCTCTCTCTCTCTCTCTCTCTCTCTCTCTCTCTCTCTCTCTCTCTCTCTCTCTCTCTCTCTCTCTCTCACTCTCTCTCTGTCTCTCTTCACTTACCTTCTTCTGCACCACGGAGCATTCCGCTATCGTTGTCATCTCTCATGGTCTCGCCAGTTGTCAAAACGCGGGAACAAATAAAGAATATCCCCCCCGTTAGCTTTCGAATTATTCAAGTACCATTCGGCCGTCTGAATCGGTGCGTCGCGAGTCCAGCGAGAAGAAGAGGCATTGGGGCGAAAATACATCGTCACAAACTCCCCCTCCCTAAGGCGGAATACTCCCCGAGATTCCGTTTCCTTAATCTCGTCTGTCTCGCTCCTCTCGCAGCGCTCCGGTTCAAACAGCTTCGCGTATGGAGTTTTTGACTTACCGGAGGGTAACTCTTTGACTGCACCCCTCGCTTGATCTCGACCTTGGGCTCTGCCGGGTCGGCCTGGTGTAGCTCTCTCACGCCTCTCCTCCTGTGGTGGCATGGCCGCCCCTACCCTTCCCTCAGTACCAGCCCCGGCTCTCTCTCCACTCTCCACTCTCTCTCCACTCACTCTCTACTCTCCACTCTCCTCACTCTCTACTCTTCACGCTCCCTCTCTCTCTCTACTCCCCTACCCCCTTTTGTCCTCGGGCTCCGGGACAGGGCTCCGGCCAAAAACTCCCAGGAGTACGGCGCTCCGGACCTCTAGGGGAAGGTCGCGCAGGCGATCCACCAGCTGCAGCGCCTGCGCCGCAGTGGTTCGCCGGCTGGACCGCCTCCGCTTGCTCCCCCGAACTCTCGGGGCGCCGCTCCTGGGGGCGTCGGTCCCCCGGTTCCGTCTTCCTCGGACTCGGTGGTCGTGGCACTTCCACCACTGACGCCACCGACGGGACCCGTGGCTCCACCCCCGCGGGCTGCCGGCGTGGAGGGAAAGCGCTCCTCCTCCAGATCCTCTCCACAGGCCCGGGGAATGGAACGGTGGCTGCCGCTGTGGCCCGGGTTCCCTGCCGGTGGGAGGCCAAGAGTCGTGGGCCCTCCCGCCCGTACCGCTCTTTAATATAAGAGCGATGGGCCACCGAGCAACGGGGACACACCGTCAGGTCCGCGCCCCGCCGACCGCAATACACACTCGGGGGGCGCGGGCACTGGATACATGAATGGCCCACCCGCCAACAATTATAGCAGGCCTTGGGAGGCGGGTCGAGCGCCGGGTCAGTGGGGATAGGGAGGAGCTCCCCGAACATGATCCCCCGGGGTTTCACGGGTAGCGCTCGTCTCCGGCTTCTCCCCGACCCAGCGCTCGCCCTTGACCCACTTCTCGGCCTCTCTCTCTCCACTCGCGACGAAGAGGGAGGCCGCCGCGGGGGACCCGGAGGAGGCGACAGTGACCTTGGTGGCGTTGGCACCCCCGAGATATAGTCGCCTACCTCCAGGTGCCGCCGCGGGTTATACGGCCTCGTCTTCTTCTTTCTCCTTCTCGTTCTTCTCTCTCCTAGCCCTCGCTCTCCTCTTTCCGCCGACGGCTCCTCGGCGACACTTGCCCCCACGGGGGTAGACGGAATCTCCTCCCGATCCCACTTCATGGGCCCCAGAGAGGCCGTGAGGGTCGGCACTGGCAGGAATCGGAGTAGATACTCAGCGGGAACACCAGGTTCCATATACTCCGACTCCTGCTCCTGGCCATCCGGCCTCGGCCTCCCCGGGCGCCCTGAAGGGGACTGACGAGTGGAGGCGTCGTCCCTTCGCCCGTCATCGCCGGGTGCAGCGCTCCGATCGGCCGCCAGGTAAGCAGCGAGCTCCAGCTCAGCCGCGCGGCTGAGTTGCCCCTCGGGGCTCTCCTTGCCCGCCGGCTCTACCGAGTCGGCTCTAGTCGGCGACAGTGGGGAGCCTCGTTCAGCGCCACGGGAGGCGAGTAGCCGCTGGGGAATGGCCCCCCGGAGGCGACATGCCTCCAGCTCGTCGCTCACCCCGACGGCCGTCTCCTCTTCTTCTTCTCTCTCCGTCTCCACCGCCTCTCTTACTCCTCTCTCCACTCTCTCTCTCTCTCTAGCGATGTTCTCTCCACTCTCATTCTTTTCATTCTCTCTCTTTCCTGCTCTTCCCATTCCATTCTTTTTAACTCTTCCTCTTTCTCTCTCGCTATTCTCTCTTTCTCCCTCCCCTCTTTCTCCACTCTGACTTTCTCCACCCGCTCTACCTCCTACCGCATTCTTTCATCTCCTTCCCTCTTCTTCCTGTCACTTTCAGCTCGCTCACTCTCTCGTCTTTCATCCTTAATCCTTTCTCTCTCCCTGCTCTCATTCTCCTTTCTCTCCTTCTCCCGCTCCTCCCTCTCAACTCTTTCTCTCTCCTTCCTCTCATTCTCTCCTTTCATTCTCTCTCCTCTCGCTCTCCACTCTCGCTCTCTCTCTCTCTCTCTCCGCTAATTCCCTCTCCACTTTCTCTCCACTTCCTCTCTCTTCACTTCCTCAGCCCAGTCCAAGCGGGGCAAAAGCCGGGGCGGTACAAAAGACTGCACTCGACCCGTCCCCATGTCCACGATCTCCCCGGTGGGCGTCGCTCGTGACGTCTCCGGGAGCTCGTGGAATTCTGGGTACGGGGAGCGCAGCGCTCCCAACCCACCCCTCTTCGGCCACCCCCTCCTGGCTCTCATCTGAAACAACACCAAGGGATTAGTCTTTCAGTCGCGCCGGGACCCCAGCAGTTCGCCTCGGAACATAACGCTTTAGTTCGGAAACATGCACTTTCGCGATCCGGCGGTTCGCTGCTTCCCCTTGTCCTAACACATAAACGGTAGGAGAAAGTATCTCGACCACTTCAAACGGGCCTTCATATTTCGGCGCTAGCTTCGCGTTGAATTTCTTCGCCGCGTCAGATAAATGATGCGCCTTCCTCAACACCCTATCTCCGACTACGAACTGCACCTCTTTCCTTCCCTTATTATAATGTTTCTCCTGTACTTCTCTAGCGCTATCGATGTGGCGGTCTACTAAATCTCTCAACGCATCCAAACGCTTCATTCTATCCTCCCATACTCCCGGGTCGATTCTCTCCACTAATCTCTCACTCTCCATCTCTCGTCGCAGACTCCGAACCGGGCGCGGGCGTCGTCCGAAGTTCAGGAACGCGGGCGACACCTTGGTGCTCGACTGCACCGCCGTATTTACCGCGTGCCTGAACTCATGGACGTGCTGGTCCCAGTTCCGATGGTCCGCTCCCATGAATGCTGAGATCATGGCTTTAAGGGTTCGGTTGCTACGCTCCACAGGGTTCACCTGAGGGTGGTACGGGGGCGTGGTCACATGCTTTACCCCATACTCCTCCAGCATCCCCTTAAAGAACTTATTGTCGAACTCTTTGCCATTGTCACTCAGCAAGTAATTGGGAGTTTCCCAGCGGAACAGGATCAGCTCCTCGGTGGCTCTTGCTACAGACCTTCCGTCCGCCTTGCGGAGAGGTTTCACCTCGAGTGAACAAGTCCTGGAAAACCAAAAGATAACGATGCTGGCTCTTGCTCGGCGGAGACTCCATTGTGTCCACCGCGACCACCGCCCACGGTTTCTCCACGATTCGCGTGCCTATTAGACCTTGAGGTCCCATTTGGAGACCCTTGAACTTCTGACAGGACTCACATTCCCTGACGAAGGTCCGCACGTCATGATAGACTCCTTTCCAGTAATATTCCCGGGCCACCCGATCATACGTCTTTTCAACACCAAGATGGCCCGAGGATGGGGCGCAATGAGCATCTTCCATCACTCTTGCTCGATGCTCCACCGGCACAACCAATCTCCATCTCTCTTCTCGGAACTCCACGGGATCCAGTAATGGATCCGTCCTAAATCTAAACAAACAACCGTTCTCCACTCTCCACTGCTGATATTTGGCCGGAAATTTCTCCACTTCTTCCATCATCTTGAGATACCAGGGGTCTTTAATCTCATCGAACCCTGCTATCTCCGCCTTATCTGGCTCTTGCGCTCGTGATAGAGCATCTGGCACCTGGTGAAGCGTACCCTTGCGGTGAACTATGTCAAAATCCCATTGTTGCAGCTGCAATGCCCAGCGTGCCAACCTTCCTGTCGGCTCTTTGAGGTTACACAGCCACTTCAATGCGCTATGATCCCTCACCACGGTAAACTTGTAGCCCTCCAGATACGGTCTAAGCTTCTTAATTGCCCACACCATGGCCAGTCACTCCTTCTCGGTCGTGGTATAATTCTTCTCGGCCGGGGTCAGTACGCGACTAACATAGACGATGGGATGCTCTCCGTCTTCACTTTCCTGGGTTAGAACAGCCCCTAATGCGTAACCACTGGTATCACACTGCACCTTGAAAGGTTTACTGAAATCCGGTCACGCCAAGACCGGAGCCGACGCAAGCGCTCTCTTCAGTCGCTCAAACGCCTCTTCTTGCTCATCTCCCCAACTCCACTCTATCCCCTTTCTCAACAACTTCACCAGCGGTATTTTTAACCCCGATTCATCCTTGATAAAGCGAGAATACCACCCCAGTATCCCCAAAAACCGGCGCAATTGCCTGACGTTCTTGAGGGTGGGGTAGTCAGCTACCGGTGCCACCTTTTCGGGATCCGGTCTCAAGCCCTCTCGGTCGAGCAGAAACCCCAAGTAGGTGACTTGCGAGCAACAAAACTCTCCCGGTTAACCTCTAACCCTGCTCCCACTAACTCCTTCAGCACCACTTCAACCCAGTAGAGATGATCCTCAAACGATGCAGTGGCTATGATTATGTCGTCGAGATAGCTGAAGACATTCGGTTGCATCTCGGGACCGAACAGCGAATCAATAAGCCGCTGAAATGTACTCGGCGCGTTCATCAACCCGAAAGGCATCCGGGTGAACTGCCACAATCCTGATCCCGGCACCGAAAAGGCGGTATATTTCCTACTCGCCTTCTCCAAGGGGATCTGGTAGTACGCTTGTCTGAGGTCGATCTTCGTTAGGTACTTCGCCTGTCTCAACTTGTCCAGAGTTGTATCCATATTGGGAATAGGATACGCATCTCGACGCGTCACCTTATTCAAGTCCCGGTAATCGGCACAAAACCGATAAGTACCATTGAATTTCTTGATCATCACCGGGCGCTGCTGTAATCACTGGCTGACCTCTCGATGATCCCCTCATTAAACATCCGCTCCACTTCCTCTATCGCCACTTGTTGCATCTTTGGCCACGTCCGGCGGGGATGGTGCTTAAAGGGTTTCGTCCCTTGCACATCTATCGTATGTTCCGTCAACGTCGTTACCCCCTTTCGCTTCCCTCCTTCGGGGTAGATCAACAAGCGATCTACCAATCTCTCCACCCTTTCTCGTTCCTCTTCCTCTAACTCGGAGATTCCCGCGCACCCTCCGTGGATGACGGCATTTTTCTCCTCGCCCGTCTTGGCGAAAGATCTCTAACGCCCCTCTCTCACTCTCCACACTCCTTTACCTAGTTGCGCATCCACATTAAATAACTTGCAGAAATCCATGCCCAGTATAATCTCCTGGTCGAGGTTATGTAAAGCCTTCATGGGAAGAGGCGCCGAGTGATGATCGATTTCAAGCATCACGTTCAACACTCCCATGACTTTGGTAATTCCTCCGGTGACGTTCCGCACCGCCGTGGCGCTTTCCTGCAACCTCTCTTGGAATCGTTTGGCCACGCCGCGGCCTACCAGTGATAGCATCGCCCCCGGGTCGAATAAGGCTTTGTAGGAGTGCCCCCCAAGCTTCACCATGACGAAATGACGATTCTCCCCGTACAATCCTGCGACTGCATCGGGGTCTTCCTCGGACTCCTTCTCTCCACTAATATCTAGTCTTTTCTTCTTTTCCTCTTCCCTCTCCACATCAATCTTCCTGGGCTCCTGCGATGGTATCACCTCCACGGGTGCTTCATCCTCTTCGACCTTTTTACCGACCAAATTGTCCATTATCTCCTCTAGCCATTCATCGTCATTAGACTCCTCACCCCACTTCTCTGCTGGCAGATGGACTGGGGGTTCTAAGTCTCGTTGGTTCCCTTCACTCTTCTTCTCTTCACCCTTCTTCACTTCACCCTTCTTCACTTCACTCTTCTTCTCCACTAGTCTCACCTCGCCTCTTACTTCTACTTCTATATCTCCCTCTATCTTCTTCTCTCTCTCTTTCCCTTCTCCACTTTCTCGGTCTCCATTAGACTTCTCGGCCTCCCACCAGGGTCCCTGGAGAACAAGCACATTTAAGATACCTGTCCCCCAGCCTGCCCGTTTTCCAACTTCGCTCGTAAGGGGGCACAGTTAGGACACGTCTTGAAGGTGACATTCGGCGCGTCACAGTTTTGGCAGTTCACTCGTGGAGGCTGGGCAGGCTTATTACGGGTGGTGCAGTTTCGTATCGTATGTCCCTTCTGCTTACACCAGAAATAGACTACCTCCGGGAACACGGAGGCTTTGTGGCCCACGGCCTGACAGAGGTTGCATACTCCCAGGAAAGGTCTCTCCTGGCCTCCGGGAATCGGGGGTTGGCCTAGCCCCACAGAACGTCCAAATCCGCCACTTGGAGGATCGGCTCGCGTCTCTCCTGAACTCGAATTCCAAGCCGTAGCTCCTCTCCAAGGGTCACCTCCATAGCCGCGTCCTGCTCCGTAGGGGGGCCTGGGGTTTCCCTGAACCCCTTGAACACCAGGTCCCCCTTGCATCACTGCCGCGTACGTCTTTGCCTCCTCCTTCTCCATTATCTGCGCATTCGACATCTTCGGCGGCGCAGTCTCCGGCTTCGGCTCTCCGTCACTCGCCTTGGCGGAGGGCTGAACGTTGGTTTTGGCCGCCTTCTTCGACGCTTTCGTTTCACTCGGCTTGGTGGGCTTTGGCGACACGTTCTCACTCTCTACTCCCTTCTCCACGGCTGCCACGGCTTTCTGGTGACCAGTAGTACCCGCAAACGCTGCTCCGGGCACCCTCATCTTGTCAGCAGGAGGCGGCGGGAGATAGAGACTATCTAATTCCTTCTGCCTCTCCCAACGACGTCCGTACTTCTCCAAATCTTCCATTGTCTCCACAATTTTGTCAGACATCGCCTTCCTGTACTCGGGGAGGATATTCCGGTAGGCTGTTTCCACCAGCTGCCTCTCCGACGGAATTGGAGAGGTACGTGGCAATCTTCTCGCCCCTAGCCTGCGTCCTTCGTCTCAAATCATCCAACAGATCTTTACGGTCGTATTCTGTGACAAACTGATGTTTGAAAGCCTTGCGAAATCCCAACCAAGAGGGCGTATCCAGCTTGATAGTTCTGAACCACCTGCCAGCTCTCTTAGTTAAGATACAAGGCAAGGCACCGAGCAGCTCTCGATCACGTAAGTCTGCTCCCTCGCGGCAGTCTTCTAACTGCTCTAAAAACTCCTCGGGGTCCTCCTTCTCGTCTCCACTGAATTTGATGCCCCAACTCTTCAATAGCTTGACTGCGCGAGCCTTTTGCTCCGCTGCAGGTGTCGCTCTCCACCGCTTCTCGGCTCCACTTCACCGGCATCCTCCGTCTCGCTGAGGTCTCGACGTCTGCGGTGGGCCAGGCTGCTCCTCTCCGAGTTTCCTCCACTCTCACTACTGCTTGATATCGTGATGCTGCGTACCGCCGACTTCCTTTCTCTTGCGAATCTCCCAGTCCGCTTCGGATCTCGCACTCCCTTATCGGGTGTACCAGGCCTCTTCGATATGTTTTTCTGGCGATTTTCTATTTCTTCCTCATCGCTTAACCGCTCCATGAGGGAAGGATCGATAGGTCTCCGACGAAGACGCCCTGATGTCTTCCTTCTCAGTAGTGGCTTGCTTCCCCCGTGGTCCGAAGTACAGGTCGGCTGAGGATTCTTCACAGGCCGGTAAGTTGTGCCGTTGCGTCCTCTCTCCGAGTATGATGAGCGAAGGCTTCGCTCCTTCTCCTTCTTCAACTCTATCCCTTCCTCTACGTCACTCTCCTCTCTACTACTCGCCTCCCCGTCATACATCCGTTGTATCTCGTCCCAATTCTGGCTTGGAGTGTACCACTCCCTTTGGGGCAACCCCTTCTTCCTCGCTGGAGTCTCCCTTTGAACGAGAGCTGGCGGTGCTCTAAGCGGTGTCCGAGCCGGCAGGGCTGAAGGCGGCGGCAACGGTTCGGTAGGCGGTAGCCCCCGATATAATCGAGCTGAATAGTATTCCCACGTCGATGCCACGGGAGGTACGAATCGGCTACTATCAAACGTGGCTGTCACCCTGGGCGCACTCAGAACTGAGACCGAAGTAGTCACGGCCGGTTGTGCCCCTGTCGTCCGCAGGACCGAACCCGCGTTACTCCAAGTGGCTCTCGGCCAGCTAGTGACAGTCACCGTCACTGGCGTAGGCCCCTCCTGCTGGTGCACCATCACCTCCACCAGCTGCTCTCTTCCTCTCTCCACATCCTCGTCGCTCGCCCTCAGCGAGCCTTCACTACTCGTTCTAGCCCGAGACCGGGCCGCTTCTTTCTTCTTCAAAGTCTTCATCCGTTGAATTTTCTCAACTTTCTCCTCGCCTCTCTCCACATCCACCCCTATAATCTCTTCAATGGCTTCAGACTCTGCCTCGTCGCAGGTGTACCAGGGGACCTCAACCCCCGGCACTTCCTCGCGCAAGATCGCACGCAATAAGCGATCTCGCAAACTCTCTAAGTTACCGCGGCTATTCGCCCTCCATTCCTCGAGTTCCGCAACCAATTCTGCCGGCTGCAACTGGGCCACAGTTCGGGTCCAGCGCCGGGCCGCACGAGATTGCGCCAGCTCCTTTATTCTCGCAGCGTGCTCGCCCATGGCTCGCGTCCGCTTCTCCACGACTATTACTCGCTTACGAAAGCCGAGTAGTCCAACTCTCTCTCACTCTTTACTCCGTCTACACTCTCTCTGACTCCACAAATTACTTCTGAACGCACGGCTTCCGCCTGTGTGACTAGCAATTACGCCGCCAACTCTCCACAATAAATATTCAAAATCAAGTATTATATATAATATCAGGGAGAACAAATAATTTAAATATTCAATATATATATTTATTATTCGCACGCTTTACTATCGCTACGCCGCAATTACCGCTAACTCGCCACGACTCTGCCACAACACTCACACTTATTTTCACTCTATTTCTCTACACTACACGCACTTCTCAACCTTTATCACAACATAGTTCCCCACAAGGGATGCCAATTTGCGATGGTGTACTTAAGCGACGAATCGCCGAGCCCGAACACCCGCAAATAAAAATAATTGTTAACCTCCTCCCTCTTCCTCTCGCTTTTTCACGACACTTCCCGTCCAAAAGGAGATTCCGCTGTGATGTCGTACGCCTAGACGAGCTACGATGCTGAAAAAGGTTGGGAAGGGCATTGCACTAAATAAATATTCCAAACACCAACTTCAAGTAAACTCTTATTTTATTAAAATCGAAAATCCCTACTACAAGTAGCTAATTCCACTCTCACGCACACACTCACTCTTCTCACTCTCGTGAAACTCGTCGACACCGCTTGGAAACTCGCTGATAAACTGAAACCAGCCGCGACGTGATTCGGAGAATCGCTGCGCACCCGAATCTCTCTCTCTCTCTCTCTCTCTCTCCACTCTCCACGCTCTAAATCGCCGCGAAAATCGTGTAGACGAACTTAAGGGATCACCGCAATGCGATTCCCGAAAACGCCACTCGCGAATTTTCTTTCTCTCCGGCTCTCTCCACGGATTTTCTACACGCACACTCACCTGGATCGCCGCGAGGTGAGCCCCCAGCTGACTCACGCTATCTCTCTCTCTCCGCCGGAGTTAGACGCACGTCTCAACAAAAGGCATCGCCGCGCCATGTTCGACTATTACACACGTCTCTCTCTCTCTCTCTCTCTCTCTCTCTCTCTCTCTCTCTCTCTCTCTCTCTCTCTCTCTCTCTCTCTCTCTCTCTCCGACGGCGTTAGACACGCGCACTCTCAAAAAGTATCGCCGTGCGATGCTCGATTGTTAACCGCGACTCTCTTTCTCTCTCTCTCTCTCCACTCTTGCCACGCTCCACTATCCGCTCTCGGGCCCGCTGCCGACATACCTTCCGTCGCAGCGAAGCCTTGACCTTCTGGTGGGGCTGGACCGCCGATTTCCCGGCTGCTCAAAGTCGCGCTGCTACGATGCACTCTCTCCCTCCAGTCGCCGCGGCTCCCTCGTCCTCTCGCACCAACTCTCTTCTCTCTCTCTCTATCTCTCTCTCTCTCTCTCTCTGTCTCTCTCTCTCTCTCTGTCTCTCTCCACTTACCTTCTTCTGCACCACGGAGCATTCCGCCATCGTTGTCATCTCTCATGGTCTCGCCAGTTGTCAAAACCCGGGAACAAATAAAGAATATTCCCCCCCGTTAGCTTTCGAATTATTCAAGTACCATTCGGCCGTCTGAATCGGTGCGTCGTGAGTCCAGCGAGAAGAAGAGGCATTGGGGCAAAAATACATCGTCACAGTAAATATATGAGGAACAGTACCTGTTCCTTGAGGGGTTGTAACCCTAACTTGTCAGTCGTTCTAATTCTAATGTGACATCAAGACGATCAGTGGCTGCTCATGTATATTGTACTGTCTATGAATGTGTAACTTTATTTACTAATATTATCTAAATCAACTACAAGTAATTAAAAGTGGATGAAAGTATTGTTTGAAAGAAGATAACTGGAAAGATTAAATTCTATTTTCTTGATCACAGTTGGAGCTTCGTTGTCTATTAGATAAGTATAAATATTTTCGTAAATCTTTTACATTTTTATTTTGTAAGAATTTGAATTCTTTGTACTTGCATTTCAGCTCAAGGGAAGGAGCAATAACTTTCAAACTGGGGAGCTGTATTATACAGAGAGAAGGATAGAATAACAGCTGGATGATATTGCTTATAATAAAATTTGGAGCAACCTAATTATTCATCATCAATTGATATAATGATCTTCTTGTGTCGTTTATTTGTCAGCTGTATTTGAAAAGGTTGTAAAGGTGCATATTTGTAAAAAAATTAAAATCCAAGTATATTCAATAAAAAACAAGATTTAAAATCTATTGTTATGAAATGAATATTATTCATAACAACAATGCAGTAATAGGGAATCTGTTACTGAATGAACAGTAAATCTATGTGTAAATGAATAATGTACGTAAAAAGTATTTTTTATAAAAATAAAAAAATTTAGTGTTTTCTTATTCTTTAATATTTTTCTATGGGCTCTTAAGAAAATCAGATACTTCTGATCATGGCGTAGTGTTTTCAAAATGAATTATACGTGCAAAATTCGACACGTAATGCAAACTAGTGGAAATGGAATAAATATGATGGATTTGTGGCACCAGTTGAAATTTTTAGAAAATTTTGTGACTTTCCATGTGAAACTTGTACATGTTCTCCTATGAAAGTGTAATATGGATCATATTATAAGTTGAAATGAATAAATTTCAGACAAAGAAGAGAGAGTTAATAATCAAAATGAAAAAAATGGCATAATAAGAAAGTTATAAGAGAATAAATGTTAAAATAAAGTAATTAGGTGATTATACACGGTGTCTCATTTTAATCTATGCAGCCAAATATCTCCGAATGCAGGCCAGATACAGAAAAATGGTTCAGATGAAAATTGTTCGTGACGATGGGCGTGGGTGTTGTACTCATGTAGTCTGTTTTATCGACGGAACACGGTGAATTATATACTATCAAAGTAAATATATCGAATTACGCCTTATAAGGAGATAGTTTCCCTGCGCAACGTAATAATCTACCATCCTACGCAGTTTTGAGCCGGAATATCCACGGCACCCTAAAAAATTTTTCGAACGAAAATAACCGAAATTTCGTTCGAAAAATTGTTTAGGGTGCCGTTGATATTTCGGCTCAAAACTGCGTAGGATGGTAGATTATTACGTTGCGCAGGGCAACTATCTCCTTATAAGACGTAATCCGATATATTTATTTGAATAATATAGAATTTACCGTGTTCTATCGGTAAAACACAGTACATGAGTACAACACCTCCTTAATGTCTAGCTGCATCGTAATAGCAAAAAATGGCTTTTTTTTATAAAAAAACCATCTGTTTTCAATTTAAAAAAAGAAAAAACAAGGTCCTTATTCATTAAGGGGGAGGCACGGGCATTTTGAACATAAAATAACCTACTTTCAGGAATTTTTTGGCAGTTGAAAGCCTGATCGGACTTGTTTTTTTTCTCAATTTAAGGTTTTAAAAGAAATATTATGACACTCGCATGAAATATAAAATATTAATGATTGTTCCTTCTTTTTAGTGAGAAAATTTCCTAGCTTTTCTAAAAAAAATTTGTTAATTTATATAAAACCTTCAAAGAGTAATTATCAATTGAAGTTGCAAGAAAAATGCAAAACATCATGCAAATTCAATTTTTGACTTCTGATATGTCCAAAACTATCGGTCAAAAAAATCTAAAAAAATTCATGGGTATCAAAAATAAGTTGTAGAACATTTCCTGAGAGTTTTAAGAAGATTCGTAATGTGTAATTCAAATTGCCATCTCGTTGGTATTAGGAAAGTGTATATGGTTGATCTGAGGCAATCTGACGTCAGATCAACGATATACACTGTCCTAATACCAACGAGAGGGCAATTTGAACACATTACAAATACGAGAGTCTTAGATCAGATATGGACTCATATTCACACTATCAAAGCAGATCATTTTTCAACGACATCGAAAAATCTCATGGTCCACAAATAAAACGCCAGTTCGCAGAAGTAACGCTTAACGCTGGTTCCTGTTAAAGTGCAGATCCAACGACATTCATCCGCAGCATATGTTAAATTTAAGTAAACGTTTTCGTACTCTCTCCCTTCACAGTCTGACTTGTAAACAAAAACTTCTTAAGATTAATAGACATATAACGAGCAAACTTTTAAATCTAGAGATTCTTGATATTAATTTTCACATTAAGTTTTTAAGAAAATCTCTCTCGACTCTGAAAAATAAGATTGTTAAATTAAATATTGACACGTTTTCTATAAATACCTTTTTTGCCTTTATTGACCAGAAATCTAAACGTATTTTAAACAAATATGAGAAAATCTTGAAACGTAAGTTTGATTTCTTATTTAATAAAATGTTAGAATATTCAGAATCAATTGTACCAAAACAATTTTTCAAAAATCTAACAAATACTCAAATACCGAACCATGTCATTGACTTAGTCTCATTAGGACTTAAATTTAGCATTAGGGAAAAAACAAGTAAAAAAGACATTATTGACACTGTGAAAAATGTTGGAATTAGTTTAAGAGATCCTGAAATACCGACATCATTAAAAGCAGAAATTAGAGAAAAAGTTTCCTCAAACCTGAGATCAAGTGTTAACCAACAAAAACATATGACCAATAACGATAGAAATTTAAATTTAAAATTAAGAGAGACAAAAAAATTCATTAAAAATAATCCAGACATAATGTTCACGACTTCAGACAAAGGAAATGTAACTGTTTGTTTATATAAAGCTGATTATAATGAGAAAATGTTAAAGCTATTATCGGATGGAACATTTATGAAAATGTTAAAAAAATCCTTTAAAAAAATTACAAACTGATACATCCAAAATTCTGAAAAATCTAAATAACAATAATTATTTACATACTAAATTCCACAATAATGCTCTGACGTTCACTAATACGACACTAGCGAAATGCTACGGTTTACCAAAAATTCATAAAGAAGATGTCCCTTGCCGTCCGATAATCTCTTTAATAAATAGTCCGACATACCTTTTAGCTAAAACTATATATAAAGAAATTAAGTTTTCCGTTAAACCACCAAAATCTCACATCAACAATAGCTTTGAACTAAAACAAAAACTTAACGCTGTTATTGTTCCAAATGATTACATTTTCTTGTCATTAGACGTTACGTCGTTATTTACAAATATACCTCTTCAATTAGTTTTAGACAGCTTAGATAAAAGATTCGTTTCTATTCACAATAAATGTAAAATTCCATTTGCTGAAATGGTGGAGTGTACAAAATTTTTATTTTCCAACACTTTTTTCTCGTTCAATAAGAACTACTACCGACAGATAGAGGGGACCCTGATGGGCTCGCCCATCTCTCCTCTATTTGCGAACATGATAATGGATGACTTAGAAACGAATTGTTTAGGTACTTTAGAAGAAAAACATAATGTCAATCCATTGTTTTATTTCCGCTATGTCGATGACACTATAATGTGCATCAACAAAAAACACATTGATTTAGTAGTTAAAACTTTTAACTCTTATAACAATAGGTTACAATTCACGTATGAAATAGAACAGGGGAAAAAAATAAACTTCTTAGATATGACACTAATACGACATAATAATACTATCATTACTGACTGGTTTAATAAACTGACTTCTTCAGGGAGATTAATCAATTTCCTTTCTAATCATCCAATAAGACAGAAAATGAACATTGTATATAACCTAGTCGATAGGGCAATATCTTTATCTCACAAACAATTTTATAAAAAAAAAATTTGGATTCTGTATTCCGCATGCTTCAAAATAATAACTTTCCTCGAAATTTCATTAACCGCTTTGTACACATTAGACTACATAATATCAAGGATAAAGGTTGTCAGAAAAATAAAATTAAACACAATAGAGTTACTTCGCTTATCACGTTACCGTTTAATGATCAATTTAATAAAATATCATCTATTTTAAAATCATTCAATTTCAGAATTTTACCTGTAACTAAGAAAAGCTTTAGTTCCATAATAAAATTCGGGAAAGATATAACAGAGAAGTGGGATCGGACTAATGTCGTATACAAATTTGTGTGTAAATCATGTCCGGCGTCATATGTGGGAGAAACCAAACGTACATTTAAAACAAGAATCAAAGAACACCAAAATAACAATAACCCTGATGCCGTTGTATTCCAACACATGAGTGAACACTCACATGTATTCGACTGGGAGAACACTCAAATTTTAGATTATGAATCCAATTATAATAAACGACTGGTATCTGAAATGATCCACATAAAAAGCAACAAAAATAATATAAATAAAAAAAAAGATGTGAAGTTTTTAAACCTTGCTTATTTTCAGTTATTAAGACTTTTAAATTGAACGTTTGTACGGTTGGTTTCTCTACGTATATATATCGGAAATATGTATGTATATAAATACACGTCTAGATATGTATATGTGTATGTGTATGTATATGTATGGTTTTATGTATATATATATATATATATATATATATATATATATATATATATATATATATATATATATATATATATATATATATATATATATATATATATATATATATATATATATATATATATATATATATATATATATATATATATATGTATATGTATATGTAATAACTTGTTCTTGTTTCTAAACGCATGTACCAATACAGTCGCACTGTGGACTATAAATACGACTGCTCGTTGCGTTTGCGCTTACTGTGACGATACGTGAACTTTATCACACGAACGATATTAAGGTATTTATTGTTTTTTAACCAATTTTGTTTTTTGCGTTTGATAGTCATACACAGTTTATGTAAAAATCTTTTTTTCTATTTCAATAAATTAATTAGCCTGAAGAGGTTGGCGGACCAGGCCAACGAAACGTCGCTAAAAATAAAGAAATCATTTGTATTTCTTTGGATTGCCTCCGTCAGATCAACCATATACACTTTCCTTTATGAAGATTCATTTTTTGACCTCTCGATTTGACAGAGTCAGCCATATATATATTAACGTGGTAAATTGCCTGTTACTGAAGTAAGAAGTACTTGAGAAGGCACGGCGGGCGTGGCGAATGATGTGTCGACGCGCAACGTCGTGCATATGCACACACCTACGCTCGCACCGTCTCTCCCCATACCCCGTGTCCATGCGCGCATCTCCTTCGGAGGTTTTTCCCCTCTCGTGCCAGGCTGGCCAGGAACGAGGAGGCGAATAGCAGCTACAGCGAGGACAAGCTGTAGCTGGAACAAGAGCGAGCCTTGCGCTCCCAGGCCGCTGGCCGATGCCAGAAGAGAGAGAGGGAGAGATGCACTGTGCCTTAGCACCGTCAGCCGTCCATGAGAGACACCGCGCGTGTGCTTCGGGAGCCGTGTGGACTGCTCGCTCGTGCCGCGGTGAAGAAGACGGCCAATCGGCGAACTGGAGCAGCAGAGCAGCGTGGGCAACGTCGGCCGGCATTACTCTGTCACCTACCGTCATGCCGCGTGCCCACCGAAGCTAACCGCGCACGAGAACGTCCGCGAGAGCCAGCCGTCGTGCCGCGTGCTCTCCGGACAGACTTCCCCAGGAGCCAGCCGTCGTGCCGGGTGCTTCTAGGAATGAGAACAGAGTGTGAGAGCAGAGTGAGAGCGAATAACAGTAGCAGCGTTGCCTGGCCGCATAAGATTTGTCCCTCTCTCTATCTTCCCCGTGTTTCCCCAGCGAAGTGTGTGTGCGCGTCCGCGTCGGGAGTCACGAGACTCCGAATTCGCGCAAACTGCAGCCCGTGCTGTAGCTGTAGCTTAGAGTTAGGGTTTCTGCTCCCGGCGGAGCTAGCCAGCGAAGGCTTTCTGTTGCGGTGCAAGAGACGCGTGCACCTGGCACCCATTCTTTGTATAAAGTAGATTATAAGGTTTTCTAAATAAATACATATTCCGCTAACCACTCCGTGAAGAGTGATCTCGCGTGTCCGCTTCGCCGCGTGCAGAGCTGTGCATCCGCCTCTTGCTGCGCGTCCTCGCTGATGACGAAGACAAGGCGACCTGCGCTAGAGCGGACGAGCGTCCAGGAGTCGGGCGCCACTGTAAGTGCCTTCTCGACTATCTCTCTCTCTCTCTCGCACTCATCAAAAGCCTCGGTGGGCAACCTCCGCAGCCGCGCTTCTCCCAGTACTGTATTTTGTACTACTGGTATTTGCGCGGAATAAACTTAACCATTTTATTGTACTTGTGTTTTTATTTACGCTTTCCCGCTCACCTTGTCGTATGATTAAATATATATTTGTACGGCTAGTCGGGAATAAAGAGCCCGTTTCAATATATATATATATATATATATATATATATATATATATATATATATATATATATATATATATATATATATATATATATATATATATATATATATATATATATATATATATATATATATATATATATATATATATATATATATATATATATATATATATATATATATATATATATATATAAAACCTGTTCTCTAATTCACCCACGAACACAACGGAATCGGATAGAACGTAAAATTCTGAACAAAAAGTTCTGCTACAATTTTTTCATAGGATCAATATTTACAGGTGTTTTTATTAACTAAAAATTAACATGTAACAGCCAATGAGCGTCGCCCGCCCGACGCGTGGCGGGAAAGTGGGCGAAGCTAATGCGCCAGAGCTGGAGGGGAAGGAGAGGCCCGGCCGCTGGAGGGGGCATACACGATTATTCGACTAAGTACATGTTCAGCAGGCCCATTTCTCTCTCTCTCTCTCTGTCGCTCTCGCCGTATCTTGCACTCACTCGCACTTCCTCGCTCCCTCTTCCGTTCTTTACCTACTCGGCCTCTCGCTCTCTCGCTCTCTCTCGCTCTATCTTGCACTCACTCGCACTTCGTAATTGCCTCTTCCCTTTTTTACGTATATTGATAGAAAGAATCATTTCCGATAAAGTCGATGATTTAACTGTTAATAAATAGGCATTAGAAAAAAGTTAAAGTCACGTACATTAACAGTTAAGGAATAAATCTATTCCCACAAGTACGTTACAAAAGGCCATTTCTTAACTGTTAAGAAACGTATAGAATGCGTGGTCTAGGTGTTCGGGGTGGCCGATAATGGAGTCTCGATGGTGCGCACTGTATGTGTCAGACCGCATCCACTGCTTGATCTAGGTGTTCGGGGCAGCCGATGACGAAGTCTAGGTTCGTCAATCATTGACGAAACGGCCAGTATCCCGTTATCATTACATCCTGACGTAAATACCTGAAGAGGGACACGACAAAAGTGTCCGAAACGTCGGTTAAGAATAAATGGTGCTCATTTATTTAAACCTTTCCTGGTAGACAATTGGCCATTGGATTCAAGACACACATACGATTCACATCCTACCATAAGCGCCTTTACCAACCAAAATCTAGATGCAAAAATCTACAGTGCGCATCCATTACACTCCATTATCTACCACCCCGAACACCAAGACCACTCATCCCATGGTTTCCAACACCTAGAGGTCAAAAACTGCGGAACGCACCACCTAGACTCCGTCATCGGTTACCCCGAACACCTAGATCAAGCAGTAGATGCGGTCTCACACCTAAAGGTCAAAACTATGGAGCGCATCATCTAGACTCCGTCATCGGCCACCCCGAACACCTACATCACGCATTCGTGGATTTCCAATACCTCGCAAGAACCTTCAGTGCGTACCATCTAGATTCGATTATCGGCCACCCGGAACATCCGATGATTTCCAACACCTAGAGGTCAAAAACGCTTTATCCGATTCCGTTGTGTTCGTGGGTGAATTCCAGAACAGGTTGTGTATATATATATATATATATATGGGGCATTCTCTGTCAACGCGACACCCCCTCTGCCCAGAACAATTTTGATCCAAATGGGGTCTACCTGGGCTCAAATGAAAGCTCTTGACTTCTACTTTCGAACGCCGTCTGGCGATTCCGAAAATTCAAAATGGCGGATCCAATATGGCTGCTGAAAGTCTCGGAATGATGGAAAAACAAGTTTTTCTTCACTCTAATAGCGAATCTGATACGAAAATTGTTATTTCTTGCCACTAATATGAAGTTTACGACATATTTTCTTACTACTACCGTTCAAAGCGAGCGGTTAAAATTATATTTCAAGGTCATTTTGAAGGTCAAAAGTTATTTTCTGGATTTTCGGACTAGTATTCCACGAACTAGTAGAAAACTTGATTAAGATCATAACTAGACTTGACCTTGGATCATTTTTCAAGGTCATTTTCATGGTGAGTTCTAATTTTAATAAACCGATTCTTTCGCAGTTATACTTCTTCAATTCATGCTATCAATCGGTTCTAATTCGGAACAGTAACAGAAAAACTGTGATTATATCCACACTTTGAAACATTTCAGAATCACTGAAAAAAGTTTGGTGGAGAAGAAACACGTTAGCGTAGAGTATCAGTACCAAATGCAAGAATTGTTTCGTAACTAAACATTAAGTCCTTTACTCTCCCATTTTAGAGCAAATGTTGCACTAAAATTGTTCCGCATTTAATCTATTTCATCGTTCTTCAGGAGTACAAAAGTTTAGGGCAGAAGAAGCAATAAAAAGTGTGGCAATGGTACAACACATTTGTACTGCTACTGCTTTTTTGATTTGGTGCTCCTCCTGCACAAAAATCGTGCATTATACGCACTGAGAGAAAAAAACCGACGTGACGCTGTGGATGCTATAGTTGGTGTAAGATCGTGTGACTATACACGTATACAATGCGATCAAAAATTGCAAAATTTTTTAATTTTGCAATTTTTTAATTGACTTTGAAGGTCAACGACGAGGTCAGATTCAAGGTCATCAGACCAGCCAAATCCTCGTTGAAAATTACTTACGGTGTGACCTTAGCTTTTTCAAAAAATATCGTTTCTGGGAAAATACGGGGGTCCCATACTTTTTGATAACCCTGTAATTAAACTTTACAATAGAACATTTCTAAAATCTCTCTAACTTGTTTTATTCCTCTTTCGAAACTCTTTAAGTACCGATGCTTCTCTAAAAGTTTAGTGCGGCTGTTACTCTAACTCTTTGGTGTATCTGTGGTTCTATATTTCGTGCATTATCTTTCCTAAACGTTTCGTACATATAGTTCCCATCGATTTTCGAGAGGATTCAAATTAATTCGAAGACATTTTTCACAGCACCTGTTCTAACAGTCCTACGTTATTATATTCGAGTATTATCACTTACTTAGATGGATTGAATATGTCTACTGTAGCACGGTCCGATCGTTGTATCAACCCTCTCAATGGTAAGGGTCACATAGGTAATGATTTACGCTTGTTGTCGAACAACTTAAAACGAAGATTTCCAGATTTGCCAGAGAATTCAAAAATTTGTAGTAAGTATAGAAAGTTACGTGGATCTCCCATTTCATCTATTGGTACAAGAGATAACGAAGGCAACAACGAATATGAAAACATGGATATAGAGACGACATCAGAAAACACTGGTATTGATAAATCTGTTCAAGAAGCTACACGATCAGCTAGAGAAATCGAATTGGAAGACATGTTTTCAGAATTAAAAGAAAAGTTTTCTAGATTAGCAGTTAATGACCCTTTGAAACTAACTATACTTACAATCGCCCCATCAACTTGGAATATTAGTCGAATTTCCCGTGAATTCAATACATCAAGACATTTAGTAAGAAAGTCGAAAAAACTCAAAGCCGATGGAGGTATTTTAGCTACAACAACGGCTAAACATGGTAAAACTTTGTCAAAGGCAGTGATAGAAGTCATTGTTGAATGTTATAATAACGATCTGCACAGTCGGATGATGCCAGGTCGAAAAGATACTGTCTCAGTTATTATTGATGAAAAGCGGACTCAGGTGCAGAAACGTCTTTTATATTTCGATTTACGAGAACATTACGAATTATTCAAGATAGCAGAACCAACAGTGCAAGTAGGATTCAGTACTTTCGCGAAATTACGACCAAAACATTGTGTTCTTGCTGGTGCTAGAGGAACGCATAGCGTCTGCGTTTGCACCATTCATCAAAATTGTAAATTGATGTTGGATGCAATCGATATTCAGAAGCTTACGAAAAATCAAGAAGAACCCATTTGTAGTTATAAAGATTGTTTACAGCAAATTATGTGTAAGAATCCTACACCTGACTGTCACTTGGATGAATGTTCGAAGTGCCCTGGTTCTGAAAATCTTACGTCTCGTTTACTTGAAATATTGGATGGGGCAAATATCTCACAAATTGAGTACTGTGCGTGGTCAGGAACGGATAGATCAACTTTGCAGAATTTAACTCTACCAGTTGAAGAATTTGTTGATGAATTATATGCCAAATTGGCGATACTCAAACCCCACTCATATATTGCCAAAGAACAAGGTAATTTCATTGCTCAAACAAAAATTAATCTAGGCAATGGAGAAGTTCTGGTAATGTTCGACTATTCTGAGAATTACTCTTTTGCAGTTCAAGATGCATCTCAAGCCTTCCATTTTAATAATGACCAGTGCACTGTTTTTCCAGCTATTTACTATTATAAAGAAGATTCAGAGCTGAAGCATGAAAGATGTGTATTCTTGTCGAATAGTTTGAAGCATGACACTTCTTCTGTCTATACTATTCAGAATTTATTGATTCCAGAAATGAAGAGAAAAGTAAAAAAAACTTGAAAAGATTATTTACGTGACAGATGGAGCAAAACAGCATTTCAAGAACCGCTTTCAGATAGCAAATCTTCTTCATCATGAGAAGGATTTTGGTATTGAGGCAGAGTGGCATTTTTGCGCCACTGCTCATGGTAAAAGCTGTCATGATGGTCTTGGTGCAATATTTAAAAGAGAAGCTTATAGAGCTTGAAGGCGAAACCGAAAGATGCTATTCTGACGCACACATCTCTTGTGAAGTGGGCTAAAAATCATTTTGAAAATATAAGGATTTTTTATTTTACGCAGACTGAACATGATAAATTCAAAAGGAAACTCAATCGTAGGTTTCAAGATGCATTACCTGTCCCACAGATTCTTAAACATCATTCTTTTCAATTATCAAGTGACGGGAAAGTTATCATAAAAAGGTACTCGAATGCTGCTAAGTCTGTATTTGTTCTACTTTAATTTTCAATGGGAAAATATACTGAATTTTTTTTATAATATTCAAGTTTTTCTATTTTTTATCCTCCTTTTTTTAATTTTTTTTATGTTCTGAGAGAAGTAGTTCCTCCACGTGATTCAGAATGGGTTATGCTAAAACCACTTGATAGTTCTATTGTGGAACTTCATCTTCTCTAAGGATTTTATACATGAAATTTTTAGATCGCCGGTCCCACGATATGCACAAAGGAACAAATATCTCATAGGAGGTTACGTTCAACAAAAGATTAATTATGCAGAGACAGAAATCATGACCTTGAAAAATGATCCAAGGTCAAGTCTAGTTATGATCGTAATCAAGTTTTCTACTAGTTTCGTGGAATACCAGTCCGAAAATCCAGAAAATAACTTTTGACCTTCAAAATGACCTTGAAATATAATTTTAACCACTCGGTTTGAACGGTAGTAGTAAGAAAATATGTCGCTAACGTCATATTAGTGGCAAGAAATAACAATTTTCGTATCAGATTCGCTATTAGAGTGAAGAAAAACTTGTTTTTCCATCATTCCGAGACTTTCAGCCGCCATATTGGATCCGCCATTTTGAATTTTCATTAGACGACGTTCGAAAGTAGAAGTCAAGAGCTTTTATTTGAGCCTAGGTAGACCTCATTTGGATCAAAATTGTTCTGGGCAGAGGGGGTGTCGCGTTGACAGAGAATGCCCCATATATATATATATATATATAATTTAGCAAACAAAAGAATGGAATGATCTAATAAATAGTTGACATTCTAAATTAAATATTATAAATTTGTAATTATTGTTTTTTTTTTTTCAAGAAATTTTTGGAATTTTATTTAAGTCTATATAAATTATATTATAAAAATTGTTTTATAAAAATTTGAATTACTACATTTTTTAATTATTATCGTTCTTTAATGTTCTTTTGGACAATGCCTGTTTTAAGCAGACAATGATTCCGGAAATCGGTAATATCGTTTTGGAATGCCGTATTGAAAATCGGTTGGCGGAATTAATATCACGGGTAGAGGCTCTTGAAGAATTTGATAACGATCGTTGGACCACGATTGCTGATCTACACGACGAAGTATCGTTTGTAGGGACTCCGAACTTCCAATTAAAAACATTAATTAAGGAAACTCTCGTGGAAGTCAACAAGTTAGCTTATAAAAACGATAAATTTTCCGTCCATTTAAGTATAGTAACTAGCAGATTATGCAAGTTTGAAAAAACTGTGGAACCACGGTTTAAGAAATTTGAAAATGAGATGCTAATTCTTACACAAAAACTTAAAAACTTATCTCTGTAATAGCTAAATATCTTAATATTATTCTTCTTCTAATTTTGGTAATTAACAAGGTTTCGGGAAATTATCTTTAGAATAAAAATACTACAAATATGAATATTGAAATTTTTCTCTTCTCATAACAAATTTATAGTAAATAAATGGTTTTATTAAGGTGGCTCATGCGTTTGGTGCCGTATCAAGTCAGGGCCCCGCAATGGGCTTCTTTATTATTGCCAACTTAAGTTAACGTATTTTACGTAAATTTATTGTAAATAACTTCTAAATGTTCAAACAAAAATAAGATTTTATAAATAAGTAAAAACTTTGCTAATTTGTCGCTACATTTATATGACTGGTCGCAGTGCGCATGCGCAGTAGCACATTTGTAACGTTTATTGTTAATATCTTTTTTGTTTGGTCGTTAACCTATAATTCTGATGATATCATTAGATTCTTCACAAAAAAATCTTTAATTTCATATATTGTACATTAAAAACTGCTTTTTTACAAGTTACTACGAAGCAATAAACTGTTCATTCCCATAAGGTTATGTGTTAAACGTACCTATTTATAAACTCAGTTTTTTCGATAATTTGGTCGTTGACCTACAATTTTCTTAGTACAGATCGAAAGTTTAATGTCTAAGAACATATTTGTTAAGTTTAAGATGTATCTGCTTTTTTATAAGAAATCGCATGAGCCACCTTAAGGAATTAAAACTTGAATAAGAAAGGATCTATTAATTATAAATAAGGGAATTTAGTTTATATAAAAAGGATTTCTTTTTGTTTAAAAAAAAAAAACTTGTTTGAATTTCTTGTATATCAAGGAGCCTCAGTATTTTTTATTATTATTATTATTTACTTTTATGGTTTGGTTATATTTTAGATACTACCAATCAGATAAGAGTGATAAGATAAATAAATTACCAAATTATTATTTAAGTTCGCTAAAAATAAGTTCGTTAGTCAAATTACAATGGTTTAAAAATCGTGTTACCATAATATAATTTATTTATTTATTTATTTAACCAGAAAAGTTACAATGCAGTTTACAAAGTAAAATCTATTAGAGGTAAACATTGTTACCTGTACAATAGTCTGGTTGCATACAACTAATACTATATCTATAACTTAAAACTAACAGATTACTCATTCGAGTAACATAAACATTTTCAAAAACTTTATTTCATTTAACAATTTATATATTCTATAAATAAAATCCGCCAAAACGTAATATTATAATCTTCATTTTTCCAAAAGTAAACAGTGAAAATGATATGAAGTTGTGCGTAATGTTACAATTAAATGTTATTATCGAAAGAGCTTTTGTTTTAATTTGTACTTAATTGTACTCTTCTTATAATTTAAAATTTTGAGATCATTAGGCAATTCGTTAAATACCCTCATAGCTTCTACCAGACTATCTTTATCACTAATAGCTTTGGTCATTTTAGGTAGTTGTAGTGATTTTTTTCTAGTATTGCGTTTTATTGTAAGAAAAGCATCTTTTAGATTATTATAATGATAGCATAAGGATTCTAGAGTGAACATTTGTTCTATTTTTAGCGGAGTGTTGTGCACCTGGAATTTATTTTTGGCAATGATTTTGAGCAATTTATTTTGGATTTGTTGTATTATTTTAATTTCTGTTCTACAAGCACCCCCCCAAGCAATGATGCCATAGTTTATAACATTATGAAAGAAGGAGTAATAAATAATCATCAATGTGTTTGTATCCATAATTTTTCTTAGCTTTGCGAGTATAAATATTAAATATTTTGTTCTGTTAATTAAATATTTAATGTGACTATCCCATTTCATATTAAAGTCGAAAATTAATCCCAAGTACTTGTAACATTCTGTTCTAGTTATTTGCTGATTTTGTATATTTATATTTACATTAATTGGAACACTATCACGATAGTTACCGAAAGTTATAAACTTAGTTTTTTGTATAATAATTTATAGGTATATTTAAATAAAGTAATTTTATGTCAAAATCTTTATATCAAACTAACTTAAAACTAAATTAGGTTTAATTTGAAACTAAAACTGGTTATACTACAATTATCCAGACTAAATTGAAGGCTTAAATGGACCAGCTACCTCTAAATAAAATCGAATAATTGGTTCACCCGGAAAAAAAAGAATATTTTTTTTTAGAAAGCCATATTAAATTTAGCCTTGTAAAATTTATAAAGTTAAACGTTATGATTATTTTTTCATTTTAGTGGAAAAGCATTCCCATAAAAGGTCTAAGCCTACAAAGAAGCAGAGACAAAGAAAAAAGATTAATCAAGAAAAGCGAGTGAGGACGTTTTGGGAACAGGTTAAGAGGGATTTAGAACAAACTCCTCCTCCTCCTATTATAAAGGAGTTGAAAGTAGAAGAAATACCTCTGCCTGCTGACTCCCCAAGGAAGCAGTGTATGGATTGTATAAAGAAGAAATTAACAGTGAAAAATTGTTTTAAATGCTTTACACTAAACTATAAAATTAAAAAAAGTTTTGCCACAACCATCATTAGAGTGGATGTTAAGATTTGAGGATGAATACTAAATTCACTTTAACCAAGTAATTCATTTTTGTTCAACGTAAACTTTTCTGTATAAAAAAAAACTTAGTAAATAGAATTAAAAATAAAAAAAAATACAATAAATATTTGAGTCTTTACATTTCTTTCTTAAATTAGATAGTTTATATGAGTGATAAGCGCATAACTCGACAAAAAGCCCGTGAACACCCAGAATCAAGGAAGGAGATAGAACAGTTCGATCCATTTGCACCTACTAAGCAACTTCCCTATTCCCCAGTAAAATTAGAGGATAAATCCGACCAATTGCCCAGTACATCGAAGTCAGGAAATGTAAAAGGGGAAGAATCAGACCTAAAGGCTGATATCTCTAAATTGGAATTTGGGAAGAAAAATAAGATACTGTTGTTCCAAAAATCTGTAGATTCTAGTGACAGTGATTCCGAGGTTCCTCGAGGGCCAGTTAGTATCATAATGGCAATCACTCCGCAATATGTGAATATTAAGGACGCCTTAAAAATCGTTCCAGAATTTGACGGAAAAAATATTCCTATATCACAGTTTTTGAAAGGATGCACGGAGGCAAGCCTTGCAAAATTACTAAGTTGCCTAGCCTTGCAAAATTACTAAGGGCCAGAGTTACAGGAGAAGCCAGGCAGGCCATAACAGGACAAGCTTTTGGGACGGTCGAAGAGTTCAAAGATTATTTAAAACAAATCTATGCTCCAGCTAAATCAGTAGTTCAATTACTCGGAGAACTCGGTAACGAATTTCAAAAAAATGACGAAGCAGTAATAACCTTCGCGAATAGAGTAAGACTATTAGAGGCAAGGATCCTGGAGGCAAAGAAAATAGAAAATGGAACATTACCCGAAGCTTTCAGTGCCTCTGTAGAAAATACCCTACTTGAATGTTTCGAAGCTGGATTAAAGCCAGAAATTGAGCAACATTTAGGAGCGGCCGCTAATGTAAAAGATGCAGTCAAGGAAGCAATCAAGATAGAAAAATTACTTATAGCTAGGAAAGCTCTAAGAAGGGATCAATCTAGTTTAGGAAAAACTGATAAAAAAAGTGTTCCTTTGTCAACTATGCAAACAAACGGGACATGAAGCTACCAATTGTAGCCTATTATCAGCGAATCATGTCTTAATTTGCACAATTTGCAATCAATCAGGACACAGCACTGATAAATGTCAGCTTGTTGCCATAATAGCCCAAAAACCAGAGGATAATTGCAAAATTTGCAAAAAACCAGGGCATCAATCTGCCCAATGCAAAATGGGTATGATATGCCAAATTTGCAAGAAACCTGGGCATCTAGCAGCCCAATGTCAAACTTGTGGGAGACAAGGACATACCACTCGTTTTTGTCGGTTAGGCGAGCAAGCCACCGCAATACCAAATACAATTACCTGCCAGCTTTGTTTAAACAAAGGGCATACTGCTGATAGATGTTACCTGCGCGAAACTAATAAAGCAAATAAACCCGCTGTTAACATAGAAACATGCCAGCTGTGTTCAAATACCGGCCATACGGCGGTTTCTTGTAGAAATAATATTACTTGTGCTTATTGCAAAATTAAAGGTTATTCAATTGACCAATGTCGAAGAAGGGCTAATAATGAGGCAAAGAGGTCGGGAAACGAGCAGAGTCCTTCAGGCCCGAGTGCACCTCAAGGGACTCAGCCTATTCCTCAGCGCTCAACCCAAGTGCAGGGATTTACCGCGGACGAGTTAATAGCATTAAGCTCCACTTTGCGTCAAAATTAATTCCGCATGTTTCTTTCAAAGATTGTAAAAATTATTTATTATTTGGTTTCATGTTGGATTCGGGATCCGAAATAAATATCCTTCATGTAGGTTTTATCAACGACATAAAAACTATAGATACAACAAGACCAACACTAATCATGGGTATTTACGAAAATCCGGTTTTATCTTTAGGAATAGTTAAGGTGGTTCTCCTTGGACTCCCTAGTCAAAGCAGTGCTAAATGTAGTAATTACCTAAAATTTAAATAACCATAGTGTAATGTGATTTATTTATTTAAAATGATAGAGATAGTCAATGTATGATAAATAAAGTGTATTTATAACATGACTAAAATAACTTTTTTCACAAAATGGCGATATTCTAGAAACTAGATATTGTCACTACAAATAATTGTTGATAAATCACTGGAATCTTTTTTGTTTCTCAACCGATTTTAGTTTTCAAGGTCTCATTTTGCTCCTTAAGAAATTTCATGGGGACTTGCCCAAGGAAAAATTAAAAATTATTCAAAACTCAGAAAGTTATAGCCAATTAAAAAAATATTTTGTTTTAACGACGTACATGAATTTATGAACAATTATCTATAACTTTCTGAGTTTTGAATAATTTTTAATTTTTCCTTCGGCAAGTCGCCATGAAATTTCTCAAGAAGCAAATTGAGACCTTGAAAACGAAAATCGGTAGAGAAACAAAAAAGACTCCAGTGATTTATCAACAATTGTTTGTAGTGACGATATCTAGTTTCTAGAAAATCGTCATTTTGTGAAAAAAGTTATTTTAGTCATGTTAAATACGCTTTATTTATAATACATGGACTATCTCTATCATTTTAAATAAATAAATCACATTACAACTATGGTTTTTTAAAATTTTAGGTAACTTCTACATTTAGCACTGCTTTGACTAGGGAGTCCGAGGAGAACTACCTTAATAAAAGAATGTTAGGTAGGAATGTAGAATTTATAGTAGTCCCTAATAATTTTCAAATTCCATTTGCTGGAATTTTAGGGTCGCAATTATTTTTAGCTCATAATGCTAAATTAGACTTTGAAAATAAATTATTTACATTAGGTGACAAAAAAATGGATTTTTGTCAAAATGATAATCCTTGTTATGAGGTAGAAATTAATGCAGTTACTAATATGGTAACTGAGAAGGCTTTAAATTGTCTACCGTTTATTGAAATTTTCAATTCGCCTTTCTTTACTAAGGTTTATTTTATGATACATAGTGGCTCCGAAGCCAATCTCATTAAATTAAAATTAATACCTAAAAGTCAAGAAATAAATCCAGGTAGCTCAGTTTTATTAAAAGGGATATGTGATGAAACAACTAAATCTCTTGGTGCCATTGAAATTGTGGTTTACGGAATTCCTTCATTATTTCATGTAGTACCAGATGATTTCCCTATTCCTTGCGATGGAGTTTTCGGCTCCACGTATTTAACCCAAGCTAAAGCTTTGATTGATTATGAGAATAAATACCTCAAGGTAGGAAATCACACTACCCCCTTGTTATTTAGGATTTCGGGTAACATTGAGTTATGTAAGGATCATTTAACCAGTTCCGACTCAAGTTTAGTTTCCAATATTAGTATGGATGTTAATTTTGGAAATGAAATTGACAGTGAGACTATGGAATTCCCTGAAAAGAATTCTTATGATTTATCCGATCTGGAGGAGTATTATTCCAATTACAAAATTGCTATTCTAGATTCGGATGTTAAAACCAAAAACATCAATGAAGATATAAATCCAATTCTCAGACTATTTAAGATAACATATGCGGAAACTTTTGCCGAACTAGGTGTACCTGTTGCGTCTAATCAGGAAATTGAGGATGCTTTTGATATCCTCGAAACGAATCAACAAATTATAAACTCATCCACTCACACTATGAGTAGGGAAGACAATGATTCCATTTTAAATTTTTTTAGAATGGATCACTTGAATGATATGGAGAGAGATCACATTACTAACTTAGTCCTAAAATTTGAGCACAGATTTCTTTTAGAGGGTCAACATTTAGGTGCCGCTAGCACGGTAATGCATAGAATAATAACTACCGATAATATTCCCGTCAATGTCAAACAATACAAGTTCCCCATATCTCTTAAGGAAGAGGTTGGTAGACAAGTCGATGCACTTGTGACGGCCTGCGGTCGTATATATGTGTATTTTAATTCTCTCTCTCAAATAATTTCTTAATTAAGGGGGCTAGACACCTTTTTTCTCTGAAATAAGAAGTCACATTTTAATACATAAATGTAAACTAATTATTTCATACTTTTTACATATAAAAGTGGGTATATTTACCTTACCTTAAAACATTCTCCGATGGGCCTTTTATATGGTCCAGAACCATAGTCATCGATGAAACAAGTTTTTTCACTATCCGTAAGCTTTGAAATTTTCCTGTGGATGGATTGACTTCAGATTTGAACTAAATTACTCCTGAATAGTATAATTCTCATATGAGTGCAGGGATTTTTGATCTAATGAGAAAAAAAATTGTGCTGTTTTTCAAGAGTTTTTTTTTTATTTTTTTAAATTTTTGATATTTTTTCATAATTTTTCTGATGTAAACATTTTTTCCGACATTTAATCCTAAATCCCTACACTCATATGAGAATTATACTATTCAGGAGTAATTTAGTTCAAATCTGGAGTCAATCCATCCACAGGAAAATTTCAAAGCTTACGGATAGTGAAAAAACTTGTTTTGTTAAGTCCGGAAATAAGTGAAAATAAGTGGTAATTGGTTTAATATAAGTTTATTATATAAAATACGATAATTTATTACCAATACAATCTGCTGGCTTCTGGTGGGTCGAGGTGTTGTGATTTCAATTACAATTCTTTTTATAATGCTTGCTTTTATAAAGTTACTATAAATAACTTATAAGATCTGCTTACTAGACGAGTAAGGCTTACGATTTCAACTTCTCAATGTCGTAGAGGTACACGGAGTTCGCCAGGTTTCTTGTACGCTGTGACTGATTCGCGTGACACACATCACTTCTTTTATAATACAAAATAATTAGGTTAAAGATGAGCCCGGTGACAGTAAATCGAGATCATCTTATTTTGCAATGTAAACTTCGTCAGTCGTATACGATTCGGCGGTGGCATTGAGAAATGCTGACCTTAAAGAGAATATCGACGTTGTTTTTCGCAAGTGTGATGACCTACTACGTCACGGCGCCGCATGAGCAAAATGCTGTGTTTGTAAAAAATTGCATTCCCGCTTTTATGTGTCAGGAAATATCTGATACTAATTATGCTTTTTCTTTAAAATGAGAATACGTCTCCGGACGTAACACCTCCCCCCTTAGACTGTTGAATGTCGTAGAGATTCAACAAATGTATCAGAGATTTTCTGTTACAGAATTTGATTTAATGATAAACATAATAATACGATTTATAATAGTGATAGTAATATTAGTAATAATAATTATAATAATAATAATAATAATACTCGTCAGTCTTGGATCGACATGAATTTCTCATAAATTATGGTTTAAACAATTAATACTTTGATTTACAAAATCATGACCATTGGTTATTTTACATTCATGGTTATCAAGTTTAAGTTTTCTAAATTGTTAATTACTTTGGTGCGCATTGTTTAAATTGACAGTTGTATATAGCGCATATTATTCTTGCTGGAACATAAAAATTGCTGCATTTGTATTTTGAAGAGTTCATTGACTTGGAGTGTCGCGAGGCCGTACAGTTAAAAGTACATAGTTGTCGAAATATAAGATGGAAAGTTAACTATAAATACAACAACGTCTTTCATGAAATGTTTTGAGAAATTTTTAAATAATTTCAATATGGTTCGTTTAAAATTCTGGTTCATTTCGTACAAGAATGTTTACAATTTCCCTGTGTTGAAATTTTTTTTCTCTATGCTAGTTGATACGTGGGTGTCAATAAATTTGCAATCACATAATTTTGTGGATCAAGAAATTACTGATGAGAATATGAATATTAAATGTAATTTAGGGATACGTCACGGACGTAACACCTCCCCCCTTAGACTGTTAAATATCGTAGAGATTCAACAATTATAGTTGAACCATCAGTAATTTCTTGTTACAAAAGGTTCAATAATACTAACAATTCAAATAATAAAAACAATAATAAAAATTCATATCATTAAATCCATACTAAAAATTTATATATATAAACAATAACAGAAACAATAATAAAAATTCAATAAATTTAAACAAAATTTCGTATCGTCTATAAATTTCTATAAAGTAAATCATTTATTTTTGTTCCTAACACTAGACTACACTTAACCTACGGTTTTAATTTTGTATAACAATTGGTTAATAAAACGTTACGTAATAAATATAGCATACGTTATGTATTAGAATTTGTATAGAGATATGTAATATCTTGTTTGAACATCGCATTTCGACAATTAAATTATTTTATTACGCTAATGTATAATAAATTTTGTTTTGCTGGTTTTACATAAATTAAAGTCATTGATTAACTGAGTTTAGAAATAATGTGTGTATTAAATAATTTTGTAATAAATAAAAGGTGAGGAGAAATATAGGGAATGATTCAAGTGATCATTCACTTCCCTCCCTGCTGAGATATTTGGCAAAAGATATATTATTTTTTCCTCTTTGTTTAAGTAGAATAACATTAAAGGGTTTTTGATATTATCATTATAAAAAAAAATATTTTTCAACCGTATACTGAGAAAAATTATAATTATTTCCAAAAGAAAAATTTAATTATATTGGTAAGTATTTTTGATAAAAAAGGAAGGTTAATAGGACGGAGTGATTTTTGTTAATTTTGACTTGTTATTGCTCTTATGCATCATTGTATTACCTTTCTTTGAAAATCTCAGCCGTTTTAAAAGTTCATTTTAAAACTTGAACTTTTGTTTCGGCATAGGTAGCATTCACATATCTGCTGTAAAGAATACGCAATCTGTTAGAGTAGAAAAATGTTTTACATACTCCATACAGTGCAGAATAGTGTATCTTATATAGGATGATCATGTTAGTATATGACAGAACTGATCATTCCAAATACATATATTCTATTTAATCTTAGCAATGTGAACGTAGCTCCTTTTTTTTTTTTTTTTTTTTTGTAGGTAAATACAGTTTAATTTTGCATAAAATTAGTCAAATTATTATTATCTTTTTTTTTTTATCATACGTTAAAAGGTTTAGGAATGGGTTCTACTTCTTTTCCTTTTGGATTAGTTCTATACTTTGTTATTCAAAGATAAAATCATAAGCTATTAAATTGATCATAAGTTAATTCGTCCCTGTAATGTTTTCTACTTTGTGATTAAATAATTACTTTATATATTTTTATTATTTAATAACACATCATTTTCACATGTCAAATTTTTTTGATTGTTTGATTGTTATAAGACCAAAGTTACTTCGTATTAATATCTAATCGCAATATTTATGTATTATTTCTAAAATTTCATTATTCAAGTATATCTTATTTCAATCGCATTTTTCTAAAATTATTAGCTTTCATAGGGAATATAGTTGCTTTTCATAAAATACTGACAAGTTGATACGAACAATTGTAGACAAACGAATAAGTGGTTATAATTTTAAATTGTATATTTGGTAAAATCTGGATCACCTTAGGGTTATATATTAGTTGACCAAGAAGTAGGATGGTTTTGCTTCAAATGGAAAAGTTCAGCTGCAATTATAATTCTCCATTCCTGTATTAAATTTGGAAAAATAAGAAGAGATTATGATAGATGTTAATATTGAGTATGTTGTCCATATCCTAAAACAAAAATGTTATGTTATTATTTGTTATAATATTGCTTTGCTTGTTTTTCATAATTAGTTAAGATATTATTTTGTTCATTTTAATAGCGTTGAAAATTCTTATTATGCTGATCCTTTTGAAATTTATTCATATTTGGTTCTTTAATAGGCCATGTTTTGTCTCCCTTTTTAAACCTTTTTCTGATAGTAAATTTATTGTAGTAACCTTTAGATTGTAATTTTAACTTTGTAATTTTTGATAATTCTTTTAAATATTTTTTATAATTAGATATCCATTTTAGTTTTCTGACGTTTTTATTAGATTTTACTTTGATAGGATAGTTAAAAAATAACTGCAATTGGTGTACTTTATTACGATTTGTATTTAGATTGATTATTACGTTATGATCTTGATTACCCAAAGTTTCTTTTAGTTGATTTTTATTGTCAAGCTGTTCTTGGTGTTCTTGATTATCAAATATTTTTAGATGACTTTTATTCTCTAAATGTTTTTTTAGTTTTTGATTATCAAACATATCTTTTGGTTGATTTTC
Source organism: Torymus aiolomorphi (assembly GCA_036365515.1). Lineage (NCBI taxonomy): Eukaryota > Metazoa > Arthropoda > Insecta > Hymenoptera > Torymidae > Torymus > Torymus aiolomorphi. The sequence goes on along the minus strand of CM070877.1, from coordinate 60,571,767 downwards.
ATTTTCGAAAACTACTTTACTATTATTTAATAAGTTCTTTAGATTTTTTGTATCATTTAATAAAGACTCTTCTGAATGTATTGATGCTATATTCTCTTTTAACGAATTTTCAAGCGAGTTTTGTTGGAATTTAGTTTCCATTCGATCATCTTCGGAAAATGGTTCAGCTAAAGCAAAAGTTATGTCTAAAATGACTTTAAGATCATCATAAAAAGTTACTGTTTCCAACGAATTATTACCTTCTTTATTATTTTCATTCGAAATTTCATTCTTTTGGTTATTTATATTGGATTCATTAAAATGAATTACATTAATTTCATCACAATCCTCATGGGTTTTTAAATTAGATTCGTTGAAATTCATTTCTTCATTAGTCTCATAATTTTTTACAGTAGATTCAATAGAATCAATTAAATTTGTTTCCATAATTTCTTCAATTTCATGATTATTTTTGAAAATTTCGTTAAAGTCTATAAAATTAATTTCATTAGTATTTCCATGATTTTTTATAATCATATTATTATCTTTTGGTTCATCAGTGATTTCATGTATTTTTATAAAAGGTACGATAATTAAATTGATTTCTTTATCATCATTAATTATTGTAGATTCCTCTATGATATTAGTTTCCTGTTTAATTTTATTTACTTTATTTTCTGTAATTAGTTCATTACCATTATACCTTTCAATATTCGTTGTATTAACTTTGTTTTTCTGAATTTTTGATTCGTTAATTATTTCTTTCGTAACATTATGGTATGATTCATCAGTATTAATACTTGGATATTGTTTGATTTCCTCACATTCTTCAGTAGTATGATCTGGATTTTTACAAAGATCACAATGATTTCCCATTGCATTATATTGTATCATAAGATTTTTAAGTTTTCTGCAGTTGTCGATGTCATGTCCAATTCTTTTGCAATAATCACATTGAATTCTTTTCCTATTTACTGTATTGGGTTGTTGATTATTAAAAATCGTGTTTCTTGGCTTGTAATTTTGTTCTTGAGTTTTGTTAATGAATCGGTTATAATTTCTTGTAGTATTTGGTAATTGATGAATTTCTTTATTTTCTAAAATTTTGTAGTTTGTGCTATTTTGAGAATGAGCATTTCTTTCTGGGCAATACTTTGCTGTATGTCCGATTCTGTTGCAAATTTGACAAATTATTCTATTTCTTAAAATCGCACGCTTGCAATCTGATGAATTGTGGTCTTCTTCCTTACATAACGCGCACCACATTATTTTTTTGTTTATAGGGCAGTATTTTATCCAGTGCCCGAGTTTATTGCATTTCATACATACTGCTGACAGACAGTCTTTAGTTGAGTGACCCGTGCTTCCGCAATACTCACAATCAAGTTCATATTTCTTTATAACAGGGCATTGAGTAGCTGCATGTCCTATCATTTGACAGTATTGGCAATAATCTTCATTTGTTTGGTTAAATGTACACTTCTCTACAGAATGTCCTCTGTGATTACAGAGTTTACAAAAAAGTTCTATTTTATTTTTAGCATTCTTGCAAAAATAAGATATATGATCTTTACTTTTACAATAAACACAAACTGCATTAGAGCAAAACAATGCTTCGTGATATTGATCTCGGCAAATTTGACAATGAAATACTTTAGTATAATAATGGTTTTGTTGTTTAAAATTATAAAATGTATTAGCTTGATTATTCATCATGGTTTTTTCATTTTATTAAATGTTCGTAATTATTATTGTAGTTTATTTTTTAATTTATCTTTTATTTTGTTTATTATTGTCTTACTTTCATTTTCTCGTTTGAGTATTGTTTATTTTTTATATTATCATATTTAAATATTTTTCATTTTCTTATTTTATTATATTCCCTTTTGCAATGTAATATTTTATTGTAATTTTTTTTGTATGATTCTTCATTATAATATTCTTACTTTTATTGTAATACTTTTCGTTTGTTTAGTTATTTTTTATTATTATTTTGATTTCCTTATTTTGATAAAAAATGACTTGATTATTTTATACACTGATTATATCTCTCATATGTTTTCTATTTTGTATTGTGTAAATTCTCTATTATTTATTTCCCTTTATTTATTTCTCTTCATTCATTTCTTATGTTTTGTTCTTTATTCTTTTTATTTATGTATCAGTATACTTAATATTTATTTTTAAATATCTTTTATTATTAGTTCAACTATTTTTTTGTGTATTATTTATTTGGCAATTTATTTATTTATTTGCCAATTTTGTATCTCTATTCTTAATGTTTTTCGTGTAATTTGATTTCTGATATTCTTATTTCTTGTTTATGTATAATATTTATCCATTCAATGATCACTATTTTGTATTATTATTTCATTTTTCTCCTTCGTGTTGGATTTGTTTTATTTATTTCAATTTCTTTTTATTTATTTATTCATTTGTTTATTTATTTTTTTTTCACTAATATTTTAGTTATTTGTTTTTACTGATATTATTTAATTATTTGTTTCTTAATGTTTCCCTATATGAATTTTTCACTTTAAATTTCTTGTTTGTTAAATATATTTGCGTGATGCTATTTACTTATATATTTTGATTTATTTTGATTTTATCTTTATGTGAAATCTTTTTTTTTTTTTTTTTTTTTTATATTCGTTTACGTTATTTGTATTTGGGTTATCCTTTCTTCTTTCCCTATTTCTATAACATCGTCTATTTTCCCTTTTTTTTTTATTTATCTGTTAATATGTTAGTAATCTGGACGAGCCGTACACGTTCATCTTCAGAAGTTTAAACGATCATGCTACAATGATCCTCTCAACTTCTTACTGCAAAACGAGAAGCTCGGAAGCAGTTAGTAGTGATATTTTTAGTACTTTTCAAATACTACTCGTTTCCTCTCATTCCAGTCTTATTTTTTCGTATAAATCTAGTGAACTTATGTTCGATTCGTACCGGAACCACTGTTAAGTCCGGAAATAAGTGAAAATAAGTGGTAATTGGTTTAATATAAGTTTATTATATAAAATACGATAATTTATTACCAATACAATCTGCTGGCTTCTGGTGGGTCGAGGTGTTGTGATTTCTATTACAATTCTTTTTATAATGCTTGCTTTTATAAAGTTACTATAAATAACTTATAAGATCTGCTTACTAGACGAGTAAGGCTTACGATTTCAACTTCTCAATGTCGTAGAGGTACACGGAGTTCGCCAGGTTTCTTGTACGCTGTGACTGATTCGCGTGACACACATCACTTCTTTTATAATACAAAATAATTAGGTTAAAGATGAGCCCGGTGACAGTAAATCGAGATCATCTTATTTTGCAATGTAAACTTCGTCAGTCGTATACGATTCGGCGGTGGCATTGAGAAATGCTGACCTTAAAGAGAATATCGACGTTGTTTTTCGCAAGTGTGATGACCTACTACGTCACGGCGCCGCATGAGCAAAATGCTGTGTTTGTAAAAAATTGCATTCCCGCTTTTATGTGTCAGGAAATATCTGATACTAATTATGCTTTTTCTTTAAAATGAGAATACGTCTCCGGACGTAACAGTTTCATCGATGACTATGGTTCTGGACCATATAAAAGGCCCATCGGAGAAAGTTTTAAGGTAAGGTAAATATACCCACTTTTATATGTAAAAAGTATGAAATAATTAGTTTACATTTATGTATTAAAATGTGACTTCTTATTTCAGAGAAAAAAGGTGTCTAGCCCCCTTAAATAAGAAGAAGAGAATTAAGGTGACACAAACAAAATTCCTTCTTGGTGACGAGTCGCGGTTGCCAAAAGATCGAGACAATGAAAAACAAAGCCATAAAACTTGAGATGTCGGATGACCGCCGTCGGCACGGAGCACAAAAGCGAGATGCATTATCGGCTCCAAAACTAGCGCTGATAACGCGGTAACGAACATGCCCGTGATTTATGACCCTGCGTGTATCGATATCGGGCTCCGAACTATAGGAGATCGATATCGGTGCATAAGGTGGGGACCCAGGTACTTGACACCTGAATAAATAGTGTGATCGCCTGGGCAGAAAAACTAGAGTTATTAGTATTAGAGCGGACCAGATAATCACGCTCGTAGATACGAGCCCGGGAAACTCCGACAGTTCATTGTAAAGGGCAGCGGCCCTCAGTTTAAGTTTTGCCCGCTAAGAGTGCAGCCCGGTTTTCCATAAAACAAATGGTTCGTTAGAGTAGTAGTTATTGTATAAGCAGCACTAAGAATTATAAAAAGAGTTATTTTTGTGACGAATAAATAAAAGTGATTACAAGGAGTGTAGTATTAAACGAGAGTTCCAACCAGAGAAAGAGGTTGAGAGATATTGTAAACCCTAGGACAACAAATAAATAAACAACGATACAAATTCATTTAAAAGGTTATTTATTTAAATAAAACATTTTTCCTGTCACTAGACTCCCGAGTCTGGACGAAATCCTATCCATCCTCCTTGCCTTCTCACGCCACGCTAAAAGATAATCCACTTGCGTAAACTGCTCGGCGCCAAGTGGAAGTTACGCGCTCTCGATAATAAAGACGAATTAAATAAATAATTAAAGTTTTCATTTAGGGACGTCACACACTTTTGCAAGAGGGAATTATTAGACCGTCGTGTTCTCTCTATAATTCTCCTCTTTGGTTGGTCCCTAAGAAGTTAGATGCTTCTTTAAAACAAAAATGGTGGTTAGTGTCGGATTTTCGCATGCTTAACGAAAAAACTATAACTGATGCATACCCATTACATGATATAACCCAAATTATTGATCAGGTTGGAGGACATAAATACTATACGCTTCTCGATTTAGCATCAGGGTTCCATCAAATCTTAATGGATCCCCGTGATGCTCACAAAACCGCTTTTAGTACATCTTATGGTCATTATGAGTATGTTCGTATGACCTTTGGTTTGAAGAACGCTCCTCCTACTTTTCAAAGATATATAGATGAAACCTTTAGAGGTCTACAAGGAAAAATTCTATTCACCTTTATTGACGATATATTATTGCAGACACACTAGACGAACACGAGGAAAAGTTAAACCTAATCATGGAAACATTAGATAAGTCTAATCTACAATTAAATATTAACAAATGCGAGTTTTTAAAAGATGAGATTTGCTATCTAGGTCACGTCTTAAGTAAGGATGGAGTCAGTCCTGATCCTAAAAAGCTTGAGGCAGTTAGATGTTTTCCGCAGCCAAAAACTGTTAAAAACATTAGGCAATTCCTTGGTTTAGCCGGATATTATAGAAGGTTTATTAAAAACTTTGCGACGATGTCAAAACCTTTAACAAAATTATTGGAAAAAGATACTGATTTTATTTGGACTGAAAAGACAAATGAAGTCTTTGAGTCATTAAGGGGACAAGCCATGGTTGAACCTGAAAAAAAAAGCTATTGTATTAATTCTTTAATAACAAAGCCAATATATAATTTTAAGAGTTCAAACTTTATTTTATTATTAAGTTATACAATTACCTATAATTTAAGACTACATCATCCAGGTGTTTAAGATTTTGGTCTTGCAGTCCATTAGATTAAGAAACCCTTCTGAATTAGAAACTGGCATGTCATTGCCGCAGGAAATTTTTTGAACAAAGCAAGGCAGGGGTCTGGTTACTTAGGAGTACCTTTGTAGTTATACCAGTTATAGAAGATGTGAGCTACTTTTTTTTAAAAAAATTTTTAAAATTGTTTTTTAATGAAAAATCTAATTTTTTTATGTTTTTTTTATTAAAATTTCAATATTTTTTGTAATTTTATTTTATAATTTTTTTTCTAAAGCCTTTTTCAAAAAAGTACCTCACATTTTCTATAACCAACACTATTTTAAAGATACTCCTAAATTTCCAAACCTCTAGCTTGCTTTATTTAAAAAGAAATTCTGCGGCAAAGTCCCTGTAAATACAAAAAACAAGTTATTCAGAAATTCAATTCAAAGTTTTGGTTTTCTATAACTTTATATAAGTTACAAAACTACTTACCAAAAATTTTTTTTTCATTCTGTATGATATACTTTAGTGGAAAAATGAAACAGATGCCAATTAGATGAAAGTAGTCTTGGCTAAATCATTTTAACTGTTGAATAAACCTATAAAAAAGAATTTCATTAATTCAACAATATTTTAAAATTTTTTAGATTAATACATAAATGTTGTACTTATTTTTTTTTTCGTACTAGGCTGAAAACATTGTTAGTCATAAATGTTATTGACAGTAAAAATAACCTCAAAATAAATTAATCCTTTTATGAGAGCCAATAACACACCTGTAAAAAGAAAAAAATTAATAAATATTATATTAGCTATTATCGCATAAAAATAACTTTTTACCTACTCTAGTAAGAACCTGGTGCATATGACTCTTCAGGTAAATTCAATTGCAGTCTCCTTCGTTTTCTCCTATTTTCTAAAGTGTTTTCTTCGGCATTCCTCTCAGCATGAAATAATCTGATGTCATTGCTTTTCTGTGTCACTCAATTGCAGCTACTCCAGGTTTCACATCAAAGGCTTCCATAATATTCAGAAAACCAACTCTTCCATCGTTGAAGCAAGTGACAGCAATACAAGCACCTGCTGTGAGCACATGTACACCACTGAAGGAGGTCTTGGTTACAATCTTCCAAACTGAATTATTAAAACTCTCATTACTATTTTGGGTGTAACCGCCTAAACATCTGGGAAGCAGCTCCTGTTCAGAGAGATCTTTGTAAATTGGTTTCAACTGCTCCATAATCACTGCAGGAATACTGTCTTTATGATGAAAATCTTTTAGTTTTTTTTAGCCTTCGCTTTTTGCCACTTGCACCAACTGCTCTGTCCTGGTGGGCATAAATGATGTTGAGGATTCTGGTCTGTGGAAATCTTGTGGTAGTACGTAGCCCATATAGCATTCAGCATTTTTTCTACAGAGTCCGTGTTGTTTCTGATGGCATTACCATAATATGTGGTGAGCTGATCAATTACTTTTGCTGTTAATCGTCCTTGGCCTCCAATGGTTTTTCCATCGTCTAATAACTTTTTTCCAAAATTTTTCTTTAAATTCCTGAGTCTGGTTCCCATTCGTTTCTGGACGTGTCCCACACACTCCTTCTTCTCAACTTTAACTTCATCTCCATACGGTTTGGCCTGGCACAAAGCACTGTACACTTTCGAATCTCCATCTCCAATGTAATGATGGTATTTTACATTATACTTTTCTTGAGATCTTCTAAACATTTCCACAACTCCATCGACTTCCATCTTTCCAGCACTTCCTTCATGGTTTGCTGCACATTTATCTTGATGATCACTGAACCAGTCTTCATATTCTTCTGTGCCTTTTCTATTTTCCCACTTTAAACATGCTTTACAAAAACTGTTCTTGATAAATATATCAAGAACTTGTTGAGAACGCAAGCCAATCGAACTTGAAATTCCTTGAAGACTGCGTCTGTTGGTTTCATAAGCATTGCTTTGAGCTCCAACTTGCTTGCTCGTGCTTATAATTCTTCTCTCTGAACAATTTTTGCACATAATGTTAAATTTGGAACCAAGTCCTCGAATATCTTCTTCTATAATTTTAACTTGTCCTTTACATGTTGCACATACAAGAAATTTCTCCAGCTGTAAGAACAGAATGTTTATATCTATTATTCTGTTTCTTGTTTGTGACGCTTCTACAGATATATCTTTTATTTTCCCTGAAGTTGTACTTCTTTTCCTTTTGTTCGTAATTTTTTGTTAAACATTCTCTGAATTTTTGTTAAATCTTTATGTTTTTTTTTTCTTCCAAATTTTCTCTTCTTTCCTGGAGCTCCTGATGTTCTATTTCTCTTGTCAGAATCCATAGTGGCTAATATCTAATCCTCTATAATGTTAGTTATTAAAAAACACAAATAAAAGTCACTCACTGAACTCACTAAATTAAAAATATTAACAACACTTTGCACAGTGCAGTTAACCTAAAATCGCTGTCTTCTACACTCTCAGTTAAAAGAGTTCTACACAGCACTTTATTTACAAAAAAATTTGTTGTCAATACTGAATAAATTGCATTGAAAAATGCAGATTCAATTATATTCAAAACACTTTTAGTTTAAATCCCAACGACTATGGCGCTGACAGAACGTAAACAGATGAGATTTTAAACCATCTATATGTATTGTACGTATTATACTTTTGTATAAGTAGAGTAAAAGTAAAATACACGAGGTTTATACCTCGATTTAAGTTTGCCTACTATGTAAATGTACATTTACGTTCTAAATTCAGTATTGTATGCTGTGAAGCATAAAATAATATAAGATTAACAATAGTATATCTAAAATGGATAATTTAAGAAAAATCACTAAATATGCAAAAAAGTGACTTCACGGTTTTAGCTGTATTTTCTAAACGAAATCGAATTTGGAAATGCGGTTGGAAGCATAGAATTCAGCGGAAAATTTGCTATCAAAATAGTACATAAAAAAAAAATCGATTTTTCGACCCCCTAACCATGGCTTGTCCCCTTAAAGGATGCATTATGCAATCCTCCTATTTTATAGTATCCTGATTTTTCTAAACCTTTCATTATCACAACGGACGCCTCAGGTTATGCCATTGGCGGAATACTCTCTCGAGGAGAAATTGGCAAAGACCTTCCAATAAGTTATGCCTCACGCGTGCTTAGAGGACCGGAAATGAATTATGAAGTATACGAAAAAGAGGCTTTAGCTATGGAATTATGATCCATAGTGCTAAGATTTTTCGATCTTACATTTATAACAGAAAGATCTCATTTGTAACAGATCATAAACCGTTAGTTTGGTTAAAAACTGCGGATTGCAACACACGGGTTCAGAAATGGAGATTTAAACTCTCTGAATTTGATTATGAGGTTATATATAAACCCGGGAGATTGAACGCTAATGCAGATGCGCTATCTAGAAATCCTATTTGTAATGTAGTCACCAGGAAACAAGCTAAACTACTTAATGAAGAAAATAAGGTTCCTAATGATGTTGTTAACGGATCTAAAATAGTAGAAAAAAATCTAAAATCTAGTTCAGCAACTAAACTTAAAACAAATCCTAACAATATACAGAATAAAAAGATAAACAAAAAATCTGAAGATTCTCAGAAAAAACCTGAGGAGCTTACTCTTGAGAAAAACACCAAAATACCTTACTCTATTGAAAATAATTTAGTATTGAAATCTGCAGATAGGTCTCAGTTAATAAACTCTGAAGACCAAAATAATAAAATGAAGGTCATTCCCAATGTATCGGAGCCTATTGAAAAGCGGGTTTCCAACCGTATTATAAATAAACCAAAACCTAATTACATAGAATATAATAGTCTAGATGATGATTTTCAAGGAGAAGCGCTGTTACCTCCACAATCTGAAAAGACTACATATTCCTCTATAAATAATTACACTTTTGAATTACCGATAATTTTAAATACTGATATTCAATCCGAGGTTTCTCATTCACTTTCTTCAAAAATTGAATCCGAACCCTCGGAGCCTGAATTAAATTCTGTAAATATAAATCAAACTTGTCAAATAATCGAGGTAAAAGGCCTAATTCATTGCCGGAAAGATAACATAATGTATTTTATAGACATTAATGGCAGCCCATGCGACGATGGTGCCTTAAAATTAATAGAAAATAATAAAATAGAACATAAACAAATCTTAAATTATCTTAAGGTAGGTTATTCTAAAAGACATAATGGTAACTATTACTTTTTCTTATGCATACGGGAAGGGGAAAAGGTTTCTATTTCTAAAATTAAGGAAAATTTATTTAAAGTATTTACAGATTTGAAAGAATTAATATTAAACTTAAAACTAAAAGCATGTAGTATATCTTATAGTAAGGATATAGAAAATTTCGATTGGATCGAGGTTTTAGGGTTATTAAAACAAGTATTTTACGAAGTACCCATTAAAATAGTAGTTTGTAAAAATTCGTTACGATATGTAGAACCCGATTTGAGGGACAAGATTTTTTACGAAATGCATGATTCTCCAATCGGTGGTCATCGCGATGTATCAAAAACTTACAATCGGATTAAAACCGGATACTATTGGGAAAATATGAAAGAGGACATTCAACGTCAGATTCAGCAATGTCTTAATTGTCAATTAAAGAAACTAATACGGTTAAAGACTAAACAACCAATGATAATCAGAGATACACCAGGTACGGTATTTGATAAAATTGCAATGGATATCTTTGGTCCATTACGAAAAACCAAAGCTGATTTTGAGTACATTTTAACCATGCAGGATCAGTTATCTAAATTTTGTCTTGCGGTTCCATTGTAAAACACGTTGGCCACCACCATAACCGATGCATTTATAAAGAAATTTGTATGTATCTTTGGCGCGCCTAGAATAGTTATAACCGATCAGGGGAAAAACTTTTTGAGTAAACTTATGGAAAGGGCATCTAAACGTTTAAAAATAAAGAAATTAAAAACAACCGCTTTCCATCCTCAGTCAAACGGTTCTTTAGAAAGATCCCATCATGCGTTAGGGGAATTTCTTAAACAATATACAAATGCCGATTCGGATTGGGATGAATGGCTCGATTTGGCCATGCTTAATTATAACACCTGCGTACAAGAAAGTACAAAGCATACTCCCTATGAGGTTGTATTTGGTAGACTAGCTAGACTGCCCTCAAGTGATCCACTTAGAGATTTAGATCTGCTTCCCACTTATAATGGGTATTTAGTAGATCTAGTCACCAGACTCACTGGAATTAGAACTTTAGTCTATGATAATCTAGTTGACGCAAAACACCGATCTAAAAAATATTATGATAAATACATTAACCCTAGAAATTTTAAAGTAGGGGATTATGTTTACCTATTAAAGAGTTCTAAACCCAATAAATTCGGTGACCATTATACAGGCCCACATAAAATTTTGGAAATAATAGATAAAGTAAACATTAGAATTTCGTTAAATAAAACCAGTAAAATAGTGCATGCAAATTGCTTGCGGATTTCGCACATTAATCAAGAATTAAAAACCAAACGGAAAAATAAAAAAACTAAGGATTGAAAACACAATAAGTTAGTTATAAGAGGGGTGAATTTATTTGATAAATAATTTACTTCTGGAAAATCATTTAAATTATTTGATTAGGTTTGGATTTCTTAATAATATATTTTTATACTCTTTTTATAATAATTTTATGAATATCTTCAGACTTTTCATTTGCTTTATAGTTATCTTTATTATAGTTGGCTTTAGGACTATCTGCAATTTTTTGAGTTAACTCATTACTAGTGGTGGGGTTAATAACTATATTCATTTAACTTATGCTTTTGTAACTTCAATATTTACATTATAGGGTACAGGAAAATAAGGTTCAAAGATTAATATGTCTTTCTGTTACAGAGCAAATATATGAAAAAAAAGAAATGATTATTTTTTTTTTGTTAATTCAATAAATCTTCATAGACTCAACAAAGTAAAAATGAGCTTTGTAGTTTTAATTGTTTTAACTCTGCTGAGTAGAACCTCTGCTTTAATTGGATATGATTGCGGGGCTCGGCAATTGAACGTTACCACACTATCGCTTAAGGATGTGGGCGAATGCGAGGTGCCTAACTACCAACCCAATGTCACTCAACAGTTCGTGCAATTGCTACAAATCAACGAGTATGCGTCGACTCATGTCATCCAATGCAAATTGGAAATACATCGTACCATATATCATTGCGGTAGTTTTTCCCATAACTCTATTGTATTAAATGGGGAAAATGAATATATACAGGACATTTCCATAGATGCGTGCGAAATATTACATCGTTATGGAACTTATAGTTTGCCAAATACTAAAGTAATAGTAGGCGTAAAACCAAATTCTACCATTACTCATAGTATTATCCTAGCAGGTTCATTAACTACCGAGGAAAAATGTAGCGGAGCCGGTTACTCTGACCCTTATGATACTTGGGAGAATGTAATCGTACAGGGTACTAATAAAATCACGTCGATGAATTACGAATCACAAGTTAGGCTAGACAACAATCATAGAAACTTGCGCTCAGGAACAGTTTGTTCACTGTCTATAGGTAATTGCCTAGATATAGAGGGTGGATATACCTTCTGGCAAACTATCCCTACTGATTCATGTAAATTTAATACATACAGTGTCCTTTATGAGGGTTATGCTAATAAAATGTTTAACCCTGATTTAGGTGGCAATACGCAAATAGTGTTTTCTTTGGCCACTCAAGGGGTTACCTTTGCATTAACTGCCAGAAACTTTAAACCAAATACCGGTTACCAAATAATTACTACTGAGCACCCTAAATTAGTTATCTTTGAAATTTCGAAGGGGAATAGCTTCGCCACTACATATACTATAAGCGTTACTAATTTAGATATATTCTCTTATGTAAATTCTAAGTTTGTTTATGTTAAAAAGCATATCCGCGAGCAAACGAGAAGTTTGTATCGAGACGTTCTTGTACAAAGATGCAATTTGGAACGTCAAACGATTAAGAATTAATTATCAATAGCTAAGCAATCACCTGATGATTTCGCTTTTGATCTTATGAAAGCATCAGGTTATATGGGAGTTTCTGCCGGGGAAGTAGTCCATATAGTGAAATATGTGCCGGTCGAAGTGAAGGTACAGCACGGAAATTATTGCTACACCGAATTGGAGGTAACACGTAATAACCAAACCTATTTCCTTATTCCCAGAACACACGTGTTGAAACAGAAAGGCACTCGAATGCCTTGTAGTTCCCTGCTACCATCCTATTACTTTATTGAGAATTCTTGGTATAAGATTTTACCTTCCCCAACGGAGGCCATACCACCAACCATAATACATCCTATGTCCAAACCTACTTGGACATATATCAATCCCGCTGAGCTTGCCGTATTTACAATCAGCACGATCTAGATCAACTTCGGGAAAGAATTACGTTTCCCATAGAAAAATCAGGACTGTTAAACGACGTCGCTCGTGAAATGAGGGGTCACCCTCTTGACAACAAGGAATCCACCCTCAATAAGCTGTTGAATGAAAACGCTGTAGAGCAAATCATCAGCACCACATGGCAGAAATTCTGGTCACGATTTCTCATTTTTGGCAATGTCAGTGCCGGCTTTCTTGCTTTAATAATGATCTTTCAGATTGTGAAAGCGATAGTTAATAAATTCGTTCACGGTTACACTCTCCATACAGTTTATGGTTGGTCAGTCCGAATACTTGGAGCAGTCTTTGGATCCATTACCCATTTACTCATCCATTTGAGTAATCAACCTCCTGCTGAACCTCCTACTGAATTGTAAGAGGTTAATGTAATTCCATCTACCTCCTCAACTAAAGAAGAATTACCTGAACCATCAGCTCCCATTATTACCAATACCCATTATCCGAACTTACGTGGTAATGATCAAGAGGTCACAACTCAAAACCTTTCTTCGCACTGGGCACATAATTTTTCTTGTGGATTATCAACATGGAGTAATCCTTGGAAAATCATTTTTAATATCGTTACTTCCACATTATTAGTTTTGCTTTAGTTGTAATCGTTCCAGTTCGAAATTGCATTTTTTTTTTGTATTATTAAGTTACTCAGGGTAACGTTTGCTACGTTTGTTAGTAGTAGCAACCGTTTTAGAAGGGGGGTCTTACGTCCTGCCAAAAATAGTTTTCTTTAAAATAATAAAAATTATTTTATTACATTATTACATGAATCTCGTAAACCAATATCAGATTTAAAAAAAAAAAAAGAAAAAATTTCGAATTCAAAATATTGTATAATTCCATCATTTTTCTTTTCCTTTATTACTCTGGATTTATTAATAAGAGATTAGAGATCCGATTCTCAATAGTTTTAAAATACAGAAGAGCACTGTTACCTAAGTACTTTTAGATACCAATCTTTTCGAATTAGTAAAATTGGCATAGTACCTCTGTTCACAATTATTTTGATTTCAACAATATAGAAAAATATATTGGAGCTTGATACAGTTTCCTTTTTTTCAGAATATAGAAAATAAAAAATATAAGATTAAGTTTTGTAAATAAAACTTAGAATCTTGTTGTAACCTTTAGTATTGTATGTTTCCTTTTCAAAGTATAAAATTTCGACACTTTACTCTTAGTAGTAAGGCAATTATGTTGTAAAATTTTATCTGGCATTTAAAAAGTGAGACGCTCTTGTATCATTCATTTCAAACGCAATATTTAAGAAATGCTCACTATTTCCTCGCATCCAACAAGCATCAGATTAGATCATTTTAGAATTTGTTCATCCTCAAAAATGTTCTTCGTTAGGAGTCATAAAAACCCAGGTCCAAAATTTTCGGCCGCATGAGAAATCCCAAATGCAAACATCTCTAAGTAAGGGTACAACGCTCCCTTCTTCGTCGTGGGTCATAAAGTTTCTTTTCGTTTCCTTTCTCTTACGATAGCCTCAGTAAACACTAGCCAGACTCAAACATCTGCAAGCGATAATTTTCCCAAACCCAAGTACGCATCGTAATCTCTTAACCACTCCAAAAACAATAAACTGGGGAAACCCTGTAATTACGCACGACAGCGTCTGTTTCTGTCTCTCTCGCTTCCCAGCATTTTCTGCTACCCACGCTTATACCGGATTTTTCTCTTAACACGTTTATAAACAGCGGATGCAATTCTAATTCTTTTAGGTAAAATAACAATAGGCAATAGGTCTAATCGTATCCTTTGTTTCGAAAATTAAATCAAGAAACATTCAACAAAAATGCAAACTTTTATTTATGTGCTTTTCCTTCAATTTTTAGTTTTTCATGATTCATAAATCAAGAACTCGAGGGTAGTAACACTCCTATTCTAACACGTCCAGGTTGGTTTACATAATTAAACTATTATGTAATCAGCAGTTAGAGGCCAATTATAACTAAGTTAGTTTGTTTATAATTCAAGTATACATTAATATCGATAAGTTTTTGTTAGATTAGTTGAAATATATATAGGCTACAAAAATTTTTAGGTCGAAATTCTGTTGGATTTAATTTATTATGCTAATCAAACATTAGATTTGTGTCAACTGAGATAGTTTATTTTAGAATTATATGTTAAGTCTAAAGTTGTAAAAGTATAAGATATCCGTTATAATCTATTCAAGTTTTTGGTATATACTGTAATTGTATTAGAATCTACATAAATTTAGTTATTTTTATAATTATAATTGTTGAGGTTTGTGGTAAAGTAAGAAACCATTATTTAATAGAGAAAGATAAATATAGTTTATTGAGGTGGCAAAAAAACGCCAGTCGGCACGTCCGACTTACATCCCAGTTGAATAGCAAGAGAGAAAGAAACATTCTAAGTGCGCTACACTGCTCTCGCGTCTCACGCAACTCTCATACAGACATACTGGAGTGGGGATACACTCATGTGTGTGTTTCGTCCGCCGTCGCTTGGCAGACGCGCATACCATTGTACCTATCCTCGCGTACAGCGCGCTGCATGTTGAAATATTCACATATTCCAACACGCCTCCTTGAATTTTCAACATTATAATTAAATTTTTTCATATAATTAAATGTTTTCATTCATTCATACAGTAATTTTAAGTATCACATCGTTAATAGATTTCTTTTATTTCAAATCACTCTCAACGCTTTTCTATTTTTCAAAAACTTCGTCTTATCTAAACTCTTTGTTAACATATCAGCTAGATTAAATTCTGAGTCTATTTTTACAACATCACTTATTCCATTTTCGTAGTTTTCATTAACGTAGTGATACTGCACTTCAATGTGCTTTGAGTTTTTTGTACAATTACCAAATTTTGCGATGCAATTGCGCCTGAGTTATCTTCATACATTTTAATTAGTTTATCAAAATTTACGTTGAATGATTCGCATAATAAATTTTTAATGAACAAGATTTCTGTCACTGCTTCGGACATAGCAGTATATTCTGCAAAAGTAGAACATTTTGTTACTGTACTTTGTTTATGCGTTTTCCAAAAAATTAAATTTCCGTATAATCTAATTACAAAACCTGTTGTAGATTTTCTATCTACATTATCTCCTGCATAGTCAGAATCTACCATACAATCTAATACTTCGCTGTTAACATTATCATAGTACGTTAGCTTTAAATCTTTAGTCTTAAATAAGTATTTCAAAATTCTCAATGCATATTTAAAGTGTCTTTGGTCATAACAACTTTGGTAACGACTTAAATAATTAAGGCTATATGTTATATCTGGCCTTGTGCCTGTACTGATATATAATAATTCGCCGATTAAATTTCTGTATTTTATTCTTTCATCTATTTCATTTGCTTGTTCTAATTTTAGATTACTCTCCATTGGAGTATCGTATAATTTTGCATTTTCAAGGTTGTATTTTATAGCCAAAGATTCGATATATTTTGTTTGACTTAAAGTCATTTTACTTCTGTCTTCACTATATTCAATATCGATGCCAATATATTGGTTAATTTTGCCCAAATCTTTCATTATAAATCTTTCCATTAAACTTGCTTTTACTTTGTTTATTTTATTTTTGTCTTTGCAACAAATTAAGAGATCATGTACAAAAACTAGTATATATATTGAATCTTTGCTTGTATTATTTACATATAGACAGTAATCATAGTCACTTCTTACAAAATTTAATTTCTCGACATATTCGCTGAAACAATCATACCATGCTCTAGGACTTTCTCTGAGACCATACAGAGCCTTTTGCAATTTGCAAACTTTATTGTCTCCAGTTTCATAACCTTTTGGTTCATTAATGTACACTTCTGATTTTACATTGCCATTTAAAAATGCCGTTTCAACATCCATTTGTTCTATAAACAAATTATTTTTACAACTGTAAGACAATCAAATTTTCAACGTTTGCATTTTACCTACAGGTGAATAAACATTTTCAACATATTCTTTTTGTTGGAATCCTCTTACAACTAATCTCGCTTTATAAGTATCGTTATTTTTCTTTTTATAAATCCATTTAACATCAATAACCTTTTTATCTTTTGGCCTTTGACAATTTGCCATGTGTGATTTTTCTTGAAACTGTTTATTTCGGAATCCATTGCTATTTGTCATTGTTTATATTCGCTGGAGTTTATCGCCTCCTCGAATGTATTTGGTACATTTGCATCAATATAATTTACATAAATAAAATGAGTAATTGGATTTCCGTATCTATTTACTGGACTTTTCTTTCTTTGAGATTTTCGCGGTATTGTTAGTCTATCTCTATTTTCGTTGGTTAAATGTAGCCAATGGTAGGTTTTTGGTGTAGTTATAGAATTTGTAGCTAATGGCCGTACTACCAAGGTGTTTTTTATAAGTAAAACAATTATTTACAACGTTTCGGACATTTTATTACGTCCCTCTTCAGGTTCTAAATACAACAATTATACAATTATTTTTTACAATTCACAATAACTTAATTTCGCATTAATAAATAAAACTTACATTTAAAACGTATTGTCAGATTCTTTTACGGAAAGTAATCCGTTCGTCACTGCTTACAATTCGGATTTTTCGTCGTATTTATACAGATGTTACGCATATATGTGTGTGTATAAGACGCGCGTACAGTGGTGGGGATGCAATAGACGATTTTCGAAGCGACACAGCGGGTGTGCTATCAGGAGAGTATGTCTAAGTAGAGGGGGACCCCAACCAATGTTACAAAATTTTTTTTTTTTTTTTTTTTTTTTTTTTTTTTTTTTGACAACGAGCAATCCTACGACAACGTGGGCGTGCGTGATAACTCTACCTCAGCATGTTCTCCTGTTCTCCTTCACTTGCTGCTTTCAGTATTTTCCTCTTATAAGCACATAAATTGACAATTATTTATTAGAGTGGTATATTCTTTTGGTAAACTATTAATTTCGAATTGTTTATTCATATATCTTGATTGTGTGTGTATGAATACAGCTTCCGAAAATAATCTTTTTCCTCTATTAATTTCTGTATCTAGAATTTGTACATTATTGAAATCTATTTTATGATTATTGTTTTTTGTGTGTAGATATAATGATGAATTATCGTCTTTCCTAGTGTATTTTTTAGAGTGTTCATTAATTCGTACATTTAAACGTCTACCTGTCTGGCCAACGTACGAAGCCTCACAATCTTCGCAATTAATTTTATAAACAACATTCGCTTTATCACAGATTTTAGTATTATCTTTACCTAATTTAATAATATTATTGAGTTTATTCTTGGTACTATATATGATATTTGTATTGTGTTGTTTAAACAAAATATTCATGGATCTTTCTAATTCTTTAACATATGGAAGTGTAATAAACATTTTTTTATTTTTCTCATTGCATCGATTGTTATTACTATTTCTTAATTTATTTAGGCGTTTTTTTATATGAAATTCTGATAATTCAGGTGGATAATTATTCTGTTTTAAAAGTTCCTTGATAAAATTTATATTTTTATTGTGAAAAGAGTTGTGTGATAATTTAAATGTTCGGTCAACTAAACTATAAATAATGGCAATTTTATTACAAAGAGGATGTTGAGATAAATAATTTAAATATCTTCCGGAAAAAGTTTGTTTATGGTACCAATCTGTGATAATGCGTTGTTGATTATTGACAATAATTTTAATGTCAAGAAAACTAATACAGTTATTAAGTGGTAGTTCAACAGTGAACTGTAAATTTTGGTCATAGGAATTAAACGTGTTTACAGTATGATCAATCGTGTCTTTTTGTATACATAAAATAATATCGTCAACGTAACGGAAATAAAACAAAGGTTTCGTATTAAGATTATTTAACGCTTGAATTTCCAAATCTTCCATGACAATGTCTGCCAAGATGGGGCTAATGGGATTACCCATAGCTGAACCGAAAATTTGTTGGTAAAATTTTCCATTAAATTGAAAAAAATTATTGTTAAGTATGTATTTTATTATATGTAAAAACTCGGTGCAATTCATATTAATTTTATTATATATCTGTGTCCATCTTTTTTCTATTGCTTTATAAACTAAATAATCAGGAATATTGGTGAAAAGACTTACTACATCAAGGCTAATTATTACAAAATCAGATGGGATTTGGAAATTATCTATTTGTTCTCTTAGTTTAAAACTATTATCTACATGTGAATTTGGTTATTTTAGATTGTTTGATAAGAACTTCGTAAAGAATTTTGAGATGTTGTAAAGCGGTGAATTTATAGCCGAGATTATCGGTCTTATGGGAAAGCCATTCTTATGAATTTTTATCAATCCATATGCTTTTGCAATATTGGACTTTTGTAAAATAGAATCAAACTTTTTTCCCGTAAACGAGAAGTCAATCTTATTTAACCATTTGATTAATTCATAAGTTCTTCTTTCTAAACCAGATAAAGGATTTGTTTTGACTAATTTATAATACTTTTTATCTTGAAAAAGGCTTTCAGTTTTTTCTATATAATCAGATTTTTTAATTATAACGGTAGCATTTCCCTTATCAGCTCTAGTGATAAGTAACTGTGAATTTCGCTTTATAAATTCTTTTGTTTTCATTAAATCTGTTTTGAACTGTTTATCAAAATGGTTTTCATTTGATAATTCTTTGTTGTAGTGTCTTTTTAATAGGTTGAGAAAAGTACCCCTTAGTGTTTTAACAGTTTCATCATTATCATTATTATTTATGAACATCTCAAAATTCTTTATATATTGCAATGTTAGTGTGTTGTCAAAACGGTTATTAAAATTAAATTTCTCTCCAAGTTTCAACACATCAATTACATATTTCGGGAGTTCAATGCCCGCGACATTCACACACCACTTTTCTTGTATATTTTCGCTCAGTTCAATAACCTGCGTGTTATGATTTTCGACATTGCTTTTATTCAAATTAACGTTATATCTATCTCTGTCTATATTACTATTATATTTTTTGTAATAGATATCATTTAATTTTTTTGCTAATTTTTGTTTGAAAGGCACATTAATAAATTTAAGTTTTATATTATAATAATTAACAAAAAGAATGACGATATCATTATCGATGGTATGTTCCAAAGTTTTTTCACTTTTGTAATATCTTTTTTATGCTAGCTAAACGTATGTATATGTCACTAATTTCTGTATTTAAAAGCTGTTTTTTGACTTTAGTTATTAAATTGTATTGTTTCATTTTACACTTGTTAGAATACATATGGTTTTTTGAAATATTTTGTGTAATGAAATCTAAGTGTTTTGGAAAAACGTCAAAATATTTACAACTTATAAGAAATTTTAATCTCTCCCGATAACAACTTTCTTTACGTAATATATTACAAAGTTTTTGGAAAATCTTTTTGTCTCTAAATTAAACACTTTATACATTAAATATAAGATTAAATTCACTTTAATATCTATGCGTGTTCTTAGATAGTGCGCTAATAATTCCTTTTGTGAATTGTAAAACATACTTGTTTGTAATGTTAAAGATGTTGAATCCATGGTGCAAGTTGGTCTTTTAACAGTATTCAAATCCATGGAATATTATATGTAATAACAACGTATTCTTGGCCAGACGTTGTGGTGTAAAGTTGGTTAAATGTAGCCAATGGTAGGTTTTTGGTGTAGTTATAGAATTTGTAGCTAATGGCCGTACTACCAAGGTGTTTTTTATAAGTAAAACAATTATTTTCAACGTTTCGGACATTTTATTACGTCCCTCTTCAGGTTCTAAATACAACAATTATACAATTATTTTTTACAATTCACAATAACTTAATTTCGCATTAATAAATAAAACTTACATTTAAAACGTATTGTCAGATTCTTTTACGGAAAGTAATCCGTTCGTCACTGCTTACAATTCGGATTTTTCGTCGTATTTATACATCCTCTTTGTAATAAAATTGCCATTATTTATAGTTTAGTTGACCGAGCATTTAAATTATCACACAACTCTTTTCACAATAAAAATATAAATTTTATCAAGGAACTTTTAAAACAGAATAATTATCCACCTGAATTATCAGAATTTCATATAAAAAAACGCCTAAATAAATTAAGAAATAGTAATAACAATCGATGCAATGAGAAAAATAAAAAAATGTTTATTACACTTCCATATGTTAAAGAATTAGAAAGATCCATGAATATTTTGTTTAAACAACACAATACAAATATCATATATAGTACCAAGAATAAACTCAATAATATTATTAAATTAGGTAAAGATAATACTAAAATCTGTGATAAAGCGAATGTTGTTTATAAAATTAATTGCGAAGATTGTGAGGCTTCGTACGTTGGCCAGACAGGTAGACGTTTAAATGTACGAATTAATGAACACTCTAAAAAATACACTAGGAAAGACGATAATTCATCATTATATCTACACACAAAAAACAATAATCATAAAATAGATTTCAATAATGTACAAATTCTAGATACAGAAATTAATAGAGGAAAAAGATTATTTTCGGAAGCTGTATTCATACACACACAATCAAGATATATGAATAAACAATTCGAAATTAATAGTTTACCAAAAGAATATACCACTCTAATAAATAATTGTCAATTTATGTGCTTATAAGAGGAAAATACTGAAAGCAGCAAGTGAAGGAGAACAGGAGAACATGCTGAGGTAGAGTTATCACGCACGCCCACGTTGTCGTAGGATTGCTCGTTGTCAAAAAAAAAAAAAAAAAAAAAAAAAAAAAAAAAAAAAAAATTTTGTAACATTGGTTGGGGTCCCCCTCTACTTAGACATACTCTCCTGATAGCACACCCGCTGTGTCGCTTCGAAAATCGTCTATTGCATCCCCACCACTGTACGCGCGTCTTATACACACACATATATGCGTAACATCTGTATAAATACGACGAAAAATCCGAATTGTAAGCAGTGACGAACGGATTACTTTCCGTAAAAGAATCTGACAATACGTTTTAAATGTAAGTTTTATTTATTAATGCGAAATTAAGTTATTGTGAATTGTAAAAAATAATTGTATAATTGTTGTATTTAGAACCTGAAGAGGGACGTAATAAAATGTCCGAAACGTTGTAAATAATTGTTTTACTTATAAAAAACACCTTGGTAGTACGGCCATTAGCTACAAATTCTATAACTACACCAAAAACCTACCATTGGCTACATTTAACCAACTTTACACCACAACGTCTGGTCAAGAATACGTTGTTATTACATATAATATTCCATGGATTTGAATACTGTTAAAAGACCAACTTGCACCATGGATTCAACATCTTTAACATTACAAACAAGTATGTTTTACAATTCACAAAAGGAATTATTAGCGCACTATCTAAGAACACGCATAGATATTAAAGTGAATTTAATCTTATATTTAATGTATAAAGTGTTTAATTTAGAGACAAAAAAGATTTTCCAAAAACTTTGTAATATATTACGTAAAGAAAGTTGTTATCGGGAGAGATTAAAATTTCTTATAAGTTGTAAATATTTTGACGTTTTTCCAAAACACTTAGATTTCATTACACAAAATATTTCAAAAACCATATGTATTCTAACAAGTGTAAAATGAAACAATACAATTTAATAACTAAAGTCAAAAAACAGCTTTTAAATACAGAAATTAGTGACATATACATACGTTTAGCTAGCATAAAAAAGATATTACAAAAGTGAAAAAACTTTGGAACATACCATCGATAATGATATCGTCATTCTTTTTGTTAATTATTATAATATAAAACTTAAATTTATTAATGTGCCTTTCAAACAAAAATTAGCAAAAAATTAAATGATATCTATTACAAAAAATATAATAGTAATATAGACAGAGATAGATATAACGTTAATTTGAATAAAAGCAATGTCGAAAATCATAACACGCAGGTTATTGAACTGAGCGAAAATATACAAGAAAAGTGGTGTGTGAATGTCGCGGGCATTGAACTCCCGAAATATGTAATTGATGTGTTGAAACTTGGAGAGAAATTTAATTTTAATAACCGTTTTGACAACACACTAACATTGCAATATATAAAGAATTTTGAGATGTTCATAAATAATAATGATAATGATGAAACTGTTAAAACACTAAGGGTACTTTTCTCAACCTATTAAAAAGACACTACAACAAAGAATTATCAAATGAAAACCATTTTGATAAACAGTTCAAAAACAGATTTAATGAAAACAAAAGAATTTATAAAGCGAAATTCACAGTTACTTATCACTAGAGCTGATAAGGGAAATGCTACCGTTATAATTAAAAAATCTGATTATATAGAAAAAACTGAAAGCCTTTTTCAAGATAAAAAGTATTATAAATTAGTCAAAACAAATCCTTTATCTGGTTTAGAAAGAAGAACTTATGAATTAATTAAATGGTTAAATAAGATTGACTTCTCGTTTACGGGAAAAAAGTTTGATTCTATTTTACAAAAGTCCAATATTGCAAAAGCATATGGATTGATAAAAATTCATAAGAATGGCTTTCCCATAAGACCGATAATCTCGGCTATAAATTCACCGCTTTACAACATCTCAAAATTCTTTACGAAGTTCTTATCAAACAATCTAAAACAACCAAATTCACATGTAGATAATAGTTTTAAACTAAGAGAACAAATAGATAATTTAGAACCTGAAGAGGGACGTAATAAAATGTCCGAAACGTTGTAAATAATTGTTTTACTTATAAAAAACACCTTGGTAGTACGGCCATTAGCTACAAATTCTATAACTATCTCTATTTTCGTTGTCTTCGTTATCAGATTCGTTATCGTTTACATTATTCGCATCGATTAATTCAGTTTGCTCTCCTCTACTTTCCCCGAAGGTCGCAGTAGAGTGAGAAGGATATTCAGAACCGCTGTTGTTCGTTTCATTTAATTCTACGTTAATTTCAGAATCACTATTTTCGTTTTCTAAACAGATTAACTTTATACTATCTTCTATTACATCAACATGCCTCGCAGTAATTATTTTATTATTAAGACTTTATAACCGTTTTCAAAGTGTCCTACTAATACACCTAGTTGTGCCTTATTATCCCACTTACTTTTCCTTAGAGCTTCCGGAACTCTTACGAAGACTCTACTTCCGTAAATTTTTAAATTTTTAACATTTGGCTTTATTCCGAAAAATATTTCATAAGGAGTTTTTTTCTCTGACGTGTTTGCAATTGTTCGATTTTTTAAATAAGCTACCGTTTTCATTATTTCCGGCCAATATCTTCTATGAATTTTTGCTTCCCTCATTAAGTATCTACCTATATCCATTGCTGATCTATCGTATTATATCTCTCCGCTACTCCATTTAATTCGTGGACGTAGGGTGGACATGTTAATAATTCTATTCCTTTTGATTTTACAAAATCGAGAATTTCGCGATTTAGATATTCTCTACCGTTATCACATTGCACCTTTTTAATTCTCTTATTAAATTTATTTTCTACTAAATTTACGAATTCAATAAAACAACTTGCAGTTTCTGACTTATTCTTAATGCAAAAGATTCTAGTACATTTACTATAATCATCAATAAATGTAAGAAAATATTTTTCTCCACCATAGCCAGTAGTACTATGTGGACCATTTAAATCAGTGTGTATTAACTCTAGGATTTCTTTCGTTTTTGTTCGATTATTTTCAAACGGTATATTTGCCATTTTACTTTGTATGCAATTTGCACATTTCATATCTATTTTTTCCAATTTATCTGGTAAACCTTCAACTAATTTATTATTTACTATTTTATTCAAATAATTAAAATTTACATGGCCAAGTGCTCTATGCCATTTTTCTTTATCTAATAATCTTACTGAATTTACATATTTATCTTTATTTTTATTCGTTAATGCATAACTTTTCAAAGAATACAAATTATCAATTTTATTTGCAATAGCTACTAATTCTCCCGATTTATTGTAAATTTTAGCATTTCTGTCTCGTGCCGTTATTGTAGCATTTTTAGTTATTCTGGAAAAGCTTAACAAATTTTGCTTAATTCCTTCTACATAATATACATTACTCAAATCAATTTGTTTTTCATTATAATAATTTCTAACTTTAATTTTTATATTACCGATTTTCGTCGCTTTTAACATTTTACCGTCTGGTAATTTTACATTTACCGGATCTTTTAAAACTATATACTTCTCAAAATATTTATCGCTTTTAATAATATGGTCTGTGGAACCACTGTCCAATAACCAATTTATTTCGTTACCTTCGCATTCTCTATTTATGCTATAACCTGTTATATCCTTTACTTCTGGGCCGCATACTTGTGTTGACCACGTCTCGGATGATGAACCCTGCTGCTCGTCCGTTGACTTGTTTTGATTTGAACTGCGTCCGCGTCCTCTGCCTCGATTGTAGCCTCGTTGGTTTCCAAGTTGTCCTCTCGATGATTGGGCACCTCTGCCTCTGCCGCTTTGTTGGCCTTTCCAACAATCCTTTTGATAATGTCCGACTTTGCCGCAAGTAAAGCACTGTCCGTTTGTCTTTGTTGAGAACGTGCTTGCATTACTTTTCTTTTCTGAATTATTTTTAACTAAATTCTTTTCTTTGATATTTGATTTTACGTAATCTACTGTTCTTTCTCTTTCTGGAATGACGTCGATAAAGTCACCAATATAACTGTAATTTGCTGGTAATGCTTTGATTAAGTATCGCATTTTCTCACAAGGAAACCGATCGAGGTGTCCGCCTCCGATTTTCCTGAATTTTTGATATGTTGTAGAGGACCGAAAAATAAGAGACTCGCAATTTTTTTTATCGGCCCAATCCCTTATTAAAGGGGTGAAAACCGCCCTTACAGCTTACCCCCGAAAACGGTTCTTTTTTAATATCTTAAGTGCTAATCGATATTTTGAAATGAAACAAAATGGAAAATATTTCTCCTTGAATTATGTAACCATCAAGTATAGTTTGGTCCTCGAGGGTGGCAACCCTTACTTTTTATTTTAGAAAAACCTTATTTTTTAAACTATTTCTGCATATAATATTTGCAATAAAATTAATTAATTATTATGTTACGTCTGTGACGTATCTCTAAAATCAAATTAACAATGCATATTTATCGCCAGTAATTTTCTGACATACAAATGTCGTATATGCAAATTTTGACAACGTTGCTTTTTAATGCAAGCGGCATCACGCCGAAGTGAGCGAACTTTACAACGTTGAAATTTTTTAATACGAGGCAATCGTGACGTAGTAGTAGGTCATCAAACTTGCGTATTATATTTTCTTTAGAATCAGCATTTCGCAATGCGACTACCGAATTTAATACGATTGGAGACAATTACATTGCCACATAAGATGATCTCAATCATCTTCAACCTAATTTAACCGCCTAATAAATACGGCGACTCTCAACACACAAATCAGTAATCGTGCAAAAGTCGCGAGCTCCGTACCACTTCAGCCGACAAGAGGAGAAGCGAATATTTTATACGGGTCAAATACCCTACATTCAATTACGAAGAGAATTTCTTATACCAATATTTTCAATAATCTATCGGTATTATATATTGTTTAACAAAGTTAATAAGTTGTAAATCGCATAGTCTTATTTATAAACCTTATATCTTTCAATAAATAGTGCATCTAACTAATCAGCTGTTTATTATTTACGAGAGCCTACGCCCAGAATAAAGGTAATATAAATCAAATATTAATTGAAAATATAACATATATATATATATCATTCAAATATAATTTGAAGATAAACCATACAAATTTCAATACACATATAAGAGTAGATTCCTCGACACTCAAGACTTAAAAATTATAAAAATCATTTTTTGACTTAAAATAAAAAATAAAGGTTAGGTGTTTCAGGGTTTTAGCAAATAAACACGTCATCAGGGATGAACAACCCTTTAGGCACAAAATACTTTCAAACTATTAAAATTAATATTTTAAGTTATATATAATACATAATTTATTTTTATTTGGGCTATTTTTTCTATGGGCCCAATTTCCTATTAAAGGGGTAAAACGCACCCCTAAAAATCACCCCTAAAATAGGTTTTATCTGAATATCCCGAGTTCAGATTCAAATTTAAAATGAAACAAAATGAAAAATATTTCTCTTTGAAATGCCAAATTAGCTACCCTTATATTTTATTTCGGAAAAAATTTTTTTTTTAATTTTTTTTGTATACAATATTTGCAATAAAATTAAATAATTATTATTAAAATTCAAAATCAAAGTTGACTTGTTTTAGGATTTTTTCTAATAACAACATTATTGGGATTTAGGAGCCCCTTGGGCACGTATACTTACAATTAGTACCTTTGAAATAAATATTTTGAGGTGTATGGTGCGTATAATCAGAATAAATAATCATGGATATTTTATTTATTGCAGATTGATTTGTCTATAGGCTCAATTTTCTATTTAATGAATAAAAATCACTGACAAAGAATTTGACAATTTCGTTATTTTAATGTTCAAAATATAATAGCATAAGATAAATAGAGGAATAAATAATTATTTATTCCTCTATTTATCTTATGCTATTATATTTTGAACATTAAAATAACGAAATTGTCAAATTCTTTGTCAGTGCCCAAGGGGCTCCTAAATCCCAATAATGTTGTTATTAGAAAAAATCCTAAAACAAGTCAACTTTGATTTTGAATTTTAATAATAATTATTTAATTTTATTGCAAATATTGTATACAAAAAAAATTAAAAAAAAAATTTTTTCCGAAATAAAATATAAGGGTAGCTAATTTGGCATTTCAAAGAGAAATATTTTTCATTTTGTCGTGTAATTACACGACTATATTTTTATTATTTCTGCATAAATATTTGTATGCAGAAAAGCTTTTAAAAGCTGAGCCAGGATTAAAATTATTTTCATGGTATATTTTGCAATTAGTTTTTTTTTATATATCACTGCTTGATAATTATAGTTTACTTATAATTTTAGAATATTTATGTTTGCGTATTTAGGCATATCACATTATATTTCATTTGTACTTTTTCATAAATACTTATTTTTAAGTAAATATTTTCCTGATTTCTATTTATATATATAAATAAGCGATTTTTTGTATGCCCATCTTGTAAACATGCATAAGCAAAGATGACGCAAGTGAGCTTGGAGTCCACGGCTGCCTAAAAACGGATTCGTTAGTCAGTATATTTTTATCGGTTCTGTTGCGAGGTACAAATTTTGGAGAGTCCGCTATTTGTTTTTTTCCTACAATAGAATTTATTATTTCATAAAAATCAAAGAATAGAAAAAATGAAGGTAAATCCTATCAACGTCATAAATTTATTATTGGCAGCATTCTCAGGGCTTCAGATACCAGAAAGTCCTGTTAATCTTGTTGAAATGGATTTAGCTGAAAAATTCGAAAATATTTTATACGACAGTATGAATAATTTTAATGGGATTGAAACAATGGAAGAAGAAACATTAGATTTTCAAGAGCAATTTAAAAATTATGAAGTACAAGCCATTGAAGATGACGCAATTTTCAATGAAAAAAAAGATTATGATGTATGTTCATACGATGATGAAGAGTTGAGCTTCGATTATAAAAAAAGAGCAGTCGAATATTGGAGATCAGGTAAAACTAAAAAAATCGCAGTATAGAAAGTATTAAAAATCGATTTAAATTAGTTAATTCAGAACGGCAACTGCGTCGATGGGCTAGTCAAATTAACAAAGGTGGAACTTACAAAGAAAAATTATATCAAATTTCTGAATTTGTTTTAAAAAATCTCAAAGAATCTCTCGAAGCTGGCCATATTATTCACGATATTGATATACGTAGGTGGGCCTTAGAAGCTAAAAATAATTTAGAATTTAATGATGTTAGATTCAAAGCAAGTGATTTCTGGCTGCGAAAATTTAAGAAAGCTCACAGAGTTGTCAGTAGAAAAATCAACAAATTTATAACAAAAAAAACTCTTGAGGACAAAGAAACTCTAAATCAAGAAGCCAGTAAATTTGTAGCCGACATCAAACTACTGATTTCAGAAGTTGGAACTGAAAATACCTACAATGCTGATCAAAGTGGATTTCAATTAGAATTACATACTGGTCGTACATTAGCAGAAGAAGGAACCAAGACTGTTGAATGTGTTGTGCAATCTGTTTCATCAGCAACACATAGTTATACAATATTACCTACAATTAATGCTGCTGGAAAATTGCTCTCTCCAGTATTTATAGTTTTCAAAGAGACCAAAGATGAATTTGGACCAATAATACAAAAAAATTTATTTCAGCCAGATAACGTATGTTTGATGGCATCTAAATCTGGCAAAATGATATCATGTGAGTGAAATTAAATAAAGTGTACTTGTATTCGTAAACTTGTAGCTTATATCTATTTTAAAGATTTTACTTGTAAACTTTTAATTTCAGTAGACTCATATTAAAAAAGATTTACAATAATTAGTAAATTATTTTTAAAATAAGGTATTTTAACGTAAACTCCGAAAATTATAAAAAAGTTCTTGTAAATTATCAATGAATTTCATTATTTATTTTTGTTAATTTGATTTGATGTAATAAATCGATATATATATATATATATATATATATTAATACAAATAGCAATAGTTTACTATAATAACCTGCAAAATTTATTTGTTTACAATTTATTTTTAAATCATTTTCGGAAATGGTTAAGGGATCTATTTTTTCCAAATGTTGGAAAAAATAGTATATTATTGCTAGATTCTTGGAGTGGACATTGCACAGAAGCAGTCGAAAGAGAAAAACCTG
Organism: Torymus aiolomorphi; assembly: GCA_036365515.1. NCBI lineage: Eukaryota > Metazoa > Arthropoda > Insecta > Hymenoptera > Torymidae > Torymus > Torymus aiolomorphi. The sequence goes on along the minus strand of CM070877.1, from coordinate 60,542,098 downwards.
ATGATAAAAACATCAAACTTTTCAAAATTCCTAAAGGTACAACTGGAAAAATACAACCGCTGGATGTGTTTGGTTTTCGTATATGGAAAAATTTTATGAGACACTTTTCCGATAGTGTAATTTTATTGGATAAGAATATATCCTTATATATATATTAATACAAATAGCAATAGTTTACTATAATGACCTGCAAAATTTATTTGTTTACAATTTATTTTTAAATCATTTTCGGAAATGGTTAAGGGATCTATTTTTTCCAAATGTTGGAAAAAATAGTATATTATTGCTAGATTCTTGGAGTGGACATTGCACAGAAGCAGCCGAAAGAGAAAAACCTGATGATAAAAACATCAAACTTTTCAAACTTCCTAAAGGTACAACTGGAAAAATACAACCGCTGGATGTGTTTGGTTTTCGTATATGGAAAAATTTTGTGAGACACTTTTCCGATAGTGTAATTTTATTGGATAAGGATATATATCCTTATTATATAATTATATAATAAAATTTTGTGAGACACTTTTCCGATAGTGTAATTTTATTGGATAAGGATATATATCCTTATCCAATAAAATTACACTATCGGAAAAGTGTCTCACAAAATTTTTCCATATACGAAAACCAAACACATCCAGCGGTTGTATTTTTCCAGTTGTACCTTTAGGAATTTTGAAAAGTTTGATGTTTTTATCATCAGATTTTTCTCTTTCGACTGCTTCTGTGCAATGTCCACTCCAAGAATATAGCAATAATATACTATTTTTTCCAACATTTGGAAAAAATAGATCCCTTAACCATTTCCGAAAATGATTTAAAAATAAATTGTAAACAAATAAATTTTGCAGGTCATTATAGTAAACTATTCCTATTTGTATTAATATATATATATATATATCGATTTATTACATGAAATCAAATTAACAAAAATAAATAATGAAATTCATTGATAATTTACAAGAACTTTTTTATAATTTTCGGAGTTTACGTTAAAATACCTTATTTTAAAAATAATTTACTAATTATTGTAAATCTTTTTTGTAAACTTATAAGTTTGCACGTACGAAATAATGTAATTAAATTGCACTATCTGGTGCACAATCAGTTATCTTCTCCTCGATACGTAAATCTTTTTAAATACTCTTGGTATAAAAGCGGTTATATCGATAATAAACCAAATGAATTTTTAAATCCGGTAGACTTTAGCTTTGGTGGATCCCAAGCTCATTGTGAGGTACCAGGATGTAAAAATACTGCTATTATAAAATGTTCATGGTGTCAGAAATCACTCTGCTTAAAACATTTTTTTGAAGATTTTCATTATTGTTCAACCTATAATCCTTAAACAAAATTAATTTCGATAAGAACTAAATTATAAGCTCATTTGTATAGAGTTTCTTTGAATATTTTTTGACTATTTGTGAAAATATACCTATATTTTACTTTTAATAAAAATTAATTACATAATAACAATTAATATTTTATATTATATTTTTCTATTTATATTTTAATTTTTTATTTTTATTTATATTTTTCTATTCGTTAGATTAGTCAATCATTTAACTCACCTATTCTTTTCCCAGTTCCATCCTTTTTATTTACCTATAAATACGAACAAAATATTCGAATATAAATTGCACAATAAGTATAAGAGTTTATAAGTGACTTCATTAATTACGCTATCTCGATAAAAGAAACTGACACAAAAATAAACTAAATCTGCATTATACACCTCAAAATATTTATTTCAATGGTTCAATTGTAAGTATACTTGTCCGAGGGGCTGCTAAACCCCGATAATGCTTTCATTAGAAAAAATCCTAAAACAAGTCAACTTTGATTTTGAATTTTAATAATAATTATTTAATTTTATTGCAAATATTGTATACAAAAAAAAATTAAAAAAAAAAATTTTTCCGAAATAAAATATAAGGGTAGCTAATTTGGCATTTCAAAAAGAAATATTTTTCATTTTGTTTCATTTTAAATTTGAATCTGAACTTGGGATATTCAGATAAAACCTATTTTAGGGGTGATTTTTAGGGGTGCGTTTTACAAACCCTTTAATAGGAAATTGGGCCCATAGAAAAAATAGCCCAAATAAAAATAAATTATGAATTATATATAACTTAAAATATTAATTTTAATAGTTTGAAAGTATTTTGTGCCTAAAGGGTTGATGACGTGTTTATTTGCAAAAACCCTGAAACACGTAAATTTTATTTTTTATTTTAAGTCAAAAAATGATTTTTATAATAATTAATTAATTTTATTGCAAATATTATATGCAGAAATAGTTTAAAAAATAAGGTTTTTCTAAAATAAAAAGTAAGGGTTGCCACCCTCGAGGACCAAACTATACTTGATGGTTACATAATTCAAGGAGAAATATTTTCCATTTTGTTTCATTTCAAAATATCGATTAGAACTTAAGATTAAAAAAAAACCGTTTTCGGGGGTAAACTTTAAGGGCGGTTTTCACCCCTTTAATAAGGGATTGGGCCAATAAAAAAAATTGCGAGTCTCTTATTTTTCGGTCCTCTACAACATATAAAAAATTCAGGAAAATCGGAGGCGGACACCTCGATCGGTTTCCTTGTCAGTTTCATCTTTCTTTCCTCCGGCTGTTTTAAATTCGTTCACCGCTTTCTCAAATTCTACGAAGAATTCTTCAACATTTTCATAATTCTTTAATTTAATACCTTCAATTTTTCCTCTGCATATTATTTGTAATGACGTGGATTTCGTTACATATAGTTTATCCAAATTCGCAATCATTTCATAGGCTGATTTGCACTCACAAACATATTCTAATTGCTTATCTGAAATAGTGCTAATTAATATATTTCTTGCCTTTAAATCCTTTTTCTTCCATTCATCTGCTTTATCTGTCTCAGCCCGTTCTCTTTCGGCTTGCTCTTTGCACTCTTTATATTCTAATAGAGTCATTAAGCGAAATTTCCAACTTGTATAATTTGCACCATCAAAAATGGGAGGTACTATATCTTCGATTTTTGCTTGCTTAGCCATCTCGACTTCTTTTAATTTAATATCTTCGTACGCTTTTATTACTTTATTTAGCGTAATTACTTTCTGCACTATTTTCACAAAACGTTTTTCAGCAATCTTTTCCTCAATTATTTCTTCGCTTTCATCTTCAAAGTTATCTCGTATTCCTTCTCTTTGGTTTTTACTTTTCCTTTAGTGTCCATTTACCACATGTATAACCTCAAATTCTGCCACGTGCTCTATTCTTGCACCGTGCAGCGTGCTTCACACAAGAAATCTAATCTGCTCGCATCGGCTTGAAATATTCATAAATTTTTCAAAATTCTTTCTTCTATCACTTATAGACATATTCTATTATTTATTCACACTTGTATTTTTCTGACTTTTGTACTTTTCCTTCAATAGTTTTCACAGTTAATTTTTCGCGAGCCATGTGCTTTTTTCTTGCTACGGCAAGGCTGCCCCAATACTCGCCGAGGCTTGTATTGAGTCAGAGTCTTTTTTCTTTTTTACTTACTAACCAGGCACTTTGCTACCATGTTGAGGTTTGTGGATAATTAATAGTGTTGAGGTTTGTGGTAAAGTAAGAAATCATTATTTAATAGAGAGAGATAAATATAGTTTATTGAGGTGGCAAAAACGCCAGTCGGCACGTCCGACTTACATCCCAGTTGAATAGCGAGAGAGAAAGAAACATTCTAAGTGCGCTACACTGCTCTCGCGTCTCACGCAACTCTCATACAGACATACTGGAGTGAGGAGACACTCATGTGTGTGTTTCGTCGGCCGTCGCTTGGCAGACGCGCATACCATTGTACCCATCCTCGCGTACAGCGCGCTGCATGTTGAAACATTCACATATTCCAACAATAATTTTTAATTTTAATTTATGCGCTAAATATGTTAAAATTTATAGTTTATATTCGTCACGAGTTCCAATCTAGTTGTATAAGAATATAAATTCTAAATTTGTTTATATCATCGGAAAATCACTACAATTAATTTTAAGTCTAAATTTACTAATATTAAGATTTTTATATTTTCTATATTAATTCAGCATACTGATAATAATACTTACATACATGCATATACCAACCACAAACAAGAACATAAAATTCAAAATTCTATTTGCAATTTACGTTTAAGTCATCGCCACCTTTATACACCAAAACAATATTTTTATTCGCGCATTTGATTGACCTCTAGTGGCTAATATACAAAATAAAGGTATAGATGCATGCATAATTATCCCTGTACGATTTCGTATTTAAAACTGTTTTGTTTAAAATAAAAACTCTGTACATAAATAATCTACTTTGGGTAATGTTTAATTACGGAATAATTATAATTTATTGCAACATTCATCATTCAGATGCTTTCATTAATCAATTTTTCTAATAATTTTCAATTTTCAATTAATAAATCTTCATATTTTAACGTAAATTCTTTTTAATTAGTCATGGGACCGCCCAGTTCTTATACGTATTTAAAGTTTTGATATTAAAAATTATTTATTATAAAAATACATTATCTCAAAGTGGGTTATTTATCTTGATACTGAATGTAAGACAACAAAAATTCTCTTTTATTGAATAACAATCAATTCATAGCGTTTATGCATAAGGACACCTCATTATCGAATCCTAGCGCCCGATTTTGAGTGAGGGTTGGTCCCAAAAATCCGAAGACCAATAGCATCCCTCGGCGTCTAAGACAAGGAAAGCGTCGGCGTCCCCTCCTTAGTCCAGCTCGTTCATTTACGTTCGCTCACACTCACTCATCTCACAGCCCTCGACGGGAGAGGATCTCTTCTAATTTTCATTCACATTTTTACTCGAATTTTCAAACGTACTCTACGAAGCGAGTCGCTATCTCAAAGACAATAAAATACGTTCAATAATTTGCTTGTTAAACTTATTACCGTGCAAGGGTAATATTTACTTATATTTAAATAAAATTGAATACATATAAAACAAAAATACTGGCGTTAAATTTGATTCTATTCTTAATTCACTTGATAACAAATAAAACAGCACCTTTTATATAAAGTTGAAAACGGAGGCAGCAGACCAACAGAAGCTGTCAAGGATCAAGGATAAATAAAGTAAGTAGATTAAAAAAAAAAAAAATATTGCTATCTTATTCTATCTCTTTCAGCCAGTTCTGTCTGTTTTCCCAAATATAAACCCCATTTCATGTAAAGTAAATCGTGTTTCCGTAACCGCGTTCCACTAAAACAAAGTGTTTCTTCGACAAGTCTATCCATCTTTCTAAAACGATCCCAATTTTTACCGCGTAAAATTATATTACAAAATTTCGGATGTTAGTCTGGGTAACCACTCCCGTTTAAACATCCGTTTTTTTTGTAGTCAAACGAACAAAACCGAATCTCAGAAAATTAACATCACTTCTTAGTTTTACATCCGTGTCGCGCCCTTTTTGCTGCCCCAACCCTATCCTATCCTTCTAGTGATAGTATCTAGCTCTATCCCGAGCTAGTAGGTTTTCATTAGCCTAGGCTCTAAAGAGAGCACCATAGTTTTATTAATTTAAAACTAACAGCCGGGTTTTCCATCGTAAACCCGACTTAACACTCCAGCGCGCCTACTCGGCTGAACTTTCTAAGCGTGCGGCGGTATTTTTCTCTCTCCGCACGCTGTGCAGTGTCGCTCGATCAGAATCTCTCTCGGCGCATTAATATTCCCGTGCGTCACTTCGCGTGCATCTGTCGGGGGGCGGAGGGGAAACTTTCACGCGTGTGCATCGGTATTCCGAAATTTATTAGAAAACGTGTGTACTTATGTGTCGGGATGGGGGGATTTTTCGCACGCGGAGAGAGACGTGGGCGAAATTTCGATTCGCGAGATGGATAGAGCCGGCGTGTCGTCTAATGGCAGAAGATGGTTCGTGAGGTTATTGGAATGTTATTGGTACGGTTAATTTTTTGGGATTATGGTGTTTATTGTTTGGTAGTACTGAGTTGGATTTATATGTTTTTAAAATTCTAATGCTTGATTGTAGCTATGTTTATATAAATACGACTCTTTGTGAGTTGAGTAATTCTGTTTAAAAAAAGAGAATTTAAAAAAAAGAATCAAACATCAATTGCTTGTATCAACAATCCAACGGTTCCTCAACGCGAACAACTACACAAAATTAGATAATGATCGAAAACAAACAAACTATAATCCTCCGGGTCTCCCCAAAACCAATCCACACCTGCAATCTCGAAATCACTTGCCCGTCCACACCTTTAACATATTTCGGGGGTACACATATTCCGTGTCAACCAATCACCTGTTTATTTTGGTCGAACTTAACCAACCGCAAACGACCTATTTCTGCTTTACTTTGCGATACCTTGCCTTGATCTGCATCAATATTACCATAAATTTATTTTTTTTATTTATATATTTATTTATTCTTAACCAGAGTACCAAAATATACAAGCGACTGACATCTAGATATACAAAAATATATATGAGATACAGATTTATTCCGTATTTTTGAATAAGCATATTGTTTACGCCAGTTTATAGGCCGCCCTTTTACCACTGAAAACTGTGTGCCCTACGTATCCTCCTTTAACACTTGTGGGTTTTTGCTCTACTCTATCGTCCTATAACTTGTGTATAGGTACAGTAGGGGCCATTTTTCGAATGACGGGAGAGACGAATCCTTCGGTAAGCAGAGAAAAAAATGGGAAAAATTGAAATTTCCAAATCGTTAGTGGATTTCGGCGTCGAAATCGACTGATTAGTCTCGAGATATAAGTTTGTAGCTAGCTCCCTATCGCGTGGTAGCAGAACTCTTTTCGCCGCCCGCACGTAGCCTGCGTTACCCCGTGAGGGTAAGGGTTATGCCCTACTTTACCGGTTCATGGTCTAGGACAAGCGTCTCATGTGAGATTCCGCGTAAAGCGCGACGCTCGCGGGTCGTGAGAATGGTTAGGCAGTTCGACGTACAGAGAGCTTCTATCTAGAGCGGCGTCTGAGGGCCGCGGAAAAAAAATATAAAAATGTTGTTGTTTCGGTACTTTAGTCCGCCCTATCCTTTATTCGTCTGCTTTTTGGATGACGTATTTATAGCATCTCATCCGTTTTTTGTGGTGCCTCCACCGATCCCAATGTTGGCTTTGGTAATTTGAAGCTATGCTTGATCATGTCCATATGGACTATATGCATGTGCTCTCCTTTTTTTATTTCCACACTGTGGGTCTCATAGTTAACATCTAGGATCTCACTCGGCTCCACGTATTCTTGGTTTGTTTTTCCATGTTTAGGTTTCTTGAGTACGTAGACCATTTCGCCTTCGCGGAAATGCCGTATATTTTGGTGCTGATCGTAATAGAATTTCGATTTGTATTTAGATTGTGTTAAATTCATGGCTACTAACGTCCGCAACTGGGCGAGCGATTGTGTTGTGTCAGCCATGTATTTGTTGTACTTCAGCAAGTGTTCTCTAGGCGGAAAACTAGACGGTGTTCGCGCTCTCAAGCCGAATACTACTTCGTGCGGTGAGTAATCTGATCCCTCGTGCAGGGTGGTGTTATAAGAGTGCTGCAGTCCGCAAATTCCTTTAAATAGAACTTCAAATATTCATGAAGCGTTGAGAATTTATTAATTCTAAAAATCCGTGCGAACTCTTCTAAGGTACGGTTCATAAAATGATGTCCCCGGTCTAATATTAAGGTGGCTGGGGACCCAAAATAACAGATTAGATTTTTTGTTAGAGCGCGGGTGATTTCTTTTGCCGTCGCTTGGCGCACGGGCACCAGTATGTAGTACTTACTGAAGTTATCTTGAATCGTCAGTGTGCATTGGTTTCCCGCCGACATGGATTCCTTCGGACCCACAAAGTCAATGGATATTTTAGCAAAATGGCCTGGCTGGGGTACCGCTTATTATCATTGGGAGTTTCGTCTTAATCCGCACTAGTTTTTGTATTTGGCAGTCGGGGCAGCATCGTATAAACTGTCGAACGTCTGCTTGCATGGCTTGCCAGCAGTATTCGTGAGCCAGTTTATCATATGTCTTGGTTATGCCTTTGTGGCGGCATTCTTATTAGTGAATCAAATAGGCAGTTGCCTCCAGGGCTGGTTGGTATGTCAGTATAGCGGCTTAAGGTCAGATTCAGCTGTGCGCAAAATGCCTTTTCCTCATATACGTAGAATCTCCGAGTTTCGGTATCCATTGGCTCGCGGGCAGGGCTCTCAGTCTTCTCTTCTACATTTGCATTTGGTAAGTTGAGAGGTTAGGGTGTTTGATAATGTCCTCCCTCGGGTACTCTTTCCTCAGTTTGTTGATCATTCCCGATTAAATCATGTAGGCATTGTATCCTCTCTATATCCAAATAATCGTTCTGCAGGAGACTCTTACTGACCGATCTCATGCTTACGTCATTATCGTGAACCGGTGTACTGTGATAAAATTCCTCCGGGGGCCTGTAGTTTTTGCCCGTAGGTTGATTGTCTAGGGACCAGTGGAATGACGGCATCTCATCCCCAAATGTAAAGTTAGGTGACGGGTAATTCTGCCCGCCTTGAATGGTGGGTCCCCTCGGAGTTGAGGATTGCCTCCTATACTCCGGGCTCGGATGTGTGACGGCGGCATCATATTTTGATACCGTTCTTTCGTCAATTTCTCAAATGTCTATTCGGAGTCTCGATTTTCCGCTTTCATCGCGCTCTTCTACCTCCACGGTCAATTTAGATTTTTTCTTTTCACTTTTATTAAGCAATGCTACTTGAGTAGTTATTGTGGCACCATGAGGCAGACACAACAAACCCCCACCACTGCCCATTCCCCCACCACTGCTGGAAGGGGAGGTGGTGTATAATACCCTCTCCCACCAGTGGTGGTGGGGGTTTATTATGTATGCCCCATAGTGCCAAAATATTCAAAATTTATCTCTATAATTTCAAATTTAATTCTATGATTTAAAATTTAACGCTATAATTGAAAATTTAACTCTATAATTTAAAATTGATTTCTATGATTTAAAATTTATAATATCTAACTTTAGAATAAGGGGTAGCTCAGGATAGGAGTATGAAAGGTAAGTGAAAATAAGTTTGATACATTTAAATCTTTTCATCATTAAAAATATTACTTATGTCGACTACAACTTACTATCAACTGATGAGAATTTTTCCATCGGTCTTACAGTCTTATAAATTAAATTAAAATAATTAATATTTATGGCAGTCAGATTTCCCTTGTTTATAATCACCCCCGCAGAATCTGAAATAAAAACTTAATTAAAACCTGGAAAAAAACTTTATTAGCAAAGGACTATCTGACTGCCCCCCACCACCAAATTGCCCAATTGCCCAACGTTTCTTTTTATTCATTAAAAATAAAATCTTTTTCTTCATTAAAAATATAATATTTTCTAAATGTAATGATACAAGCTCATATATTAAAGACGTAACATCATGAATGGGTATTCATTGTAACGGGATGGCTAGTGGGGGAAAATCCCAACAAGCCACAGGCCAGCGATGCCCTAGAACACGGTGCCGCGGGTGTCAGACTAAAATGACTTGCCCGGGGATCTGCTCCTGGAATCCCGAAAACAACGCGAAGATCGCCCCCGAACTTCGCTTTCCAACTAATTGGATCGCTGAGTGACAAGCCGGTGCTCGAAGAGTAAAGCGCGCGGCCGCTATGCTCAGATATGAAAACGACCGTCGGAGTCGTTTTCCCGCGGAGGCGGCGGAATCCGGGAGAAGGACAGGTTGTAATGAACAACGCGACGAGTAACTAGATATCACAGTATATTAAAACCAATGGTATTTACAAGCACATAGCAAGCGCTGTTTAAAACAATAAGTTAGTTCGCGCGCGACAGATAAGATTCAAACGCGCGAACAATACGGCGCGCGGCGAAGCTGCTAATATCTCGCGCGGTGTTAAAGTACGGCGGGCTGACACACACCCGCACTTACACAGCACAGAAAATCTGTACGGGGCGATTTCCGTGCGAGCCTTTACAATAAACCCGCGAGAGGAGAGTAGAAAACTTACGTTAAGAAGGAGCAGCCAGTGCACTCGGATCTCTCTCGCTGTCTGTCGCTCGCACAGCAATTGCGCTCTCTTTCTCTCTCTCTCTATTAGACAAAGCGTTTAGCAGCTTCGAAAAGCTCCAGCGTGCTCACATGGAGCCAGCGAATTTAAATAGCTTAATTTTTAATAGTCGTGAAGTAGGTGACATTGGCAGCTCTACTTCCGCTGCCAGCACAAATTCAGTGCTATTATGCCCGTCCTCTCAGCCGGGCCCTGGGGCCTCTTCCGCGTGTTCTGGGATTGATGGTTCTGAGTCCTGCGAGGTGGTACTTAATGGTATTTTAAAGAAGGATTTTGTATATACGGAGGTATTAACCAACCAAATCGCCTTCGCGGTACTCGGAACCATTTATCCCCCATTAAACAGCGATAATATTCTTGGGACGCGTGTCTTGGTGGTCCGGAACCCGTCTGAGAGAAATGGAGGTGAGGCGGCGGGAGGCTTGGGGTCGCGAGCAGGCGCATTGCCCTCCTGCATAGTAAGGCTCAGCAGCCCGAGCCTGGTTAGGGATGTGATGCGAGCTAAGCGCTCGCTCGCCAATTCTTACTTTACCACAAGTAACATCGATCCCGAAATGCTTGGCCCGGTTTTAGCTGCTTGTGTGCCTCACCATAAAATATTCATAAATGAGATGTTGCCCCATGATAAGTTCCAGGAATTTAAGAGCCTGAGGTCCATCGCCCAGGGGCTGGGCTTTAAATATGTGTGGCACTCGGGTGGTAGATTCCTGACTAGGCATAAGGGGGGCGAGCGTGCGCATATCTTCGCCACAGCATCCGACCTACAAGTCATTCAAACGACGTGCCAGTCTGCTAAAAAAAAACATCTGCCCAAAAGCAACCCGTCAAATGCTGCAGCCACTAACAACGACATAGTTGTTGCGAGGCTGGGAGCAGAAGAGGTTGTTGGGTCGGCGCCTACATCATGACTGGGATCGACTGCTTGCAAGGGGACGGGGGGTGGATGTCCTCTCAAGGCTGGGTTTCTTAATATTAACTCAATCAGACCTCGTATAAATAAGCTCCGTCTGTACCTGGTTGAAGATCCCTCCTACCACCTCTTTGGCATAGCTGAATCTTGGCTTGGACCTGACGTTGATGACAGTCTCATTCAGATCGATGGCTACTCAGTGCTTAGGCAGGATCGTAATATAAATGGGGGCGGAGTTGCTCTGTATGCACGAAACGACTTCACCATCACGAAACTGGCGTCATCTATGACTCAGGGACTGGGAAAACCCTCAATCCCTGAGTACTTATTCTGTCGTGTGCAGCAGGGTTCCTTTCCTCCCATTTTGGTCGGTGTCATTTATAGACCTCCACACATTGCCATGCAAAAGGACACCGACCTTTTCGATGTTTGGCGCGACCTGAGTAGTGAGTATAGTCACAAGTTTATCATGGGGGATCTGAATGGTGACTTGTCATCGGCGTCCGATGCTGATGCATATTCCATCAGAAACCTTGCCACAGAGTTATCATTACATATTGTGCAGCATGGCCCAACACATCACACGCCCACGTCTCACAAATGGATTGACTTAATCCTCACGGACGAAAACGACGAGGTGCTTGACTATGCGAATGAACACCTGCCCAGTTTCGGTAAGCATGCTATCATTGATGTTACCATCAACTATTTTGTGCCAGCGCGAGTAGGGAAGTCTTTCTCCTACAGAGATTATAAAAACGTATGTCCTTCATCTCTCAATGAATTGCTTGCGCGCTGCGATTGGGTAGGCATGAATTCGATTGAATCCGATTTGGAGGGAGCACTAGATTCCTTAAACGCAAACCTTAACTCTGTCATAAACGATTTAGCGCCTTTAAAAACTGTGAAACCCAGTCGAAATAATGCTCCTTGGATTGGTCCTGAGCTGAGGGAACTAATCAACAAACGTAATGCGGCCCATAGGCGTTACAAACGCACTGGGCGAGCGGCGGTGTTCGATGAGTTTCTTCGGCTCAGCAATGAGGTCGACTCACGCTTTGCTCAAGAGCGTAACTCCTTCCTTCACAAACATCTCTCAGACGCTCTTGATGCTAACAAGGATATATGGAAGGAAATGCGTAAACTCGGCCTTATTCCAAAGCGAAAAGAGGAGGACCTTTGCGGCTTCACGCCGGGAGAGTTAAACGCTCACTTCGCTGGAATCTCCGTGTCCCCCTTGAAAACATAGAAGAAGCTATGGACACTATTTTACTAACAAGTGAGGAGGGCTTTTCCTTTAAACAGGTTACACTGAGTGATGTAATTCTTGCAATTTCTCACTTCTCCTCACAGGCAAAAGGGGTGGACGGAATTCCTCGGGAGGTGGTCGTGAAGGCTCTCCCTGTCATTGGTGACTACTTGGTCAGAATTTTCAACTCCTCCTTCGCTCAGGGAATTTTTCCGGGCTCCTGGAAGCAGGCACAGGTAATTGCACTCAAGAAAATTGCATCGCCGTCTACAGTCTCGGACTTTCGTCCTATAGCACTACTCTGCTTTCTTTCTAAGGTGCTTGAAAAAATTGCCCACAACCAAATCACGGAGTATCTTAATAGCAATAACTTACTTGACCCCCTCCAGGCCGGATTTCGCAAGCACCACAGCACGCAGACGGCACTTCTCAAGCTAACCGACGATATACATATAGGCATCGACAACAGACAACTGACGTTACTGCTACTGTTCGACTTCAGCAAAGCCTTCGACACCATCTCACCAACAGCGCTTCTGCGTAAGCTCTGTCGGCTGGGGTTCTCCAGGGCAGCTCTCCTGTGGATTCAATCATATCTGAAAGGACGTACCCAGATAGTCACCTCAAATAGCAAAGGTAACTCTGACTGGTTAGAAACCAATCTGGGAGTTCCACAGGGATCTGTCCTGGGTCCACTGCTTTTTTGTCTCTACGTTAACGACTTACGTGACGTACTTGACGGTAATACTATCAGACATATATTTTACGCAGATGACCTTCAAATCTACTTACACACGACAAAAGACGAAATTCTGGAGGGTATTGGTCGGCTGTCCCATGCGGCGCAAATGGTGGCTGAATGGGCGGCGAACTCGGGCCTGCACCTCAATGCTGGTAAGACCAAAGCCATTGTATTCGGCTCCAGGGTAGGAGTTAATCATATAAACTCATTAGATCTGCCAGGTATTGGTGTGCGGCCTGGAGAACGCATCCCGTTCAGTAGCGAAGTTGCGAGTCTCGGTGTTACACTGGATAGTAAATTAACATGGAAACCGCACATTGACCAACTCACAAAGAAAGTCAATAAAGCCCTATACAGTTTGCGGTTTATTAGGGCGTGTACCACCGAGATTCTCCGCAACAGATTAGTCGAGTCCCTAGTTCAACCCCACCTTGACTACTGTACGGTGGTCTACTTGGACGCGTCTGACGAACAGCGAGCGAGAGTGCAAAGATTGAGCAATTCATGTGTGAGGTACGTTACTGGGGCTAGGAGGGATGAGCATATCACCCCCTGCTTGAGACGTCTGGGCTGGCTCCGTATGGACTCACGCAGATTCTACTTCGCAGCCCTGCTACTATATAAAATAATTCGGATGCGTGAGCCCAGTTACTTGGCTGCCTTTTTTACGGTGCACAAGCCTAGGCCAACAAGCAGGGGAGTGCAGCCGGAGCTTGCTTTCCCTGCCTTGAACTATAAGACGGGTGATAGAGCGTTTCTGGCTCAGGGTGCCCGCTTTTGGAACTCCCTCCCCCCTCCCTGCGCTACCTTCCATCACTTTCATCATTCAAGAGGGCTGTGCGCCAACACCTGCTTGATCTCGACGCCTAGCCTCTCTATAAGGATGCTTAGAGCTGCCAGTGCGGGGACCTTTATCTAGTTTAGTATTAGACTGCGGATTAACTTTGATCTGTGATTTTTTGACTAAGCGGCTGTGATACCTTACTGTGATATTTTATGAAATGGTTAATGTATAACTGTAATATTTTCCTTTTAGCGTATAGTACCAGCTGTGATATTTTCTCTAGTTTTATTTATTTATTTTGTCTTAATGAAGGGTCCTCGTGATTTTTAATGATTTTTATGTATTTTATTTTTATTTTATCATATGGTTCTTTTTTATTATTTTTTTTATCGTAATTGAAGGTCTTCGTAGACAAACATATTTTTATGTATAATTTATATATTTGTATCAGGTTGTATTACTTTTATTTTTATATATTTTTATTATATCTTATTTTACTGTATTTTATTTTAAGTTATACACTGTATAAATTCTGTATTAATTATTTTGCCGCGAAGGCAAATAAATCGTATCTATCTATCTATCTATCTATCTCTCTCTTGCTCGCTGTATTGGATCGGCAAGCAGGCTGGCTGCCGGCTCTTCGCTCGCTGTCTCATGCGGCTCACGCGGCTCGAGATCGCTCTCTCTGTCTTTCTTTCGCACGTACACACTATATCGGCGCCTCCACTGCTCTCGCGGTAATCCTAAAACACGATAGGACGGCGCGGACGAGGTAACTTCTGAGAGACACGGAGGAGATGTTTTTGGCGCGATGGCAGACATGAAGATGGCTGCCGTGACTCGCATAAAGCCGTAGCAGTTTCGCGGGTACGCGACGGGCATATTACGCGTCGCGAGACCGTTCTAATCCGGTCAGGATGCTCGCGCGCTCGCGTCCCCAGTGAGCATGCGTGCTCGGCGCGGGTAATTCGAATCTCGAATTACCTAACTCGCGCACGCGTTACACCCCCCCGCCAGACGCTCCTTAGGGGACCTGTGAGCAGCTCTGCCATCCATGGCCGTCGTCGTACCTATACGTAGGGTGGTAAGGCTTTAGTAGAAGGAGGTTCTAAAAGGGAATTAGGAAGAATTTGAGTCACTGGATTTTCTTTTTTTTTTTAATTTTTATTAAAAAAAATAAAAAGAACTCTTCGGGGCTTAGCCCTCTTCAGCTGGCCCGGAAGTAAGTCCGGCGCCCATTGTGGCGAGCTTGGTTGGGGCAGTGCTTCGACTTCTTTACACCAAGCTCGCCACACAGGAAGCGACTGTGCATTTAACGCCTCCCGGGTCGCCTGCTCTTCTTCGAGTGCCCTTTGGAGGCGCTCCTCTTGTCGTAGGAGACGACGCTGGGCCTCTTCTTTGGCCCGACGCGCCGTCTCCTCCGCCTTTTCCCTGGCTCGCCTGGCTTCTTCCATGCGCTCCTGCGCACGTGCCAGACGAGCCTCCTCCTCCTTCTGCAAGGCGGCGCGGCGCAGCCTGGCGGCTCTGGCCTCTGCGGCGGCCGCGAGCCCTTCTCGCCGGCCTTGGGCCATTCTGACCCATTTGCCGGCTTGCCGCTCTCCGGCCTCACTCTGGCACTGGAGAAAATCCTACAGTGCGGCCAGGGCAGCATCCTCCGCAGCGCCCGAGGACTTGCTGAGGCGCCACGCCTCCTCAAGGGCCTGCTCCACCGGGACCCAGACCGCACCGACTCCATTGGTCGGTGCTCCTTTTGGGGCCTGGGTCGGAGCATCTTCTCCTTTTTCTTGTGCGGCCCGAGCCGCGCCGGCGTCAATTTCCGGCGCACAATGATGGGCGCTCGAGCCGCCTCCTCTTCGGGAACTCGGCCGGCACCAATCGGCTCGGCTGGTGCTTCTTCTTCTGGCCGAACCCTGCTCTTCTCCCGCTGCTCCTTCGGAGGATGAGGTCGCCGGAGCGGGGACGGACCGGCGCCTGTGTCGGCCGGCCTTGAAGGTCCCATTCTGGGCTCCGGTGCCTCTAACTCCTCTATTACAAGTGTGAAGGGCTCTTCCACTGGCGGTGGTGCCAGTGTCACCGCGTCTATGCCCTCCACTACCTGCTCCAGGAAGTCAATGACGGCGGGGTCTGGGTTGCACTGGATTAACCCAGCAATCACCTTGTTCGCCGTCTCTGCTATTTCTGGAGTCAGGCCCTGCATATCCTGCAACAGGCAAATTGACCCCGAGATTGGTGAGATTGAGGATCGGGAAACAAGGACGAACACGGGTTAGTACCGACGGCACAATTTCTGGACGACACAGTTAGCGCTTTTTGGACGCTCGGGTTCGACGCGGGCTAATTGACTCGACATCCACAGGTGCAGGCTTTTTCTTCGAGCCCTTTGGCCTCCCTGGGCCTCGCTTGAACTCTTTTGAACCGACCGCACGCGTAGGTCGGTCGTGGCTCGCACGCTTTCCTGGCCCAACTAACAGCGCGGTCTTACGAGGTGGACCGCGCCTCTTAGCCGTCGCCCGAGGCTGTACATTCCCCTGACTAACTCTGTTGCCCGCTGGCACATTACGTTCAGCTGAAGAGTCCCTCGGTGGTAGCGACTGTGCTACTTCTTGATTACTTTTATCCAAGTAGTTCTTGGGCTCTTCTGCGGAGACGTATCGCTTGAGTTGCTGCGCATGGACGGGACGTATCGTTCGACCATTCTCCCCTTGGATTTCATAGGTGTTTTCGCCTAGAATATTCACAATCGTGTAGGGCCCTGCGTACTTCGGTGCTAATTTGGCAGAAATCCCCTCAGCTGCTGAGGATAGTACCTTATTCTCTCTCCATATACGATCGCCTAGACAGAATTCTGGAGGTCGACAATGAGCGTCATAATATTGTGCTTGCGAGTCGGCCGCCGCCCGAACGTGCAATTCGCGGAGCTTGTCCATGCGCGCCACCCAATTATTTATCGCCTCTTGCTACCCTTGCTCTTCGACTAACCTGTCTTCCTCCCACCTGAGTGTCTTCGGTGGGTCAGGCTGTCGGCCGTAAATGAGCATGGCGGGACTTATCTTGGTAGAGCTGTATTCTGCCGTATTATACGCGGACGCCAGTTCGTTCAGATGCTCATCCCAGGACCGGTGATTCTCCTCAGCGTAAGACATGATCATGGTCTTCACCGTTCGATTCACACACTCAACGGGATTGGCTTGAGGGTGATATGGTGGTGTTAACGTGTGATGCACGTTTCTCTCCTTTAAGAATGCCTATGAGGGTACATTCTTAAATTCAGTCCCATTATCGGAGAGAAACACCTCGGGGACTCCGAACCGCAGACATACTCGTTCACTGAGCCCTTTTATCACCGATTTGCCATCTGCCCTTTTTACCGGAATTACTTCGATCCAGCGTGTGAACAGGTCCTCGAAGATGAGAATGTATTCGTGGCCGTGCTTGGTTTTAGGGAGGGGTTCCATAATGTCGCCGGCCACGATTTGCCATGGACGTTCTGTAATGCGACGTCCCATGAATCCTGCTGGAGCGCGCTGTTCGACTTTGCCCTGCTGGCAAATTTGGCACTGGTTCACGTATCTGTCCACAGTTCGGGACATGTGTGGCCAATAATACTTCCGCCTTACTCTCTCTAGAGTTTTGTCGCGGCCCAAGTGCCCAGCAGTTGGAAAGTCACGGCATTCTCTCAGATCTTCGCGTCGCTTTTCGTGAGGGACTGCTAACTTCCAGGCATCGTCGTCGCCGAGAGATTCGTCCATGACTTCATTAGGGTTGTACTTGTACAGTCTCCCCCCCCCCCCACCAGCGTGAACGTGGTAAGTCTCGCTGCTTCTGTTGGACCTCTTTCACGATCTTGAGGTACCAGTGGTCATTTGTATCGCGCTCGAGCTCTAACGCGGCGACCGCTGGCTCTTCTTCCTCAAACATCCTTGAAAGGGCATCTGGGACATTGTTCAATGAGCCCTTTCGATGTTCGACCGTGAAACTATGGTTCTGCAGCTCCAAAGCCCACCTAGCTGACCTGCCGGTCGGGTTTTGGAGGTCACGGAGCCACTTCAAGCTGCTATGGTCCGTGATAACCTTGAAGTCGTAGGCCTGTATATACGGACGGAACTTTTTAATTGCCCAGAGAATTGCTAGGCATCCTCGTTCCGTCACGCTATAATTCCTCTCGGCTGCGCTCAGAGTCCGACTCGCGAACTCTAGGGCTCTTTCATCGCCGTCAATTATTCGGTATAGCACCGCTCCCAGACCTGTATCGCTCGCGTCAGTTTGCACCACGAACTGCGCGTTAGATACCGGCCTGTGTAGAATCGGTGCAGAAGCTACTAGCGCTTTCAGCTTTTGGAAGGCCTCTGCTTGTGCCGTTGACCACTCATATTTCCGATCCTTTTTCGTTAATTCGGACAGTGGTTCAGCAATTATGGAAAGTTCGATAAAAACTTTATATACCATGAGGCTATTCCTAGGAAGCGTCTCAGCTGACGGAGGTTTTTCGGTACCGGATATTCCATGATGGGCTTTATTTTCTCGGGGTCTGGCTTAAAACCATCTCTATTTATTATGACCCCGTGATATTGGACCTCATCGCGACAGAAGACGCTCTTCTCGCGATTTATTGTGATGCCCGCGTCCTGTATCCTGTCCAGAACACCTTTTAGAACCTCCTTATGCTCCTCGAATATCTCTGTGACTGTTATTATCTCGTCGAGATACGAGTAAGCAAAAGGTTCGAGTTCGGGGCCGATGACTTTGTCAATCGGCCTCTGGAAGGACGCTCCGGCATACGAAAGACCGTAGGGCAATCTCGTAAATTGGAAAAGCCCTTTGCCTGGCACGGTGAAAGCCGTAGTCTCTTTGGACTCCGGACTAAGTGCTATCTGGTGGTACGCACTGCTTAAATCCAACGTGGAGATGTATCGCGCTTTCTGCAGTTTGCGCAAGATACTTTCCATGTATGGTAACGGGTACGCATCTGGTCTTGACGCTGCGTTCACTTTTCTGAAGTTCACGCAGAAACGAAACTTCCCGTTGGACTTGCGTACCATTACCACTGGACTTGACCAGCCCCTTGTCGAGGGCTCTATTATTCCCACGACTAGCATTTCCTCCACCTGTTTGTGCATCTCTTCCTCGAGTTTCTGAGATACAGGGTAGTACTTCTGTTTAATGGGTCTTGTAGATCCGACGTCTATTGCATGCTCGATCCACGAAGTACACCCTAGTGGTGCCAGGCTGTTACCGATCAGCTGAGCTACTAAAGCTTCTACCTCTTTGCGCTGTTCTTCTGTTGGGACCGCCAATACTATAGCTGATACGGACACGGTGTTGTTTACGGTTATGGCAGCTACTTCTAACTTTACGCTTGCATCGTCATCCTTGAGATGCAGCGTCTTATCTATGGTGTCTAAGACGGTGCTAAACTTCTTAATGAAGTTTACCCCCAAGTAGCACTCGGTATCTAGATCTGGCATTATTGCTACGCGCACTTCTTTGCACACGCCAGCCACGACCATGGGCAGATACATATACCCAAGCACTGCTAAGCTTTGCCCGTTTGCCACCCGTGCCGTTAGGCCGCTGGCTGGGATTAACTCTTTTCCACAAGCCGTAGGGATCTCTAGGCCGATGGAATTCATCCCAGTCCATGGAGCTCCTGTATCGAAGAGTGCTCGTAGCCTGTAACCGGCTACACCTACTTGAAGCCACCATCGCGAACAAGTTTCTTTGTTGACTTCATTCGTTTGAATCACGGCACTTCTTCGCTCTCCACTCCAGACGATTGGACCGAGTTATCTTCGGTCTCTGGTGAGAGAGCTGGAGGCGGGAATGTGGTCGTATTTACCTGCCCCCCTGACTGTTTCCCTCTTGGTTTCTGGCAGCATTGGGCTTGTTGCCTCCCTTCTGCTCATATCCGGGTTCTCTTCGGTACTCTGGCCTTTGTGGAGGTCCGTTATTGTTATTTATTATTATTATTATTATTTATTGTTATTTATTTTCTTGCCTAGCCTGGTGGGTCGAGCCACTACCCCCACTAGGCTGTTTCGTAACTTGCCCGCCCTCCCGTCGCCTATTTTCCCAGTTACCCTTCTTCTTACGTTTTCTGGTTGGCGGCGGGCTAGGCTTTTGCCCCTTGTTCTCTTCAGTGCTTTTCTTTGTCAAGGCCGATAAGCATTCGGCCATGACCCGACGGAACATAGCCTCGAGGCTCTCTCGAGGTTCGTGCTGTTGGTGCCCCATCGCCGCCACGCTTGGATTCTGCTTTTTCCGCTGATCCGTGGGCGGCTTAGTCGGTACGTAGGCAAATTCTGGCATGTACGTGCGCTTGGGCGGTGGTGGCGAGTGATACACCTTATCTGCCGCGAGCGCTAATTCGGCTTCCCGGGCCAGGTCCAGGAGCCCTCGGTAATCCGTAATTTGATTTCGCGTTACCATCTTTTGCAGTTCTGGCCGCATGTTCCGGTGCAACATGTCTAACTGTTGAGCGACGCTAGGCACCGGAATCAACTTTAGGATCATGGCTTATAGATTTACTACGTAATCACGCGTAAGTTCATTTCTGCCTTGAGTCCTCGCGTTTATTTCCGCCATGACGCGCTGCTGATGTCCCCTGTCCCCGCCATACTTGTGCGTTATGGCCTCTACGAAATCTGGCCACGATCGTCATGTGTGGCGGTTACTGCCGTACCAGGTGGCTGCTACCCCAGTTAGGAGCTCTGACAACTACGAAAGCACTTCGTCGTGTGTCAGATTAGCCAGAGTTCTGCATTCCTCTATTCTTGTGAGGAATAACTCGACGCTCTGCTCCTTTGAGGACCCTGAGAACCTGATGTGCCATTTTCGGGCTATCTAGCCCACATCACGGTTCGTCTGCTGAGGCAAATACGTATGCCTCTCAGACGGGTCCTGGGTCGCACCATTCCTAGTCTGGCGCTGGTAAAAATTTCTGGTATTATTCCTTCCAGACTCTGTTGGGGACTGGAGACTCGGGCTGCTGCTGTTAAACTCCACTTACGTGAACGTGTTGTGAAAGTTCACATGCGGTGATCCTCGTCTACGGCTCGTGCTTGGGGGTTGAACTCCCTCCAAGTGCGTACTTGAGGTTGGATGTCGAGCTCCTTGCAGTATTCGTACATTTTCTTTAAGCTCTTCAACCTCCTCGACGAGTGTTTTAATCACCACCAGTAGCTGCTCCGATAATATACTGTCTCCCACTGCTATCCCGGCGGTTCGCGACTCACGCTGTCGCCGCCACTCCAGGTTTTGCGACTGCGGCAGGTTTCGCGATTGCTGCCAGAACCCGTGCTGTCCATTTCGTGCTAACGACTCTTCTTCGTAGTTGCGCTGGCATTGTCGTTGCCTGCACTGCTCTTCCATGAGCACTTGCTGCCGCTGCTGCGGCTCCTGCTGTTTTGGCTGTTGCTGCCGCCGCTGTTACTCCAACTGCTGTTGCTGCATTTGCTGCTGCTGCATTTGCTGCTGTTGGAGCTGTTGCTGTTGAAGCTGTCCTTCGGCTTCGGCTGAAGATGTCCTGATGGGTGCTGCAGAGCTCAATATCTCTGTCCCGGAACCCTCCTGGTCGTTTGCCTCTTCCGCTGGCTCCACCACTGCATTATGTTCTTGTTGTGGAGCGTTCATCCTCCGAGACTCCGAGAGTTTCTGCATCACTATTGGGTCATCAAGGAGCGTTATGAACGAGTGCGGGTGGTCTGGGTCAGTATTGGGATCCACAATAGTCGACCCAGACTTGTTCATCAACGTTAAGTCGGTGAACGCCCTTTGGGACTGCTTGCGTTTAGCAAACGCTTGCTGCTCCGGCAGCTCCGGCTCTGGCACGAAATCGGCGGCACTATAGTCGCCCATAAGCAACTTGATCACTGTCAGCATATTTACTGACTGCAGATCTGACTGCTGCAGACCAAGGGCTTGCATGGCCTCGTTTATTTCCTCTTCGGGCTGTGTATAGGCCCAATTGAGTATTGCAGATTCCGCAAATTGTGATGATCGGGCCATGGTGTCAATTGGCTGTGCGCTTCCCCACGAACATATTTTACTAGCGCGAGTAGTATCTGTATTGATGGCAGAGTGAGTTTGCGTATTGAACCCGTGAGCTAGCTTTTTCAACGTGCACCCGGGTTATTTTCTAAGAGCTACGGCGGTTGCTCTTAACCTCGATAACGCACGAGGGTTTCCCGTATGTGGCTCTAAAAAAACAAAAGCTATTTTTGTAATTAATTACTATTTGCAATTAATTACGCTCAACTACTTGCACTTGTAATTTTAAAATAAATATATGTGAAAATATTTATATATATGTCTGTCAAAACGGACAATATCACCAAAAAACATAAAAAATAAATACAATTTTCACCTAAAAAAATAAAAAAACCATTTTAAAGTTCGAGGGGATTTTTGCGCTCGAGTTTTTACTCGGGCGTACAGTCAACTTTTTGTTCCGAGAATACCTGCCGACTTTCTCTCGATTTTCTACTAACAGCACGAGAAAAGAAAAAAAAATTTTATTTTTCGTCCACTAAAAAATAATTCGTATCGAAGATACGAGAGAAGAAAAAAAAATTTTCGAGTCGAGAAAAAAATTAATTAAAAAAAATTAATTATCGCTTAAAAAAAATTTTTTGTCGTTAAAAAAAATTGATTGTTATTAAAAAATTTTAATTGTTAAAAACAATTACCTAACGCACAAAAATTTCGCGATCAAGATCTCTCCTCGTCGGCACTCTATGTCGAGGGTTATTGGCTATCGCTCGCCTAACCTCTCGAGCGCACTCTCGCAACACCACGGCTGTGTCACGCACACGCACATACGCGCCTACGAGCTGCAGCACGAAGAGCCTTTCTTTGCAGCTAACGCTCAACTACGCTGCTGAGCTTCTTCGCGCCAAGCTTCGCCGCGAATCGCGTACGCGCCGCGGGTCCTTCTCCACCCCCAAAACGTTGGGCGCTAGTTGTAACGGGATGGCTAGTGGGGGAAAATCCCAACAAGCCACAGACCAGCGATGCCCTAGCGATGTCGGAGTCGTTTTCCCGCGGAGGCCGCGGTATCCGGGAGAAGGACAGGTTGTAATGAACAACGCGACGAGTAACTAGATATCACAGTATATTAAAACCAATGGTATTTACAAGCACATAGCAAGCACTGTTTAAAACAATAAGTTAGTTCGCGCGCGGCAGTTAAGATTCAAACGCGCGAACAATACGGCGCACGGCGAAGCTGCTAATATCGCGCGCGGTGTTAAAGTACGGCGGGCTGACACACACCCGCACTTACACGGCACAGAAAGCCTGCACGGGGAGATTTCCGTGCGAGCCTTTACAATAAACCCGCGAGAGGAGAGTAGAAAACTTACGTTAAGAAGGAGCAGCTGGTGCACTCGGCTCTCTCTCGCTCTGTCGCTCGCACAGCAGTTACGCTCTCTTTCTCTCTCTCTTGCTCGCTGTATTGGGTCGGCAGGCGGCCTGACTGCCGGCTGCTCGCTCGCTGTCTCGTGCGGCTCACGCGGCTCGGGATCGCTCTCTCTCTGTCTCTCTTTCGCACGTACACTATATCGGCACCTCCACTACTCTTGCGGTTATCCTAAAACACGGCAGTACGGCGCGGATGAGGTAACTTCTGAGAGACACGGAGGAGATGTTTTTGGCGCGATGGCAGACACGAAGATGGCTGCCGTGACTCGCATAAAGCCGTAGGAGCTTCGCGGTTACGCGACGGGCATATTACGCGTCGCGAGACCGTTCTAATCCGGTCAGGATGCTCGCGCGCCCAGTGAGTATGCCAGCTCGACGCGGGTAATTCGAATCTCGAATTACCTAACTCGCGCACGCGTTACATGATATTGGCATATCATTTTTTTTAATCATTATTTCACCATAAATTTTATCAGAATCAGGTATACCGAATTTTTCCGCATAAGTTAATAAATCGTTCTTAGAAAAATGCGTATATTGTGATGATTGTGATTCTTGCAATTTTTCTTTGAAATAATGACAAAGTTTATTAATAATATATTCTATGTTACATGTTACATCTAATAAAAATCTTACTCTCACATCTATACAATGATTTGATACTTCTAATCTATCAAATGAAGCTTTCTTAAATATTAAACTACGTCGGTAATGCTTCGTTGGTGGTTGATCATCTGACGTCTGTGAATCCTCTTCTTCCACAAGTTCAAATGCCTTGTCGTCATAACTCATAATAAGTCTTATGCTAAAATGGCTAAAGGGTATCTTTTTATCCAGCATATCACCATCTTCAGTTTCAAAGAGCTTTTCAATAACTGGAAAATTTTCTTCAAATAAACGCTACTCAGCCACAGTAAACGGTATACCAACAAAGTCGTCACTACTAAGACGGATGATAGGTAGAATTTCACCAGCAATTTTCTTATTTTCTAGACCAATTGTAATTTTCTTGGTATAAGATTTGTTTAGTCCGTACACTATCGGCAGCAGCTGATGACAATAATATTTGGAAGCACTTTGTTGACCAGCCATTGTCGTGTATTTACGCTTGCCTTGCCTTGACCAGCCATTCTTGTGTATTATTTTCAGCAGGACTGATCGAGTGAACTAATGAATAGACGGCGCTAGACGCTCTTTTTATACTATTCATACTGATGGTGGTGGAGTTTTCTATTATAAGGGGGGGGGGGGGTGGTAATGGTAGCGGGGAAATGTACCCCTATACAATTTTGAAACATAATTTTTAACAAATTGATCATTTTTGTGTAAGTTACAAGAAATGTTTTCGAGAAAATGTCTAATTCCAAGACCCGCAGACATGTAATGTAAAAACATGAGACAAAAATAACCACATGTATTTGAAGTTTCACTTTGTAGTTGTCGTGAATTCCATCGAAATTTTCTAGCATTTCTTCGAATACGGTTTATATGGTCGGGTATGTAAGGAGGTACATCTAAACTATCAAAGTACCAAGTATTAGCATTTTCATTGACGTAAATTGCCACCCAATGCAAGCCAGGTTTATCGTGACTTTGGGTGTTGAAAATAAAAGCTGTCGGTCTCGTCTAAACCAGGGGAATTTGATCTGCCGCAAAGACCTCCACAGCGTGAGTAGGAATTCGAGATAAAATCCGTTGAATTTGTATATTGTTCATTGCAAAGGCTAATAGGTGGTGCAAAGATAAATTCTTCAGTAGCTTGAGTTTTACCGCGTACGTTTAGCCACGTTTTTAACTTAGAGACGTTATTCAAAGCACAACTAAACTTTGAAAAACCGACTTTTAAAGAATGTTGCATGCAGTAATTACCAGATGCTGTGAGTTTGTTAAATGGTGGACAATCTTCCTCAAACTCTAAATTTATAATGTGCCGTATAAATTTTTAATGCCAAACTCTAAATTTATAATGTTTTTGAACAAGACTTTTTCGGAAACACCTTGATCAAACCAGTCCAAACCGTGATGGTTTCGTGATAACCAATCGTCTTCTTTTCTAGCCTCTTGACATAGTGCAGTTATTTGTCTATTCGGAGAAACAATCCAATGTCCTGTGAAATTTTGATTTAATGAAAGAACTGCTACTTCTTTTGGTACCACACGGTTCTTATAATCTTTGGCACACTGTATATCTACGACGATATCCATCTTCATAGTTATGAACACATCAACGTCCGATCAATGACTGACACATCAGAAACATTTTTTAATCATTAAGCTTTATCCTCACTACTACTTTCCCCCACCATCTCACCCACTATAGTCCACGAGGACTTGACGTGACGAATCCATCTCAAGTATATTTTCATATTCAGGATAAATTATACAATTTACTGTACTGCTTAACAGATCATCAAAACGCACATCAATTCTTACACTACCATGTTTTAGTAGATTCCAATGTGTGTCTTGATTTGCTGATAAGTCAGGTGTTAAATCGAAAGCGAAAAGACAATATCGATTGGCATAAGCTTCGCGTGAAATTGAATTACCCTCATTTAAATAATGTATATATGACCAGAAAATAAAGTATGATATGCATCAACATACATACTATTCGTTTTAAAATTAGGTTGTAATGGTTTAGACGGTACTTGTACACCATCAATATAGAGACACAAGTGATTTATATTGAAATTTTTAAAGTTAAATGGATTGAGACTCTTATCGCCGTTAAAAGCTTTATTTTCTACAAAACCAACAATAATTCTTTTTGGTAATTGTCCTAAAATGACATTATCCAGTGTTTCTCCATGAATACCACTATGCATTGTAATAGCTTTTACTTCTACACGTGTGAGGGGATATTTAGCTGTTGTTTTCGAAAGTGTTTTTTCGTGAACCAATATAATACTCGGACTAAGTCTGACACGACGTACAAAGATAGTAGCTTCGGTGATTCGAGCGGTGTAGTCTTGTTGGGTCCATAAGACAAAAACTATCTCGTGATCGTACGAACCGCACACGTACTTCGACACCATTAATTAATAATTTGTCTTGATTGAAAACATCACAATGTAAGTACCCAATCATATCTATGTTTTTCTCCTCACCCATAAGGTTTCGGCGACTTGTAAGACCTTCGTTTTCGTCATCTGTAGCATCCATTTTTCCAGGGGTATCGGTGTACCATAGTGCACTGGTGAGATGAGATTTTTTAACGATAGACCCATAGTTTAATAATGTTTCAATGTATGATATAATTTGTTGGGCGAGGAAACAGGTTTTTGA
Source organism: Torymus aiolomorphi (assembly GCA_036365515.1). Classification (NCBI taxonomy): domain Eukaryota; kingdom Metazoa; phylum Arthropoda; class Insecta; order Hymenoptera; family Torymidae; genus Torymus; species Torymus aiolomorphi. Next base: position 60,515,611 of record CM070877.1, on the reverse strand, counting down.
TTAAAAAACACATCAACTTGATTAAATATCGAGTGCATAAAATTATTTACAGGACCAACATTTTTCAAGGTATTTTTATCTATGTTTCAGGAGGTGTTACAGTTTGTGCGATAGTTACACGAAGCAGAGTATGTGGAAGGTCGATATATTCACTAGTTCCCGGTATAGAAAACTCTATTGGCGACCTTTCAGTTAGCGAAGATATTGGCTTGTATTGAACATAATTTGAATTTTCAATCGTTGTTTGAGTAGGAGGTACACTAAATAAATTCACTTCAGATTTAAGACATGCACACGAACCACTATGTAGAAAAGCCATTATTCTTCAAAAATATCTCGTGCCGTACGTTTTTCTTTCAAAGTTTTCTTTTTATTTTTACAAGGCTTTTTTTATTACCAAATTTTTTCTTTGCCTTAACTTTTGAATGTTTTCTACTTTTCGTATTTACTGCACCAGAGTTCGTAGTCGACTGTTGTTTCCGTGCCCGACGCTTAGTTTTATATCCTGAACCACTTATCTGATTATCCCATTTTTCTTCGGCTTTTCTTTTAAGATTCTTTCCTGATTCTCGTATATTATTGCGAAAAGATTCTTTAAAAGGTTTTTCATGTGTAATGTCATTTAAAATATTTACACCTGTTCCTAAAGCCTCTTTGCCAACAGCTTTTCCTACAGCCTTACCACCTTTTTTACAAGCGGTAAAACACTACGATAGACACCTTTTAAAAAGCTTCCAACACCTTTTCCTTTTTGCATAGATGTATCTATTGTAATATAATTATCGAATGGATCGTGGTCATTTTGGTTATCATAAGTTGTTTCAAAATACCCCATCTTATACGTTTCTCTTAAAATAAAGTGTCACTGTCAACGTGCTGTAATCAAATGCTATAGGGTTTCCATCTTGGTCCTTTATATCTATTGTGATCGATTGAAACGACGTAGATAACAATGGAATATACATTAGTGTGGTAAAGTTTTTAATCTCAATGCTACCATATTTATAGCCGTTCATATGAAGAGGAACAATACGTAAAAGAGACGTGTGTACATCACCTGTAATGTAAGGTTGACAAATATCGCTATACACTCTTATTATTGACGGTAAACCACTAATAAGGTCAGCAGGTCTTTGACCGATAACTGTACCCTTAATTTTATCAAAATTACGGTTTTCAAAACCAATAATTCTCAAGAGTTTTTCAGACAATATCAAACTATGAAAATTCGTGTCACAAGTATCTTGACAAATTCGTTCAATTTCTATAAATCCTCCACGTTGTATTTTGAATTGTAAGTGATTTTTCATATTAGGTAAATTATTTATTTCTTGTAAAAGATTTTCCATATCTATATAGATTCCTGGTGATAAGTATGCAACAATGTCCTGTTCTGTTGATTTGTGTCTCAAATCATTTGATGAAAATGACTCAATTGTTTTTAAACAAACCATACCCTCATAGTTATCGATCGAAATATGCTGAAATGGGTGGGGTATCTGAATCTCACAAAGAGCTACAGATCACTCACCATGTAAATAAATATTTTGAGGTAACTGTGTAGTAAAATGTGTTGTTTTGTTTTCAGGAAAAACATACACACTGTTGTTACTAGATAATACGATATAAAATTGCTCTCTCATTATATCTTTTTCAAATTGTTTGCGGATACCCAGGAATTAAATTTGTCGGGATAGCCTTTCCAACTTATAAAATATTTTTTGTTTTTCCCATTACCTTTAATTTTTAGAATCTTATCTATCTGAAATGATTCGGTATGCAAATCTTTTTGTACTCTGGGAAGTTCTTCATCGTAGAAAAAACCTTCGATTGGTTCACCTTCAAGATTTTCCAAAGTATAAACAGGTGGTTGTCTCTCAGTAGATATGCGCATAATTCGGAACAATTCCAAAGTCCAACCACTTTCGTATGCTTTCTTGAACAGTAGTTTGGCACGACTGACACGCATCAAGTCACCCACCTTGTATTTAGGATATCGGATACGAGTCGTATTGTATCGTTGGGCTAGGTTTTGGTGTGCTTTTGCGGCATTGTACAAATTAACTTTAGCAGGGATCATTTTAGTACCAGAATGCCAAGAACTATTGTAAGCATCAACAATTTTTTGTAAAATATCAATATATCTGTATGTATTTGTATGAGTAAAATATCGCCATAATCGGCTCTTCAATGTTCTATTAAACCTTTCCACTACAACCGCTTTAATATCAGGATTTATAACAACACGGTAATTTATACTATTCTTTTTCAAATCTTGTTGCATCTCCTTACCGAGAAATTCTTTACCTTTATCAGTTTGAAAGAGCATAGAGTGTTGTCCTTTACACTGTACCAAAATACGTTTAAAAGCTGTAGCGACACTTCTCGATTTTTTGTTACGAATTGGTTCAACCCATGCAAATTTTGATAAAACGTCTATAACCACAAGTAGATACGTGTTGTCATCGTTATAGGTTTTTAGTGCTCGTAAATCAGCGAGATCTCCCTCTCACACATCAAAAGGGTTACAAACGTCATAAGTCCTATGTGGGAAATGATGACGTACAGGCTTATGTAGAGTATAAGCATCCTGACTTTCAAACCATTTGATAATTCTTTTACGGTCATGTTTTTTACCAACTGTTTTTAAAAGGTTGTATGCACCGGCATAGGCTGGTGATTTCGGTGGCCGATAAAAAAAATTATTTCACGTTTTTTCCATTTATCTTATTCTTAAAAATTTTAGTTTCTTTTTCACGTTTTTTTTAACTATTTTTTTAATGTACAAAGAAAACTTGTGAAAAGTTATTTTACCAATCATACAACAAGTTAAGAGCAAAGCCACACTTCTCTCGTTAGCTGTAGTTGTTTCAGACAATAAATGCGCAAGGGCACGCTTGGCCAGCAAACAATCAGCTTTGCTACGGTCACCGCCACTGTTTGCATATGAGGAAACCCATGGAACCTTTAACTGTTTTGATACTTTTTTTAAAAGTAATTTACTACTGCTTTTAGCGGAGCGTGCGAAGCACATAAACGAGACAAGATGTAAAATCTTCAATTTTTACGTAGAAAACCAGTCCAGTAATCCATATTAGTGTGCTAAGCATGCTCAAGTCTGGGGATGTAAAATACTGTCGAAAAAAGTCCACTTTTTCCACTTTTTCCAAAAAGTGGACTTTTTTCGACAGTTTTTCACATCCCCAGACTTGAGCATGCGTGGCACACTAATATGGATTATTTGACTGGTTTTCTACGTAAAAATTGAAGATTTTACACCTTGTCTCGTTTATGTGCTTCGCACGCTCTGCTAATAACAACAATAAATTACTTTAAGAAAAAAGTAACAAAACAGTTAAAGGTTTCGTGGATTTCCTCATATGCTATATCATGTTCACAACAATAACCGTCAAGTGGGTTGACACCTTTCTCGCCTTTCGCTAACCTTTCGTTTCGGACCGTACCAGGTTCACACAAAATGGTACCCTGGAGCATGTATTTCAAAAGGTAAAAGATTGATTAAATTATCTACAAGACTTGATTCTGGGTGTGTGATCAAATTTTCTTCTTCAATGTTTACTCCAGGTGATCCCATGGAAGAATACGAACTTTTGAAACGTGTCTAGATGTTTCTTCGTGTTGAGAATATACATATTATATTGTACAGCGCGAGACACACGTATGTACACATGTGTGTCTCCCCACCCCTTAACGTATGAGAGCCGACGGGCGAGCGCGACGCTCCTGCAAACTTGTCGGTAGACCGAGAATGGCTCGCGCCAAGTGTAGTCATACTGTATCTTAAAATTAAGTCTCTTAATAAACTCTTTTATTCTATCCAATTGTTGTGTCTTTATTCAAAATGGTAGCAGGTCAGTGGTTACTTCTCAGCTCTCTATCTTAACCTTCGGGAAAAGATAGAGTGCTTATATCAAGACGCCTGACAAAAGGGAAGAAAAAGACTCCAAGCACGAAGGAACGCTCAAATCGAAGGAAGAAGCCACAACACCGAAGGTCAAGCAAGAAGAAGAAGATTCCGAACACGAAGAAACGTTCGAGAATAATCCAGAAGACGAAATGGATAAAAAGGATGTTTCAATACCAGTATTCGATGGCGGTAACTACAGTATGTGGAAAAAGAGGATCCAAATATACATGAAGCTCAAAAAATTTGAAATTGTGATAGAAAGAGAAAAGAGTGAAACAGACAAAGTAGAAGAATGAAAACAGAATGATTTGAGAGCAATAAATATAATTTATAGTGCGATATCAGATAAACAATTAGAATTTGTTTGTGAAGAAGAAACAGCATACAAAATTATGAAGAAGCTAGACAGTATGTATTTAAAAGAATCAACGGCGTTACAAATAGTCTGCAGGAATAGACTGGAGAAATTAAGATTAAGAAACTATAGTGATTCTGAGGCATTTTTCAGTGATTTTGAAAAAGCGGTAAATTAGTTAAAAAGCGCGGGTGCTAAAATAAGCGAAAAAGAAAAATTGAATTATATGCTCAACACGTTACCAGAATCATACAGTTATATAGGTGATTTGGTTGATACATTGAAAGAAGAAGAACAAACGGCTGATTACATAAGAAACAAAATTAAGCTAGCTGAAATAAAGAATCGAAAAGAGCATAACGAGAGAAGTAGGAATGTATATACTGCAAGATAGGGAAACTGCTATAAGTGTGGAAAACCTGGTCATTTCGCACGAGATTGCCAAGATGGAGGACAAGCAGGTAGCAACGGCACCTCATGGAGAGGATCGACACGTGGTCGCAGCCGAGGCACAACCGGAAGAGGCCATTACGGCAGAGGACGCGGAAAATTCCATGGACAACAAGGAACCAGCACGAGCGAACAGAGCGGCGAAGGTGCAAGCGCATGGATAGCGACGACATACGCTGGGTACACAAACGAAACAAACAGGTCAGGTATGAGCGAGATATAGTGGATACTCGATAGCGGATATTCTGATCATATTATAAATAATGAAAATTATTTTGAAAAATGTATTAGTTTAAAAGAACCGGTAAATATTTATCTCGGTGATAATAGAGCTATAAAAGCTACAAAGATAGGAACTCTATCTCTTTATTTTGTCACCTTCGGGAAGCAAAATAAAGTTAATATTAATAATGTTTATTTTGCTAAGGAAATGAATGCTAATTTAGTAAGTGTTGGAAAATTAACGAATAATAAGAATACGGTAATTTTGAAAGGAAAAGTTGCAAAAATTATAGATAGTGATAATAAATTAACTGCAATAGCATTTAAATTTAATGATACATATAAGATGAAAAGTAAATTGGCAAGGAATATAAGTTGTGTAAATAGTGCCGAACAGAATAATAACATGAGTCAAAAGGAAAGATGGCATAGAGTGTTAGGTCACGTAAATTTTAGATATTTGGATACGATATGTAAACAGCAGTTATTAACGGGCGTTCCAAATGAACTTGAATCTGAATTTATGAAATGTAAAACTTGTATTGAAAATAAGATGCATAACTTGCCATTTACTAATAATAGAACAAAGGATAATAGAACAAATAGAAAGATATATTAGAAATTATACATACGGATGTATGCGGTCCCTTTAAAACTACTGGGTTTAGCGGAGAAAAATATTTCGTTTCTTTTATTGATGATTATAGTAAAATAGCTAAAGTTTATTGCATAAAGACTAAAGAGGAAGTTTTTGATTGTTTATTTCAATTTGTAAATGAAACTGAAAATTTAACCGGAAAAAGAATAAAAATATTGAGATGTGATAACGGGAAAGAATACTTAAATAATCGGTTTTAAATTTGCCAAAGAAAAGGGTATTATTATTAATAATTGTCCGACGTATGTGCACGAATTAAACGGCACAGCTGAAAGATTTAATAGAACGATAATGGATAAAGCGCGATGTTTACTATCAGAGACAAAAAAAAAAAGTACACAAATGCTACTGGCCAGAAATAATATGTGCCGCGACGTATTTGAAAAATCGTACGTTAGCAAATACGATTGAAAGAAAAATATCTTATGAAATATTTTTTAGAAAGAGACCAAATGTCGAACATTTACGTTTGTACGGGAGTAAAGTTTTTGTAAGAAAACCGTAACAAAAAAGATTGTCTAAATGGGATCAAAAAGCTGAAATGGGAATATTGTTAGGTTATAGTGATGTAGGCTATAGAGTACTTATAAATAATAAAATAATTGTTGCAAGGCATGTGGATATTATAGAAAGAGATTGTACTGATTATAAAGATAATATTGATAACGATGATAGTACAGAAAGTGATGCAAGTACAAACGATGATTTATCGGATAATGTCTTTGAAAACGCGAATGAATCCGAAGAGCCACAAGGTAAAGTAACAGAAAGGAATAATTCATTTTTACATCAACCTTCGGGAAAATGTAAAAATACAGAAAATGCAATATTCAAAGTTCCGCGAAAATCTAAGCGTGATAGGAAAAGTCCTGTAAGATACCCAGAAAAGGAAAGCTATAATATTTATGTAAGATATTGCAGAGTAGATACGCCTTGTACACTTGAGGAGGCGATGAATAGTAAAGATAGTAAAAATTGGCAAGAAGCGATGGATAAAGAAATTGACTGTATTAATAAAAAATAAAACTTGGTCGTTAGTTGATAAAAAAGAAAGAAAAAAGGTACTAGATGTGAAATGGGTTTACGCTAAGAAATCAGATAATAGATATGAGGCTAGACTAGTTGTAAGAGGCTTTCAGCAAACTGATGTAATTGATGACATATACACTCCAGTAGCTAAGAGTCAAACATTAAAAATACTTCTTTCATACTGTTGTCAAAATAGATTAATAATAGAGCAAATAGATGTTGAAACTGCATTTCTAAATGGCAAAGTGACTACAGAGGTATATGTTAATCAACCTAAAGGTTATGAAGATGGCACGAAAAGAGTGTTAAAATTATATAAAGCTTTGTATGGATTAAAAGAAAGCCCAAGAGATTGGTATGAATGCTTTGACGAGTATGTAACAAAAATAGGTTTCAAGAAAAATAATGTAGAATTGTGTTTATATGTTCTCGATGAAGGAGACAATATTATTTACCTACTAATCTATGTAGATGATTTGTTAATTTGCGGAAAAGATAAGTTGAAAATTCAAAAGATTAAAAAATTATTGTCAGATAGATTTAAAATGAAAGATTTAGACGAAATAAAAGAATATCTTGGAATTCAAGTAGATTATGATTATAATAAAAATGAAATGAAGTTATATCAGACAAAATATATAGAAGTACTGTCGGAGAAATATAATATAACAAATAGTAAATTGTATAATACTCCTATGGAGACGAACTTAAAGCTTGAAAAGGCTGAAGAATGTAAATCTGATATAAAATACAGAAATTTAATTGGCGCAATATTATACATAAGTTGTGGTACGCGACCAGACATAAGTTTTAGCGTGAATAACTTAAGCTGGTACCAAAATTGTTACAATGAGACGCATTATAAATATGCTCTACGTGTATTAAAATATTTATATCAAACTAAAGAATTAAAATTGTGTTATAAAAGAAATGAAAACATAAACCTAATGGAATGTTATGTAGATGCTGGTTGGGCAGGTGATTGTACTGATAGAAAATCAACTTCAGTCTATGCGATTATTATGTGTGGGAATGTAATTGACTGGAAATCGCGGAAACAAAAATGTGTAACGAAAGCGTCAACGTATGCAGATTATACTGCACTATCCGAAGTAGTGAGTGAACTGAAGTATATCAAAGAATTATTAAAAGCGTTTAACATAAAGTTAAATGAACATGTGAAAATATATGAAGACAATGCAAGCACGACAAGTATAGCGAAATTCGGTAATTTTACGAAAAATTCGAAACATATTGAGATTCATTACCATTATATACACGAGACCGTTAAAAATAAAGAGATTGAAATTGTAAAAATCGACTCAAAAAATAATATAGCTGATGTATTCACGAAAGCATTATGTAAAGATAAGTTTGTTAAATTCAGAGAATTGTTAAATGTAAAATGAAAATGATGAAATAGTACAATATAAATGTAAGGAGGCGTGTTGAGAATATACATATTATATTGTACAGCGCGTGACACACGTATGTACACATGTGTGTCTCCCCACCCCATAATGTATGAGAGCCGACGGGCGAGCGCGACGCTCCTGCAAACTTGTCGGTAGACCGAGAATGGCCCGCGCCAAGTGTAGTCATACTGTATCTTAAAATTAAGTCTCTTAATAAACTCTTATTCTATCCAATTGTTGTGTCTTTATTCAACACTTCGGGACGTAATCTTTTTCTCAATTGTCTTGGAATTGTTTTATTGGATGGTTTTTCACTATCGGACTGTTGAGTTTCTTCCTCGCTGCTCGCAGATTGTGGTGAAGAAACAAGCTCCCAAATTTTATTGTTAACAATAAATTCTCGTGGTATATTTGCTTTACGTAGTGCTTGGGCAAACTGACCATAACCATTTGACAACGGCTGTTTTCTATTTATCACAGTATCGTTAATTATTAAATTAAATCAAGTCTACTATGTTTCCACCTTTGACGATACTGCCATCTATGGTAATCTTAACATGCTCATTCAATGTGACATCACCAAAATCATGCAATCATTGTAATAACTGTTTTTCTTTAAATTGAAACGTTGGTGGTACACAGTTTATTATTGTTGTTTTCTTCATTGGTATCTTCGTCGACATTTAGTCTGCCTCCTTCATTGGTAACTCCGGGGGTATTTACACTACTCACTTGAACTTGTCTGCATCATTTTTTTTATAATACATAAAACGCTCGAATGCTTTTTGGTACATTGCATATTTTTCACGATCATCTTGAATTGAGGTCGAATTTATAATTTCGTTCATTTTTTTGTGTAGTCGCGACGTAGGTGTACCCGGTGTTTGCATGGTACCCAATTTTTCACTTGATAAGCGATGGTGCAAGTTGTTTATACTTTCTTCAGGAATCAAAACCATTTTTCTTGCATGCTCCATAGTTTTATCACCGGTGCCAAGATGAGTGGTAAACAAGTTTGGTATTTGATAATCAACTTCTTTTTATTTTTCAAACTTTGCGAAGAATCAGTTAATTTTTTTAAAAATAAGACGTACTTTTTCAATTTATTTTTATAGTTTTTGTTCAAAGGCACGTTACCACGTAAAATATTTAAACCACATTCGCAAATGAGAATAACAAGTTTTTTATCTGCTTCATGTAATAAAACACGTCGCCGATATTTATCGAAATGAAGCAGAGATTTTAAAGTATTTAAACTTTTTGTCCAAGACGGTTGCGTCTACTCGAACCCGTTACAAACGTATGACTGGTATATTGTTTCCAAGTTCGTTACCTTTTATAAATTTCTTGGGTACATAAACATAGTGATATATATTTATCATACGGAAATATATTACTACGAAAACGACAAATATCAGGTGTATCTTGACGTAAGTCAAGTAATAAATAGGATTGTGCATTTTTAGTTGCATCAAGATAAGTCTCTTGTAGAAATTGTGGATTTTCAGGACACACTTGATGAGCTAGATACTGTATCTGAGATTTATCCCTAGGGTTTTTGAAAATAACTATACAATTAGAATTTAACGAGATTTCACGTTGGCCCTTGTGGAAAAGATTTTGCGTGATGAATATTACGATTAAATTATTATGATGACTGCCCTTGGTAAAAAGATTGGCAATAACACCACCCGAAGACTCACGCATCAAGTCGTCTATAATTATCTATGTTGGCCTGGGGTCGTCGACAAAGTCTGAATTTTTGGGTGAACCCTCATAAAATTCGATATCATCACCCAGTTCTTTGTACGTTGATTGCCATTTGGAATAGTAAACTATTATTCGATCAAAGTGCACGTTACTCATACTATCTATATGTTTTAAAAAGTTTTTAACAAACACGTTTTTCCCACATGATCTGGGACCGCAAATCATAGATGTCCAAGGATGTTTCCACCGTGGATTCATGACAAAAACTGTTTCATCAAAGTAGATAATATTTTTTATAAGTCTCGAGGTTTGCGGCGGCGGCGGCGGTGGCGCGCGTGTCACAAGCTGCTCGAGAAATCAGATTGCTGATGGAGTGACAAGCTATTTCGAAGTGAGTGACAAGCTATTTTAAAGTGACAAGCTATTTTCAAGCTATAAAACTTGTGATAAACGCGCTGAACGTGTGCCAAAAAGCTTAATGTGAATCGAAAAGCTCAATGTGAATCAATAATCTTAATGTGCTACATCAGACTGTTTAATAAACTTCTTGAGCCTTTCGCCACCACAGCTTTACCAAAATTTATTGTTAAGTTTATTACATTTAAAATAAGATTAATTGAGAAACAAACAGTTTTGATTGAAGGATAAACATTTTATTAAGTATTTACAAATGTTTTGACACGTGAATACAATTAATTCACTTATGCTATTTAACAATATGAAATTATTCATAATTCATACAAATATTTTCGAAATAATATTTTCTCATAAGTTTAACATTATGAAGCGCACAATTTGTTTTACAAGAACCATTATGGTTAATACAAATAGTTACAATTTTTTTTATTGTACATCTTGCGAATAACCTAAATCGTAAATATCGACGACATTAAATTTAAAATGTTTCAACCATTCCTTTCTAATCTGACCTCTGACGAAAACTTTCTTAGCATCATGTAACCCTTCTCGAAGAATCTTACCTATATTCGCATAAGGAATTTCACCAGACTTCTATGAAAGCCCATGTACTGTTTCAGCCATGTATTTTCTTTTTTGTAACTATCCGTAAGTCGACGCCAATTATGTGTTTCTTGAAACAATAGTACTAGAGGTTCAGAATCTTTTCTCAGAGGTAATATAGCAAGCTCCTTGAGAACATAATCATCAGTAGATTGTTTAAACCCTTGCATGTCAACAATGTACTCCATTCTTTTGGACAGGCTTCTCGGCATCTTGATTGTTACCGATATACTAAACTAAAATAACCTTTATTTAAGGTGTTTTATACCCATAAGGATAACTTATACATATATTTATAAAACGTCTCTTTGCTTACACAGGTTTACATATCTTATTTTCTTCCCGCGTTACAACGTCATGAAAGTTTGTACGTTTTATCGAATCGAACGTTAATAATATAGGTGGAATCTCACCTGTAACTAAATCACGTATAGAGTCAAAGTTTATTTTCTTAGCGTTTGAATAATTTAACCGTATACCTTTGACCTTACATGTGCAAGATTCTGTATCGTCAGGTTTCTTAACCTTATAAGCATAAAATTTTGGTTCCCCTGATACAACAGATGTTATATAACTCGCCATACCGTAACATGATAATTCATGTGTCATTTCTCCTAAAAGTGTTCCCGTAGGTGGTTCATACTCGTGTGCATCTGTATTTCTCACATTAAGGTGATGTAAAATACCGACATAATTTCCAAACATGGATATCTCATGAAAATACCAATAGAATCGTCCAAAAGAAAATCTGAGTATAGTATTAACATATACGGAGCGCCTGACGTTCGTGTTTTTCCAAAAAAATGATAAGAATTTATTTAATTAAATAAAAACCGTATTATCGGTAAGTAGGAATCTGCAATTAAGCTACTTTTCAAACATGGATATCTCATGAAAATACCAATAGAATCACCCCAAAAAAAATCTGAATATAGTGTTTACGTGTACGGAGCGCTTGACGTTCGTCTTTTTCCAAATAAACGTTTAAATGTTGATTTAAAAAATATTGAAATTCACGGTTTCACATGGCCTTAATAATTGAATCTGTATCATAATATAAAGCGCGTTTTCCTAGGGGTTCCAAGTAGCTGAAAAGTTTCAATCGGGCCTGTGCTGTGGTATAGGCAGCAACAACAACATTAGTAGCATGTGATGTTTCCATTTCTTCTTCAGTGTATTGCCAACAGACGTACAGGGTGTAATCATTAACGAGTAAATACGCAATAACTTCGACCTCAGAGTTGGTTAACATTTCTACAAGTCTTTCAGGATCTGTCATAATTTCTGTTTTCGGCATATTCTCTCTTTGTCCAAATTTACCCGATAAAGAATTAAGGCAAAGTTTTGCTACAGACCTTTTCCCAGGGTTAAGATTTATCTGGCTCTTGTCCAGATTTATACCTTCCGCTCGTTCAAAGTCTTGAATATACTGTGCTATTGCCTCTGGATCATTGTTACATTCCGCAGGAAATCCAGATGCATGGGTCTTCTGTTTAAAAAATTCATCGATGTAACCTGGAAATAATCCACCTTGACCAGTAGCAGGGTAATATTGCGTAATTTTATATTGCCAAATTTCAAAAATTTTTCTAATTCTATAGCCAATTTCAACAGCTTTTTTTACCTCCTCGAATACCCATGTACCGATAAATACTCAGTCTTCTTCATTTTCGTGCATACAATCTTCTTGCACTTTATCTTCTACACACTTTCGACATAGTGGGAATAGTATATTACATACCTAGGCCAGTAAAATAAGAAATGCCTCAGATCACATGTAATTGTCGGCCGAGGCGAAGCCGAGGTTGACAAACATGTGATCTGAGGCTTTCTTTTTTATTGGCCAAGGTGTGTATACTATTTTTCTGCTCGACGACGCCGGAAAGCGGCAACTTCGTTTCGCGCAGCGGCCGGGAAGTTGGCGCTTTCCAGAAAAATTAATTTACCATGCATTTTTACAGGTAAAACCGGGTTATATAAATTATGTGGTGGTAATATGGTACACATAATAAGTCCATCGATTTTATGAATATTATTTATATTACCAATGAATTGAAGACACTCTTCTTCGCCAACACATACTTTTGGATGACCAATAGGGTATTTGCCTCGTTTACATATGTACGGATAAAGTGAACAAACATCAACGTATTTAATTTTTTGATTATTCTGTACGTCATAAACTTTAGCTGTATTGCCTGTTCTACCACCAAAGAAAGCATTTCTAGGATTTAAGGGTTCATGCATTTTAAGTTTAGCCTCTTGTACAGATTGACTCATACTTTCATTTTCCAAACGCTCTTTCTCATGTTCACACTCCCATTTTTCTATAAGGTAATAATTATATGATCTAATTTTTTCAGAAATTTTGCAGGTTCTTTCATACCTATCATCCAATGTTTCCTTACCCACTACCAGACGCGTGTCTCTATTAATACGGTAACATCTTGGACACCCATGCCAGTAGCACCCGTAAAACTGTAATACTATTCCCTATAACGAGGTTCCAAGATAAAATACGGAGAAGATAAGCATCTCGGTCCTCCGTATTCTATCGAACCCGTTAGGCTCTCGTTCCCGCGAATTCGTATATCTCGAGCGAGTATTGACATCGCTCGGACGATGTATTCGCGTTAGCTACGCGCGGGGCAGGCGCGACTTTGACCGTTGCTAAGTCGCGCCCGATTCTTTTTGAATCAGATTCTCTCGGGCCGTCTAACCGCGCGGACGCGAATGTTATATCGTCCGGAGAAACGAGTTCTCGCGCGACTACACCGATGCAGCGCAACATCCGTTTACTCGCCGTCCTCAAATAGCAGCGCACGTGAACAATCCGAGCCACTCCTGGGGTCCGAAGCGTTTGTAGGTGAACGCTGGACGTTAGGACTCGACCTGAACACTCCGAAGTCGACCGGAGGAGAAGGCCTCACGCAGGAGCGGATTCGTGAGCGAGCGACGAGGGGACTGCACTCCCCTCCCGGTAAGACTCTTCGCCTATTTTCCGCGCAGCGATTGATTTGTATTTTCGGCTCGCAGCGGCGAGCGGCCGGTGTCTTGATCGCCGGCCCAGGGAAAAACAATCACATCGATCCGCCCGCGCCGAGCGGCGGATCCGCCGCCTTCTTGTCAGCGCGCAACGCGACGCGTATTTTGTATAGGATAATTTAGAATAGATCTTGTTATAGTGTTGAATGTAACCAAGACCACTCGTTATTTATTAACCTTCACCTAACCTTCTCCCGGATACCGCCGCCTCCGCGGGATCGTCGAACCGAGACGACGATCATTCTGAGTGGCCGCGCCTCGCGTCTAGCTAGCGCGAGTATTAACCCTTTTCGGCACACGGAAAAGTCGAGTTCAATCGTGAACTCGACATTTGTAAACAGGGATCCAGAGAACATCAACCCCGAGTGCTCGACGTAGAAGTAGCACTCGACGGCATCGTGTTCTAGGGTTCGGTTCGCGGAATTACAAAAGATTTCCCCAGGCCTCCCGTTACATCCCTTACTATGAGTGTTATTTTGATAAGATGGTAGAAAACCATCAACTATTGGGCCCTCCGGAAGTCGTTTTTCATGACAGCGATCAGCATGTTGTATTTCATAATTCATAACCTTTTCCATCCATTTTAACCATAATAATGCTTTAAGTGATTGATTATTCGCTCGTCTGTATCCACCTTGAGGTATAATCCCTACTGAAAAAACTCATGTGAGATCTCAGGTGAGATTTTTCAGTAGGAAATGCCAATAGTTTTTGGTTTTAAAAAGTTTTTTCTATACACACGAAGACAAGACGATGGAATTGTTGTTGCTTCAGTAAAAGGATCAACTTTAGAGCAATTTAAAAAAGTTTCTCGAAAAGCCAAACATGCTAGTCTTAAAATTTTAACATCTTGTTTACAATATTTCAAAATTTCTTTCTGAAAATCAAAGACGTAACGCTGTTCTTTCTTATCGTTATACCACTCTAAGAAATTCCTTCTCTCAATAACACTCATAGTATCTGACGAATAGGATGAAAGAGGTGGTAATTCACCAATATAATTTTGATTTTCTGACGTGTTGAATAAATGTGGAAACGTGCCTTTCTCAATCTGTGTTAAACCATAAGCCTTAGGTAAAGCACTAAGAGGCATATGAAGATAATTCAAACTATCTAAAAATTTAACATTCATAAGCTCCATTAAAATTATTTTTGTATCGTTTAATATAATAGATGGTTTAACACGAATGTCATCCCCTTCAGCAATATATTTTAGAATAAACTGTCCATCAAAGCCTTGTGCATTGTGCACTATACAAGCAATCTGCTTAAACGCCCTTCTTTTCGCAAACACTAAATCTGTAAATTGTTTGACAGGGTCACGATCAAATACATATTCCCGAATACCACAATATGTACACATTGTCGAAATATCTGTATTTTTATCACAAAAATTACAAACTTGTTGTACAACACACATATTATTGAGAGTACATGTATTCTAATTTTGTCATCGCCATCTACTCTTTCACATTGTTGTGTCGCAAAATCATAAAAGAAAAATAAAGTTTTTAAATTTTTACTTGGTTCAATTGGTTTTACGTAACAAAAATGATCTGTAGGTAATATTTCATTACAAACTTTCCAAAATGTTTTTCCACATTCATGTTTTTCTTCTTTCACTCTAACTGTTTTATTGCACATTGTACAAATTCTTATACTTTGACAAACTGACAGGTTTTTGACAAAGGCTTTTGGTTTTTGATGATTTTTATAACAAATATTACCGAAAAAATCTCTACCACAAAATCTACAGTTCATTTTAACATTTTCAGTATCACAAGGAGGTTTTTGAAAACACTACATTTTTCTGAGCATTTATGATTTTCTTCACACCTAAAAATTTTATTAGATGGTATACAGTAACCTCTACTACCGGCAGCAGCTAGCAAATTTAATATTGGCTGATAATGATGTGATACTTCGTAATACATAATCCTTAGAGTATGTTTAATTATATTATTCGTATCGAGAACAAATTTTGAACCATCATACAACGGTTTATCACCACGTCCAAATCTTTGAAATGAGTAGATAACGATGACAATACCTATTCTAGCAAAAAATGTCTGAAACGTATGAATTTCATCTAACCCACACCCTGCTTCAGGTATAATTACACCAACATTGCGTACAAGATTTTTTGCACATTCAGTTTGATACTTTTGACGACTGTTTCTAATTTTTTCCCACTCTTGTTGAAGCGCTCCTGAACGTATTTGTCCCCGTATCGTATACTTATATGCAACTACTAAAGATCTTGGTAAACATAAATTATCATCATTTCTAATTTTTAATATAGAAGCTTAAAAACACCTTCATGAGTTAAAGCTACGCGACCACGCCCTACAGGAACAGATACAACGCTATAAGATACTAATAATGTATCATCAATTTCAAAATTGTCAGCGCTTTGTGCAACGCTTGCTAGCTTATCCCATAAATCATTAGCAGATAAATCACTCACGCGTCTAAATGAAATCCATGCAGGGCCGTGAAGAAATCTTTCGGATGAAAGAGTTACGCAAATAAAATGTTCAGGTCTTGCTGTAGCATATAATTTTCCATACAATTCCTGCATTGCAGTCTCGAGTCACTCATAAATATTGGCTCCAGAAGGTGGTGGTCGAATTTGAACACGCATTTCTCTACCTTCAATACCAAAGCGCCGATAATGTCTTGTAGTCTCGTCTATTATTGCAATGTGTGGCTCTTCTACGTTTTCTTCTCTATTTTCTTCCTCTTCTACGGAAGGTTCATTCACTCTTCCATTCTGCAAATTTTTAACTATATGTACTAATAAAAACTCTATCCAGTACTAATATATTAAATATATTTACTGTTTTGATCCAAGTCAGTATCCGGGTCTGATGAATTACACGTACTGCTTCTGCTACTACTTCTGCTACTGGTACTTCTACTGTTACTTCTGCTACTACTACTTCTATTACTACTGCTGCTGCTACTACTAATGCTTCTGCTACTGCTACTGCTTCTGCTACTGCTTCTGCTACTGCTTCTGCTACTGCTTCTGCTACTGCTTCTACTATGAGAATCTGTCTTCAAACCCAATACAGTTTGTTTCTCAGAGGTATTATCTAAACGAAAAATATTATTAAACATTATACCGGGTGTCCCATTTTAAAACCACCAGGCAAATATCTCGAAAACTAAGGGCGATGGAAAAAACTTTTAATACAAAGGTTGTAGGGTTCACAGGGGCCCAACTGATCGTGACCTTGGTTATGACCTTGAGGTCAATGATCAAGGTCATTTGAAGATCAAATCGATTTTTTCAAATGGGAACCCCCACTTTTTACCTCGTAAATGGAAAGAGCGGAAAATTTTACGTTCCGATATGTCCTTGAGTCAAGGTCATGGTCATGGTCATGGTCATGGTCATGTTTAAAATCAAAATCAATCAACGCATCAAAACATTCCCATAATTAGGCATACGAGACAAATTGTTAAATACAAAAGTTGTAGGGTTCAGAGGGGCCCAACTGATCGTAACCTTGGTTATGACCTTGTGGTCAATGATCAAGGTCATTTGAAGGTCAAATCGATTTTTTCAAATGGGAACCCCCATTTTTGACCTCGTAAATGGAAAGAGCGGAAAATTTTACGTTTAGATATGTCCTTGAGTCAAGGCCATGGTCATGGTCATGTTTAAAATCAAAATCAATCAACGCATCCAAACATTCCCATAATTACGCATACGAGTGTTAAATACAGAATTTGTAGGGTTTGGAGCGGCCCAACTGATCGTGACCTTGGTTATGACCTTGAGGTCAATGATCAAGGTCATTTGAAGGTCAAATCGATTTTTTCAAATGGGAACCCCTATTTTTGACCTCGTAAATGGAAAGAGCGGAAAATTTTACTATTTTTACTATTATCAATATTTACCAGGGTTAACCAATTATATCAAATAATAACAAAAGTTAATAAGTGTTGACCACCTGTATCCAATAGTGACCGGTAGTATTCAGCATTGATCGGTAATAGTCAATAATTATTACTGTTTACATCAAATTGTTTTCAAATTGAGCACACTTATATTGGCACAGAAAATTAAACTTTTTCGTTTTAAAATATTGTATAGTATAATAACATATTATTTCTTTTGTGGTGTGTTTTGATAAATAATTGCATTTACAACTAAAAAAGAATGCCTGACTATTCTGCTAATGAAATAGTTGACATTCTTCTTATTTTAGGAGAATGTCGACGAAACTATCGAGAGGCAAGCAGATTGTATCGTGCTCGGTTCCCTCAATGACAACATCCTGATCATACGGTAATACGTGACATTGAACTGCGCGGTCGACAAGGAAACTTCGTTCGAAGAAGGAGGACACTGAATGAACACGATTATGAAAATAATACTCGCTTTCTTGCTGTTCTAGCCATGGTACATTTAAATGTTCATGTCAGTTTACGCAAAATCGAGTTAACAATGGGTATTCCAAGATCTACGGCCAGTAGATATTTACGATATGCGCGTTACCATCCTTACCACATTACTCTAAATCAAGCTTTAACTGTGGAAGATTATCGACGGAGAATAACATTTTGCCAATGGGCAACACAACAAATTACTGATGATGAAAATTTCTTTAACAATGTTCTTTTTAGCGACGAGGCTACATTTCAGAGTACTGGTATGTTGAATCGCCATAATTGCCACTACTGGTCTCCTGTTAATCCTCATTGGATGCGAGAAGTTGATCATCAGCATCGCTGGAATGTAACGGTATGGTGTAGTATTATTAACGGATGTCTGATTGGACCTTATTTTTTTGAAGGTCACGTAACTCAACATACTTATTTACAGTTGCTGAGAGACGAGCTGCCACTCTTTCTAGAAAACGTTGATCTCCATACAAGGGCCAGAATGTGGCTACAACAAGATGGTGCTCCTCCACATTACGCCAGAATTGTCAGAGATTTTCTTAATGAAAGGTTTAACGGTCGATGGATTGGTAGAGGAGGTCCCGTAGCATGACCACCAAGATCTCCAGATCTGACATCTCCAGATTTTTATTTATGGGGCTTCCTAAAAAATACAGTCTACCGCAACAGGCCAACTACAAGAGATGACATGATTCAAAGGATTACACAAATCTGCTTAAGTATTCCACGTCAAGTATTATTAAATACTGTTAGAAACTTTAAAAGGAGAATAGAATGTTGTCAACAAGTAAATGGTGCAACTTTTGAGCATCTTCTTCAGTAAATGGTGACCGAAACACTTGGATCCTATGACTAAATACACATGAACGTGGAATTTTCCAATGAATTTTTAGCTGGCCTGATCATCCCCGACCTTGTCTTAACTGGCCGGGTCATCTCCGACCTTGCCTTAACTGACCGGGTCATCTCCGACCTTGCCTGAACTGGTCGGGTCATCTCTGACCTTGCCTTAACTGGCCGGGTCATCTCCGACCTTGCCTTAACTGGCCGGGTCATCTCCGACCTTGCCTTAACTGGCCGGGTAATCTCCGGCCTTGCCTTAGGTGACTGGGTCATCTCCGACTTTGCTCTTAACTGCACGGAAACTGACCATAACTTTGACCATGACCTTGACCCAAGGTCATATCAGAATTTTTCGGTTTTTCTATTTACGAGGTCAAAAGTGAGGGTTGCCGTTAAACAAAATTGATTTAACCTTCAAACGACATCATCCTTGACCTCAAGTTCATGGTCAAGGTCACGATCAGTTGGGCCCCTCCAAACACTACAACTTCTGTATTTAACACTCGTATGCGTAATTATGGGAATGTTTGGATGCGTTGATTGATTTTGATTTTAAACATGACCATGACCATGACCATGGCCTTGACTCAAGAACATATCTAAACGTAAAATTTTCCGCTCTTTCCATTTACGAGGTCAAAAGTGGGGGTTCCCATTTGAAAAAATCGATTTGACCTTCAAATAAACTTGATCATTGACCTCAAGGTCATAACCAAGGTCACGATCAGTTGGGCCCCTCTGAACCCTACAACTTTTGTATTAAAAGTTTTTTTCCATCTCCCTTAGTTTTCGAGATATTTGCCTGGTGGTTCTAAAATGGGACACCCGGTATAAGTATATGATAATAAATTAGTTTATGTTTAATTATGTATACCTCTTAATGAGCTAGTTGAAGGTCCAGCCTCGGGATCGAATATTACGTCTGCAGCATTGTCTGTATTATCTAAAAAATGAATTATTAAATAAGATTAGTATATAGTGATGTCAATAGAAAATAAATATACATCACTTATCGTACCGTATGCGATATTTTCGAAGAGCACATCGTCTTCATTATCATTATTGTAAAAACTATCAAGTTCTGTAAAATTTTGAATATATTATTTTAAATTAGTAAATAATATTAATGAGTTCGAAATTTACTTACGTTTAAAGTGGTTGTACTGTCGCATGATATCGGCAGTAAATGGTGAATCGTGTAAATGTCGTGATTTGAAGTGTTCAACAAGTGTACAGATTGCTTTCTTGTTATTTAAGATACTGCGCTTATAAATGTATAAAAGTGTTCGTAACGAACAAAGACTAATTATAAATCGTAGTTTTCTAATCAATATTTTTTCAGAAAGTGTTTTTAAATTTTTAAGCCATTGATTGTCACAAAATGGTCTAATGATATTATGTCTTACGATTGCAATATAATAAATAGCGTTTATAATTCTTAATAATTTTCTACGTGAATCCATTGTAGTTTGAAAATTTCTACAACCACTATTGTAGTATGAGTGGTAGTGATATTTGTATCTACGAAAAATTATTTAAATTGTAAGAATATGTAAAAATACTCTAATCATTTACATGTAATTTTATTAAAATATTAATCTTTTAATAAGTTACTTTTCATTTATAATTTAACTTGAAACAATATTAATACTTCAAAACTTACCTTGATGTATAGTATACGTGGGTGATGAAATCTACGAGGCCCTGAATTAAATGTTATAAGTATCTTTAGCAGACTACTTGTTCAACTAATCTTTGGCTGTTTCCAGAGGATGCAGGCAGAGTGAACTGCGATGTATGTAGTACCGTAGGGGTGTATATACCCGCCAAAGATCTTTGAAACTGCGTAAATCGACGACAGGGTGGGATGAAAGAATGCACTAAAAAATACCAATTTTTTGAAGTGATAGACGCTTTCTTGGTATTTCAAGAGCATACAAGAATAATCACAACTCAGCATTTTATAATGGAAAGCTTCGTAAAATATTTTATGAAACATAGAATTACAAAAACCAAACGGAAACCCTGTAAAATAATATTTTATAAGTAAATTATAAAATGCACCTGGTAGAAGAATATATTGTGTAGTAAAAACTATCTTACTCTGAACTAATACGAAGATTTATCAGGTCGATCAATACATCGATAACGAAATCGATCGACCTGTGAGGTTCCAAAATATCTGTACCAATACCTTACTAATACTGAATCAATAACAAGATTAATTTGTTTGTGAAATTTATAAATGTGCGGAATGGTTAGAGGGTAAAACGGGTAGTAAAAAAGTATGATACCGCGAGCTGATATAATCATCGATTAGACTGGTCAATACATCGATAACGAAATCGATCAAGCAATGAGGTTCCAAAACTTCTTCATTTGAAAGAAGATAAGTACCTTATAAAAAAGTCTAATGCCTCAAATCGATCTGCCTATAATTTCCAGTGGAAAATCATGTCAATATCGAACCAATACGTTGATCAGTGCACTAAACTCTCTCTATTTTCTCATCCTGTACTGAGGTTTACGTAAAGGGTTGATTTTGTACTTGATAATAACAGTAAATTAATTTTTATTGTAGTTTTTTGTAGCATGTATCAGGAACATATAAGCTAAGAAGGTGTCACATATGTAATATATCATAAGTAGGGTATTATACCATCTCACCAGTCGACTATTATGATGAACTACTAGCCAAACAGGTGATAACGTCTCATCCATTATACTTGTCATAAGAAACAACCAGCGAAAAGAGTAAGTCGTTGTAATGATCATCGATTGGATGAATCGATAACGAAATCAATCGATCTGTGAGGTTCCAAAATACCTTCAATAAAAAGAGAATGGTGTACCTAGCAATAAAGTACAATGCCGCGAATTAATCTGAATGTCACTTATCGAGATATCCGTACCAATACCTTACTAATACCGAATCAATAACAAAATTAATTTTCGATCTACGGTAAGATAGTGGGGATCCTCTCTCTCTCTCTCTCTCTCTCTCTCTCTCTCTCTCTCTCTCTCTCTCTCTCTCTCTCTCTCTCTCTCTCTCTCTCTCTCTCTCTCTCTCTCTCTCTCTCTCTCTCTCTCTCTCTCTCTCTCTCTCTCTCTCTCTCTCTCTCTCTCTCTCTCTCTCTCTCTCTCTCTCTCTCTCTCTCTCTCTCTCTCTCTCTCTCTCTCTCTCTCTCTCTCTCTCTCTCTCTCTCTCTCTCTCTCCCCCCCCCCCCTCCCGCCCTCCCTCCCTCCCTCCCTCCCTCCCTCCTTCTCGAGCGCTCAGGTAGTATAGTGTGGGAGCCGATTAGCGCTTGTTGGCCCCAATACTGCCAATGGTGGGGGGAAGCTATAGCTCGTAGCTGTGGCTGACTGCACGATCGTGCAGTTTGCCCGGAGCAGCGGGCCGTGTGAGACGGGGAATCCCTGCGCCGTCTGGCATTTGAGTGTATAGTGAGCGCTCTGAAGTAGCGAGCGCTGTACGGTAAGATAGTGGGGATCTCTCTCTCTCTAAACGAGTAAATAAATAAATAAATATAAATAAATATGAATAAATATAAATTAATAAATATAAATAAATAAATGTAAACAAATAAATATAAATAATATAAATTATGTAAATAACTTAATTAACCAAAATTAAATATATCCCTCTCTCCCAAAATTTTGAACAGTGGCCCATAGGGCTGACAAGCTATCCCCACCTTCGACCATTGTAGGGGTGGAGGGGTGTTACAGATAACTCTGTAATACCCCCTCCTCTCCCCTCCCAGCCTGTGGTGGTGGTGGTGGGAGGGGGAGTCGATGACCTCAAGGGGTCGGTGGTGGGAGTTTTGTTGTGTCAGTCCCATGGTGCCACAATAACTACTTACTTGTATCATGCTTATCGGTGTCGTATTCATTGCATTGGCGTCGCCCACGCTCCTGATCTTGTTGGTTGGTGGCATTACGTCTTTTTGTGCTGACTGATCACGGATATTTTCTGCACTCTCCTTAAGCGATTCTTGGTTCCGAGTTATGTTTGCTGTGATAACTTTTCTTCCAACATCTATCCTCTATCCAATATCTCAGTCAGTGTGACCACTTGGTCACCTGCTTCCGCTCGAAACGAGGTGTTCCCTTGGTCTGCCAATATCGATTCTCTCGAGATAAGCAATATTTATTTGCTTTGATTTTCTCTAAGCATACGTCTGTAAGGATGCAGCTGGGCTTTATGTAATCATGGTAATCGAAGACGTAAGTGTCGGCGTTGGCTTCTGTCTGCGTGAGCCAGCGTATTCGTATTTGTTGTTCGGTCATGGTTATTGGCCGCGTTGCTTGGCATATGAAAATTCCCTTATCCTTGTTCCTTACCGCGAGGAATTCATTCTTATATTATCAGATTTCCCGGCCCGATTTTAATGTAAGCGGTGGCGGTGCGATGAGGGTGCCCGGGTTGACCATTTTTGCTGTTGCGCCTCTTGCTTGTTCCGTTTCCTGTTCCGCCGCTATGTCATCTAGATTTGATTCGTTGTCTCCGGCCGTATCCGTTCGAGTTTTCCCGAATCTCAGTTTTTGTCTGAGACCTGGGCGTTGAAGAGGGAGCTTTGAAGCGGTTAAAACGATATTTTCTAAAGGCGTACTAACGCCTCCAATTGCGCAATAGCTAGATCCTTGTTGGTCTCGGCTTGGCTTAGGATCGACTCGTCACCCGGCATTCCAATTTCGCTGATTCTTTCGCATAATGGATATTTAACGCCCGTCTTTTTCTCTGCTTTTTTTTTGTATATTCGTTTCCTTCTTACATTAGTCGCGTGTCGCTCCTCTGTATACGAATCGTCTGGATTATTCGAGTCTATTGCTAAATCCAAATTGGATAATTTTCTGTGTCTCGGGTTACCGGAATCTTTCGAACCCGAACTTAGACTTTCGTTGGGTTCTTCGTGCTGTGCATTTGCTTGAAGTCTATCTCTCTTCGTTGACCTGGTGACATACCTTACTTTAGAAGGGCCGTGTTCGTCGTAGTTATGCTCCTCCTCCTGCTTGGCTGCCAATTCATATAGGCTAACTCTGGGGTGCTCCGGGTTGTCTTCTCCTTCGTGAATAATGGGGAAGAATGGGATAGCAGACCTGTACGTCCAGAAGCTGTAATGGGACAAAACCAATCTTGTCCTGAGTATTTCGAACTCTCGCGTATATGACTTGCCTTGCGTACGGGGGAATTACAATCTGCTCGTCTTTTTCGAAGGGTGTCACTATGCGTCCAACTTCTAGACACTTATTCGCTGCGTTAATTTTTGTTTAGTGTTTAGTTAGCATATTCCAGCCCAATAGTCCATCCGTATGGATGGGAAAATCCTCGGGAACAACGTGAGCCTCACATAAGAAACCATTGATTTCTATCTTGAGGCTCCCTAGCGTCTCGCATTCTCCGGGCGTAACGCCGCTTATTGACGCCACGCATTTTTTATCTATCGACATATATTTGTTGACTTTATTTTCCTTAACTAGTGACACATTTGCTCCTGTGTCTATGTAAAATCGGCCGTGATTCCGCTCTAGCTGCTTAAATTTACTATAGGCGGCCTCCGTTCTGCCTGGGCAAAGCTTATCGTATACTCAGGTTTAATTTTTATTGCCGTCGCTTCTAGTTGCTCGGTCCAGCAGGTGTCTGGTGCCGTGCATCTTGGGAGTTTAAATGGGTCGTGTTACTTTCCGATTCTTGGCTGTTGTTGGCTCTATCTCCGCTGTATTCGTTATTATATCGGCGGTTGTCGTTCTGCCAGTTCCAATCATTCCTATCCCTTGAAGAATTCAGTCCGTAACGCCCACCTCGGCCACTATTAAATCGCCTATCTGTACTTCCTCGTCGGTAACCTTCTCCCCTTCTGCAGTCGAGGCCGTAGCCTCGCCCATAATTGGGTCCGCAGTCTCTCCTATCTCTATCATCCTGGTCATAATTCCTTCGTTTTTGGCTTTGTCCCGGTGGCGGTGGCGGGTCACGGCTGTTCAATGTCCTCCTTCTTGGTCACGGGGTCTCCGCTTTTGATTTCGACGTCAGACTGATTGAGGCGTTCCGTGAGGTGGCTGTTGAGTTTCTTCTCTTATTTTCCATATCCTGGTACAGCCTGTACACGTGGCTGTCCACTTGTTCGGAGATCTCCTTCTCGTCTTCGCTGAGCTCGTTAAATCCCTCGGTGCGGAGATCTCCGAACTTCTTCAGAGCCGATTCTATTAAGTTTATATGCGGGTATTGGATCGCTAGCTCCGCTGTGGTCAGGGCCGCCTGGAGGTCGGTGGTTGCTTTGTCTTCCTTGTTGATGCCTGCTCGACTCCATCCTCCTAGTGCTTTTATAGATTCGCGTGATTCGTGGCGGATGAGTGCTGCCTCTTCATCTTGTTGTGGCCATGTATGATCCGGGCCTTTATTGTCTCCGGCGTTGCTTTCATTTTTATTTTTCCCGAAGTTGAACATATTGCTGAAATGTATCCTACTCGTGCTTCTAAAGTTCTCTAACTATTATTCTGTCATTTCGGCAGGCCTATTATTCTCGCCAATTGAAGTTTCGGCGAACGCTATTAATCTATCGAATTTTTCGCTGACTTCTGCGAGAGATTTTATTTCCGAATTTTCTTCCCTAACTCTTGCAATACGTAGTAATTCTGCTCACTGTATCAGCTCGTCTTGGGCCCTAATTTTTCTATTAATTCGGTCTAAACTCCACCGCAGGGTTCTCCTTTCCCTAATTAACCTATGCAGGTGTAATTTTTCGCTAGCCTACTTATGTCGTAAGATATTACTATTTTCCAGCATTCAGTTCGGCTCTGATCTATTTGTAGTTAAGGAGCGGATTATATGTCCCCTTTTTTGGAAATCTTTGAGGAGGTCGACCGGCGTTGACAACTGGTCTCAAAGAAAAGAAAAAAATCGACCGTCGATGACAACTGGTTAAGGAGAAAGGAAAATCGATCGTCGGTGGCAACTGGTCCGAGAAGAAAAAATCGACCGTCGGTGGCAACTGGTTTAAGAAGAAAGGAAAATCGACCGTCGATGACAACTGGCCTTAGGCTGAAAGGAAAAAGTCGACCGTTGATGACAACTGGCCTTAGGATGAGGAAAAAAATCGACCGTCGATGACAACTGGTCTAAGGACATCGCTATGCAGCGGTGCAGAGCATGAGTTGATTAAGATGTGAGAGGAGTTTACTTAACAGTGAAAGGAGAAGCAATTATTTGTTACACTTGGCTACTGTTATTCTTCACGTACTATGCAAGTTATTTATGCACGGAGATAATCGATAGTTGCTTTCGTATTATCACTATGAAAATATGGTTATTTAATGATATATTATACCACGATGTATGTATATTTTTTTTTTTTTTTTTGAGAGAAAAAATTATCTACGACGGGTAATCAATAAAAATTTGCACGTAAGTAAATTCGTTATGTGCAGCCTTTCATAAATTTCCCACAGGCGGTAAAAAATGTAAATTTCGTGTAATTTATTATAATTTTTACTTACTGGAAGCTGAACACCGCGATCACGAAAATGGCAGGTCTCATTCTGCCTTCCTTCCTTTCTGTCCTTCCTGTCTCGGAGTAGTTGAAGTGCTTGAAGCGCGAGCTTTGCGATGTTAAAGTGACTAATTATTTCGTAACGGAAACCCCACACTTGGCACCAAAATGTTAAGTGTGAAGGGATGTGTTTTTGTTGCCGGCCACTCTGGGCTACGCACCCGGAGAGGTTGATTTTACGTGAAATAAGAAGTCGAAAGGCGAGAAGTATAGGTAAACTGTTAGTATTTATGAAATACTCAAATGCGCGCGAGAGATGTGCGCGGTGCAGATGAATCATCGTGATCGTGGCTTCGTAACTTCCTCGTGGATTGATGGCTGAAGACTCCGTTGTCGTCCTATCTCGTTCTGGAGTCGCCATATCGTGTATACCTCTCTCATAGGTTCCCCGTGGCTAGTGCCGGATGTGTCACTTTTTATATCAGCGATGAAATGTCTCCCACTTTCCTAAATAATCATAGGTGGGGATCGGCTGCACGTGGAGTTTCGTTCTTCGCCTAGTGCCGATTTCGCAGTTTCGGCCGCTTCGACCGATTTAACCGACTCCGGTTCCCTCGCGCCATAATCGCGGCTCAGTGCCGAATGTTCTCGACGCTTTGAATGCTGAATCGCAGCTTTATTTGTACGACTGATCTCGCGTGTAGGATGCTTCTACACGTAACAAAATGGATAAATACTAATATATTGTAGTAAAATTTAAATCTAGATAAATAAATGTAAGTTTTTGACTGGTTTTATGTACTAAAATTGTCAAATTTTATATTTATATTTATGCTTGTTTTCTTTTCTCATTGGAGATATCTTAGTTTTAGGTTAGTTTAAGTTAGTTTGTAAGTGATTACACCAGACCTATGTACAGGTAGTATCGACTACCTCTATAGGATGTTTTTGCTACTCTAGACTTATTATGTAAGTCTGGTAGTCAGCAAACCATAACTCGTATTACTCTGGCTAAATAAATACATAAATAAATAAATACCCTGGCCGAAAGTACCACTTTTGCTCCCGGTTCAAAAGCACGAATGTAGTATCTTTGGTCCGTGTATGGTAAAAAATAGTATGTGCAACACGCGGATAAAGAGAGCCACCCCAGAGCACTGGATTGACACCCTCGACTGGCCAACTCTTCACCTTCATAGTTGCGTAATATTCTATAAAATTATAAAATATTAAAAAAAGAAAAATCGATTTTGACAAAAATAAAATATTTTCCCTAATTGCGTGAGCTACTTCAAGCGAATAACAGAGTCGGGAACAACAAGGCACCGGGGATGGACAAGATCCGAAACGTGGCGCTGAAGTAGGCAATAAAGGCAGCTCCCGATATATTTCTGGATATATACAATACCTGCCTTGCAGGGGGAATTTTCTCAGAGCGATGGAAGCGGTAAAGACTCGTGCTCTTGCTCAAGAACAACAAGCCGCCGGATGATCCTTCATCCTATCGCCCATTGTGCATGTTGGATACACCGGGAAAAATCTTGGAACGATTTATTTTTAACCGGATTGAAGCCGCTCTTGGACACCTTCTAGCGGACAATCAGTATGGCTTCAGGAAGGGAAGATCAACACTAGATGCCATCAACCAAATCGTTGGTAAAGAGAAGGAAGTAATCTCTGGAGTGCGGTAGAAGCGTGGGAGTAATAAATATTACCTGCTGGCAGCTCTCGATGTTAAAAATGCCTTTAATTCAGCTAGGTGAAACAATATCTGCTTAGCATTGGATAGACTCGGCATACCGACGTACCTCAAGAAGATGCTTAAAAGCTAGCTGGAAAATCGACTACTTGTATACGATACCAAAGAGGGTCCAAAACACTACCAAATCATTGGCGAAGTCCCATAAGGCTCAGTGTTATGGCCTGCCCTGTGGAACATCATGTACGATGATATGCTCAAGATCATGCTGGCACCAGGAGCCGAGATAGTGGCCTTCACGGACGACGCAGGGCTAGTCATCACTGGGAAGACTCTGGAGGCGATCCAGCGTATTTTTGGAGAATGCTACGAAGCTGTGCAACAGTGGATGGGGTCAGTTGGCCTCAAACTGGCTGACCACAAACAGAGGCTGTACTCTTCACGAGCAGAAAGCAAGTGGACAATGTCACTCTCGACGTGGGGCAGTGCACCATCATGTCTCAGCCGTGCATTAGGTATCTGGAAGTGATGCTGGATGCAAGACTCAGCTTCATGCCCCACGTAGAGCATGTTGCAGTCAAAGCAGCTAAAGTGGCCCCAGCATTAGCGAGGCTCATACCAAATATCGGTGGACATCGGCAACTCCGTACGAAACTCCTAGCGTCAGTAGTGATCTCCATACTCACGTATGAAATAGCCATCTGGGGTGAAGCCCTCAAGATCAAGGAATGTCGACGGAGGATCTCAGCAGTTAACCAGCTCAGCGCCCTTAGGGTATTCTGCGCTTTTGGCACGGTTTCTGACAAGGCCGTATGTGTTATCGTGGAAATGTTGTCCATCGAGGTACTGGCAGTGGAGAGGAAGCGGCTGTATGAGTAGCGAAGTAGTACCAAAGGAACAAGAGGAGAACAAGAAGAAGATGAGACAGGATAGCTTTCAAAAATGGCAGGAGAAATGGGATGCATCTGAGAAAGAGAGATGGACACATCGCCTCATTCCGCGGGTGGATGGTTGGGTGAATCACAAACACGGGGAGGTAAACTATTACCTTTAGGGCCTACCTTCATCGGTTTAAGCACGAGGAGGCACCACAGTGCCCGGCGAGGTGCGGAGTATCCGAACATGTGGAACATGTATTCTTCTGGTGTCCGCGCTTCACTGACGAGAGAAAAGAACTGGACGCACTGAGATCAACACCTGAGCCAGAGATCCTCGAGGAATTGATGTTGACAACGGAGAAAAAGTAGTCTGCGGTCAGCAGTTTGCCCACAACCGTTATGAAGAGACTCCGAGAAGAGGAGCAGGAGCGCAGAAAGTCGAGGAGACCAACAACAACGGTTCCCCATAACAAGCAAAGGAAAATCTAAAAATGTGATAGAGCTGAACAGCTGAGACCGCCCCTCCCAAGTAATGCTTAGCGGCGGTTCCTCGGGGGCAACAAAAACCAAATGACGATGAGGTTAGGGTTTTAGTCGATAGGGCAGACAGAGTCCGACACACGAGTAAAACATCCACGGTGCATCAAGCATTGCTCCCTCCCTAAAAAACCCCATACACACACACAGACACGCACGCACACATAAAAAAGGGATAGAGAAGGAGTTAAGATGGATAGAAGGAACAGAGAATAACACAAAAATGATAGCAATGAGACTAAGAATAGGTAAAGGAAACATAAGAATAATACTGACATAAATGAAAGAAAGAGAAAAGTACTGGAAAACGATAGAAGAGGAAGCGGAGAAAATAGAGGAAGGTCCCGTAGTTATAGGAGGGGATTTTAATGCCAGAACAGGTAGAGAAGGAGGAAGAATCGGAGTAGAAGAGAGCCAAAGAATGAGCAGAGACAAGATAGTTAATAAAGAAGGTGAAGATCTACTAGTCAAAATAAGGGAAAACTGTCTGCACATTATAAACGGTGACGCGGAAGGAGACAACCAAGGAGACTTCACGTATATAGGAACAGCGGAAGAATACAGAAAGGAAAATAAAGAATACAAAGATAAGCTGTTAAGAAAGAAAGAGGAATAGGTAGACAAATGGAGAGAGCAGATAAAGGGAGATAGATCGGAAGAATCACTCTGAAAAGCAATGAATCAAGCGAGGAGAGAAGTAAGTGAGATATCTGAATAAATAGCGGATGAAGAATGGAGAGAACACTTCAAGACGCAGCTAGAAGGAAAAGAAATAGAAGGAGGTAGCAGAACAATAGAAAAGAATGATAATGGGATGAAGATAAAATAAAGGAAGGAGAAGTGTGAGATGCAATAAGGGAACTAAAGAGAATGAAAGACCTCAGGCAAGATGAGATAATGAACGAGGCATGGATGGAAGGAAGAGATATCATGTCAAAACTTAATCTGGAAAGAAGGCGAACTCCCGGAAGAATGGAAGGAAGGGGTAATAAAGCCTATATACAAAAAAGGGAGCAGATGGGAGGCCAGTAACTATAGAGGAATAACCCTTATGGACATAGGATACAAGATATATGCAGAAGTATTGAGAGAAAGATTGGAAAGATCACTAGAAGAAGGAGAGAATTTACAAGAGGCACAATTCGGATTTAGAAAAGAGAGAGGAACTATAGAAGCTATATACATTCTTAAAAAAACAGTACACCAAGAGATAACAAGAGAGGAAGGAAAAATATGGGCGTTTATGGCGAACATGAACGCTGCATTCGATAAGATAGACAGAAAAGAACTATGGAGAAGAATGGAGAAATTAAATATAGATGAAAGATTAAGGAAAAGTACATAAGAGATATACGAAGACACACCGTGTAAAGTAGAGATAGGAGAAAGAGAAGTATGCAAAATGAGACAGGGGTGTCCGCTAAGCTCCACGCTGTTCAACGTAGATTTTGCAGATCTAGAAGATGAGATGAGAAAGGTACAAGAAGGAGGTTTAGTACTAGGTAGGAAAAAAGTATACAGCCTATCATATACAGACGACGTGATCTTTCTAGTAAACAATGATACAGGCATGAAAAAAATGATAAAAGAAATAAAAAATATATAGAGGATAAATGAATGGAATTAAATGTGAAAAAATCAAAGATGATGGAATTCAGAAAAGGAGGAGGAAGAAGGAAGAAAGTGGAGTTCATCTGGAGAGAGGACAAGATAGATATAATCTACCTAGGATATAAATTACAAGAAAACAATGGAGAAGAAGAACACATAAGATACATAGCGACAAAAGCAAGAGCAATAATGGGAAAGGCATGGGGAATCGGAGAAAGAATATGCAGAGAAGAATGGAAAAAATAATGTGGATATTTGATGCACTGGTAGAAAGCATATTGATGTTTGGAGTAGAAATATGGGGATGTAGAGGATGCGAGGAAATAAAAACAATAGAGATTTCCTTAAATAATTAGGGAGTGAAATCAGTGCCAACAAATATTGGATGAAGGGAGAAGGCAGTAAATGCAGGCTGTGTAAAGAAGAAGAGAATACCGTAAAACACATAATAGAGGACTGCACGATAGAGGAGATAAAAAGAGGAACTGGAAGGGGGTGATGGGGGATGACGGGAAAAAGATCGCAATATTACACGGCATAAGATGAAAGAGGAAAAGGACAGAGATAGAAAGAGAAAAAGACAGCAACGGGAAGCAGAGGAGCGAGCGAGGAGAGGAGAGGCATAAAAGCGATAAAAAATAATAAAAACGAAAGAAATGAAAGGAATACGGAAGGAGAGCGACACCTAGAAAACAGCCAAAAAATGTGCGGCAAAGCACATTGCAGAATAGGCCTAAAAGAGGCATACGCAGAGAAGGCAAAAGCCGAGGCGCTAAGCCGGACACACACCCGAGCACACACAAGCGTAAAGCCATTGGTAAAAGCACAGGAGAGTGTAGAGGTTAGTAAATCAGTAAGCTGAAAAGTAGAAAAGAAAGAAAAGAGAAAGCGGAGTAAAAGAAAAGTAAGAAGAAGAAAATGTCTACACTTGGAAATAACTGCGATGAGAAGATCAGGGAGATGGAAATTGACCTGCAGATACTGGCCAGAGAGGTAGAATTCCTTAAAAGAGAGAGGCTGGGAGAGCAGAAAGAACGGCAGGAGATGGGAAGAAGAGTATAGGCCCTCTAAAGAGAAAAAGATAAAACAAGAGGCAGAAACGCTGAAGAGAAGAATGAGGCAGAAAATGCACTAAAAGAAGAGGTAGAGAGGATGCAGGAGAAGATAAAGAGTATGGAAGATGAAAACAAGAATCTTAAAAAGAAGGTGAGAGAGTATAAGGAGAAAGAAGAGAAAGAAAAAGAGATAGAAAAGAAGCAGAAGCGATTAAAAATCACAAAGAGAAACATAGACAAGGAAAGGATGCTGGTGATAAGAAAGGCAGACAAAACAGAATGAAAAAGATTCACAGCTAGATAAGAAGACACACAGGTGAAGAAGTGGCAAAAATGTAGCAAACCGATGCTGCAAGATGGTTAATTTTGAAGGAAAAAGAAACAGAGACAGCATATTCGCAAAGAGGAACAAAATAAATGGAGAAGGGATATGCATGATAGAAGAGGTGAACAAAGGAAGGAAGAGGTAGTGCAGAAAAACAAAAAGTCAGGAAGAAAGACTAGAGAGAGCGAGAAAAGATGAAGTCGAAGGAGCAGAGGCAAGAAGAGCAGAGAAGACAGACGAAGAAGAAAAAGAGGAAAGTAAGGCAGAAGGAAAGAAGAAAGAAGAAATAAAAACAGAGTATGAAAGAGAAAATGCAAAAGATAGTGGAAAATACAAAGGGGAATAGATTATGCTGTGATACAAAGTGATAATAAGAAGTGATATAAGCACTAAGAAAACATCACGCACACTATGATATAAGACATAACAAACTTATAGACACAACATACAACAACACTACACAAATACTCAATCACACCAAGCGAGAAAGAAAAACTTTATTTTTTGATATGATGATATTATTATACAATACTTATGTACATATAAGTTATGTATAGCTTATGTAAATTAATTCCCCAGTATATAACGTTTCAAAATTCTTCACACAATTCTTAACAATACATCTCAAAAAACCAGCCTCACACGTGGCCAATAGCTTAAAATTAAAGGAAAAAATAGAAAATCTCCAAATTCCACCTTACTTTGAAATAAGTAGCTTGGATGTAATAAGTTTGTTCAGAAACATTCCTGAGTATTTGGTGCACAAGGCTGATGAAAAAAGATGGACACAATTATATAACAAAATAAATATGACATGCACAGAATTTCTAAATATTATTAAATTCATATTTAATAACAACTACTTTCAATTCAATAAAAAAATTTTCCAACAAAGTTTCGGTTCAGCCATGGGTAACTCAATCAGCCCTATCTTAGCCGATTTAGTCATGGAGGATTTGGAGATCGATTCTACCAACAAGCTTAATCTCAAACCAATGTTTTATTACCGCTATGTCGATGATATGATTTTATGCATCCCAAAAAACATGATTAATCACACTGTAAATATCTTTAACGCTTATGATGAAAATTTACAGTTTACCGTAGAACTACCACAGAATAATTGTATAAGTTTTCTAGATATTAAAATAATTATCAACAAGCAACGACTGACTATCACAGGTTGGTACCAAAAACAAACATTCTCTGGAAGATACCTTAATTACTTCTCACAACATCCACAATGTAATAAAATAGCCATTATTTGCAGTCTTGTCAATAGAGCTTTTAAATTATCATACAACATGTATCATAAGAAAAATATAACTTTCATAAAGGAACTATTAATGCAAAACAATTATCCACCAGAATTAATAGAAATACATATGGGAACGCCCGCCAGAAACCAGCCAGCGGGCGCGCGCGACGCATTTTTCGTGTAAAACACGCTCTGTTCAACTCGTTCGTAATTGTATTCTGAGTCTCTCAGAAAAAAACAAGACATATATATAGATAGATTTTTTCCTGCTCTTTCCAATGGTACTATTATTTTTTCTCCGAAACTCTTTGTTCTGGTCGAAAATTCGAGTTGAAAGTTCAGAGCCATTTTTCTCAAAGTATATCATGTTTTTTTTTTTTCAAAATGTATATCACCATTCGAAAGTACAAGTTAAAAGCTACCCTAAATTTTCAAGTTGGAGAAACGTAGAGCTCAAAAGTAATAAGATGAAAAAGACAGCGGCGAGCGGCTGCGCAAGCTTTTTGCGCTGTGCCCGAGCGTGCTTTTATAAACGTAGTGCATATTTTCGTTGTTTCCTATTTAAAAGCATTACACAATGTTTATCAGTGAATCATATATTACGTTTTAAATATATTAATTTTTTATTTAATTCTTAATTCTTTTATTTTTATTTGCGATTATTTTTATTGGTCTTTTCACGATACTCATGTTTTTCTTAATTCGAGTTAGAGGGTTCGGCTTTTTTAACTGGTGGATATAATTGAGAATCTTCGGATGTTGAAAATCGTTTTAGTTCTAACTTTTTAGTGTCAGCTAATAATCTAACACAGTGAAAGTGCAACGATTAAAGTATAATAGATATTATATACGCATACAGAGGCGCGTCCAAGCGCAGAACAGACTTCACGCGGCCCCTCGCCGCTGTCTCTTTAATCTTATTACTTTTGAGCTGTACGTTTGTCCAACTTGGAAATTTAGGGTTTTCTAGCTTATAACTTGTACTTTCGAATGGTGCTATGCATTTTGAAGAATAGCATGTTATACTTTAAAAATAGTTCTGAACTTTCCACTTGAATTTCCGATCAGACGAAAGTGTTTGGGAGTAAAAAGAATAGCATCATTGGAAAGAGAAGGAAAAAATCTCAAAATACGATTACGAGCTCATTATACCAAGCCCGAGCATGCGGCGCGTCCGAGCGCAGCGCGAAGAGCTTGCGCGATCACTCGTTGCTGTCTTCTTAATCTTGTTACTTTTGAGCCCTTCATTTCTCCAATTTTGAAAATTTAGGGTTTTGTAACTTAAGACTTGTACTTTCGAATGGTGCTATGCATTTTGAAGAACAGCATGTTATACTTTAAGAAATATAGTTCTGAACTTTCCACTCGAATTTCCGACCAGAAGAAAGTGTGTGGGAGTAAAAAGAATAGCACCATGGGATAGAGCAGGAAAACATCTATTGATATATGTGTCTTGTTTTTTTTTCTGAGAGACTCAAAATACGATTACGAGCTCATTATACCAAGCCCGAGCATGCGGCGCGTCCGAGCGCAGCGCGAAGAGCTCGCGCGGCCACTCGCCGCTTTCTTTTTAATCTTGTTACTTTTGAGCCCTTCATTTTTCCAATTTGAAAATTTAGGGTTTTGTAGCTTAAGACTTGTACTTTCGAATGGTGATATGTATTTTGAAAAAAAACATGATATAATTTGAGAAAAATGGCTCTGAACGGTCAACTCAAATTTTCGACCAGAACAAAGAATTTCTGAGTAAAACCAATAGCACCATTGGAAAGAGTAGGAAAAAATCTATCGATATGTCTTTTGTTTTTTTCTGAGAGACGATTACGAACGAGTTGAACACAGCATATTTTGCACGAAACATGCGTCGTGCACGCCCGCTAGCTGGTTTCTGGCGGATACTCCCATATAAAAGAAAGTTTGAAAAAATTAAGGAATATATACAACAATGCACCAAATAATAACAACAACAATATGTTTATTAGTTTACCGTATGTAAAAGAACTGGAAAGCTTCATTAATATTCTCTTAAAAAAATATAACACAAACATAGTATATAGTACTAAGAATAAACTAAATAGCATTATTAAATTAGGCAAAGACAAAAAGCTAATCTGGGATAGTGTAAATGTCGTTTACAAAATTAATTGTAAAGATTGTGATACTTCGTACGTAGGGCAGGCAGGTAGACGCTTAAATGTTAGAATTAAAGAACGTACACAAAAATATATGATAAGAGATCAGAATTCATCATTATACGCACATACAAAAGGCAATAACCACATTATCGATTTCACTAATGTTAAAATACTTGATACATAAATTAATAGAGATAAAAGACTGTTTTCGGAAGCTGTATTTATACACATACAAAAAAATTATATGAATAAACAATTTGTACTAAATAGATTAGCCAATGAATATACATCGTTAATTAAGAATTACGAATTTATGTGCTTATAATAGTATGATATCCAACTGTGACGAACGAGATAGACCAGCGGCGTACGTCGAGTAGGAGTAGCCACGCCTACTCTACGTAAGTCGTAGCGTAAGCCTGACAGTTTGTAATTCCATTGGCTTTGGCCTCCCACCAATACATACGGTCCTGGTACCTCCTTTCCTGCGCTGTCTCTCACTGTCTACTGTATCCCTATCCACCGTACGCGACACAGAAGGGACATTACACACACTTTCACATTCGAATAACTTGACTATGAAAAGATCAAAATTTTCATAATCAAGCCATTGACGAGCAGAAAATTCTTCCGTACAAGTTAAACTTAAATTGTTTAAAACGACAATATGTATTAACTTTGTAAATTTTGTATTCTTAGACCCTGAAGAGGGACATAAATTAATGTCCGAAACGTTGGAAAACATTGTTTTTATTTAAAAACAACCTTGGTAGAATTGGCCATTAGCTGCTCATAAAGAAACATTATGTACATATAATATGTTTTTTTCAACACGTGCATGAAAAAGGCCCTTTTCCTGCATAGAAAAATGAATGGAAAATTGAGCATTTCGTGCGTCTAGTGTGACCTCCCGCTGCAGCAGGAGGAAAAATAGTAGCGGGAGGACGAGATCTTAGGCTCCCGTTGTGACGATTCGATATACCCAATTTCCCACCCACTTTTTATACAAACAAAAGTCCTGTTTCTGATCTTATTAAAAAAAGTACCATGTGTAACAAGGGAGCAATTGACTTTTTCAGAGTCGGATGATGATTTTGAGCACTCGTGTATCATTCATCATCCACGCTAGAAAAAGTCAACTTTCCTCCCTAGTTGCACAATGTACTATTGATTATAGTAAATAAAGCATATACTATTAGTTTATGTTGGTGAAGACGGTCTCGTGACTCAGTAGTTCTTGACAGAACCGTTAGCACATGCGCTCTCAACGCTCTTTCACACGTACTCATCACTCACACATACTGAGCACACCCATAGCGCTGTATTTGGGATTGTCACATTTACTCATATTCCAACAGGGTTATTTACAGAGTGGTTCATATTTTGAATTATACGATCGGAAATATTTATAGGAGGAATCCCTTCCGATGACGTCTTTGCGCTTACAATCAATGAATAATCGATGCGCTTACTAGATAACTTACTTGCTAAAATATTGATTTCAATTTTACCGCCAGGCACTGAGTTAGGGAGTTATCCACGTGAGCCCTGTACGTGGTTTCTACGTACGTGGGATGATAGACCGCCTGCCCTGGTTTCCATTTTTCTGCCGTCTATCCGGATGGCATTGTACAACAAGGGGAGAAAATAAGCTATTTCTAGCGAGGGTGAGGTGTTTTCAGCACTCGTCTCTGTCTCGTGCAGAACACCTTACCCTCGCTAGAAATAGCTTTTCTTGCCGTGTTACACACCGTATTTTTTATGAAGGCATGACAGGGACTTATTTACGTGTATGAGTCAGAGAGAGGATTCGGTATTTTGAGTTGTACACAACGCAGTTGGAAATCAAAATAATTGGAAATGTATACAAAATGAACTATACATCCCTAAAGGGAAAATATTAATTTCTCACCTGTTTTTCATTTCTTATCTGTTTTAGGATAGCAATGGATATATTACATTCATAAAATGCGCTCGAAAAAGGCCCCAGTTCATGCCTGAGTTGAGAAAATTACTTTATTCCGTTACATAATTTTACAAATTAAACTTATAACATGAGTTAATATAAAACTTATTTTCTCAACAGGTATTTTACTGTGGAGAGGCTTTACATTTTTAGACTTTGTTAATCAATGTTATGGAAACTGTAAAGATAGTAATAAAGGTAGACAAATGCCAGTACACTATGGTTCAAGAGAACTCAATTTTGTCACTATTTCTTCACCTCTTACGACACAGTTACCACAAGGTAAGGATATTTTATTAAGCTTCATACTAATTTAAGTATATTCTTTTGATCATATTCATTTTGTATTGATTTGCGTGTTTTTGATGTTCTCTGCGCTACATAACCCCATAAACCTTTTTATTGTGAAACAGCTACCTGGATCAGGGTACAATTCATTGCAGATATAACAAACTTCTCGAAAAAAGGGCTCGACCTGCAGCTAGTCTGAGCACAGAATAAGGGTCGAGTATGCAATTCTAGATCCAGAAGGTAACTCAACGTTTTTATGTTTTGTGGGACGCTGATTTGATTTTGCGAGGTGAATCAGGAGCGCTTCGCGCACCCTTAGCATTTTTCACAGAAAAATATACAGATATTCCCGCCACGTTCCGCGCTCCCCAAACTGGGCATGCGCTGGCGCCATCTTTATCTATCACTCAGATAATCTCCTTTTTAAGAAGGGTTAAGGCCTAAAAATAGGACCCTTATGGGAGGCCTTTTTTCAGAAAAGGGTTTTTAACGTTTTTTGCATTTAAATTATGTTTCTTTTTATTTTAATGCATATTTACAATATTTCTGTAAATGATCAATATTTAATATTTTTTGTCATGTTGATCATTAAATTGAGAAAAATTAAATACCTCGCGAACTATATTAAATGGTCTATAATATACAACGCGACTTCCAGAATAATAAGTTTAACTGTTAATCAGCCTATCAAATCGAGCGTGAGTCGAACTTTTCACGCTCGAACTTGTATTGTGAGTTGCACAATGCAACAACCCAAATAGTGGGGAAACGCGAGTCCACAAAAATAAGGGAGCTGTGTACACGTCCAAAGTAAGCAAGACGATTATTTAAAAAATTCTTAAACATAAATAGCCGGGGTACGCGGGGTACACGCAAATACGGGACTTAAGTAGACGTGCGGCAGCAATCAAGATGATTATTTAAAAATTCTTTAACCCAAATAGCCAGGAGATGCGAGATCCACGCAATACACACATAGGTACAAAAGGGAGTGTCAATATAGTAGATCTGTAGATAACTGTTAAATTCTCGATGATCGAATACTTACAAGGAGTGTATCTCAGATCCGAGTCATGAATTCTCACCAGCTCGCAGGATCTTTCTTCTTTTACCTAAAAATGAAAACCTGTGCGATGCTAGACCCTAACGCTTTGAGGATTCTCAGATACAAGCCCTTGAATTATTTAAAAATTGAATGGTATTTTGCACTAAAATTACACTTTTGGCGGATAAGCCTCCTTTAATACCTATAAAGAAGCATACATACATGATTATTTGCTTGATTATGGTATCACATGGTAAAATGTATAAAAATATCTCATGAAAGTATCCTTAATTAATTTATATTACCTTATTTGATGACGTAAAACCCCTTAAATTGCTTATTTGGCAATAAAACCTTGATTTATACTTATAAATAAGCATTCAGACATTATTATCACTTAAGTTAATGGTTTTATATGGTAAAATACATTTTTCGACACTCCATGCGGGAAGTTCGATTTCCCACACGCTCGGCAAAAAGCGTGTGCTCGAAATCGAACTTTCCACACGTCGTATCAAAAAGTTCTGTACGATACATGTGCGGGAAAGAGATTCTCGTATCGTGTGCCTTTCCACCCTCGCTTCGTTCGGGTGTAAACGCCACACGAGACGAAAATCTTCTTTCCCACACTAGTGTCGTAATGTAGTAATAATTTTTCCCAAAAATACTATTATTAAATTTACATTACTTTGTTCGAAGTCATACAATGCCTTCTTTCTTAATATTTCTCATTTAAATTATAATATAAGCAATTGTCGCCTTGGAGCATGGCTTTACATTTTCAGTCCATCCTTACTTTTCTAGCTCAAAGAATCATTAATGTATTCATGTTCCAATGAGACCTCTTTATCCATAGATCATTGAAAAATAGTTGTGATAATATTCTAATGTCTACAATACAAAAAGTGTTGATGTGCCGTGTTGCACTATAATAAGCTGTCTGCTGAAGATAACCTGCAACAGAGTAAAAAAAACAAACACAAAGTAACAAATTTTTTTTAAAGAATTATTTAATATAAATAGCGAAGTTATACGTATGTAATATAAGTATAATTGAAGTCCTTGGACGTCCTGTTGATGGTGTAGTTTACCTCTTGTTTCTTACATCATCTTTGAAAACGTCTTTTTGGACCTGCATTTCCCGTCTTCTCTTTTCTTCTTTTCACTTGTTCACTACACTTTACCCTAAACACCATTTACACAATTGTGTTAAATAATTTTATTCTTATTTAAAAAAATATTATATTAATAGTTTGCCACCTTGTACAGACTTCATAAATATTGCTTTTTATATTGACTTGATATTGGTGACACTGGTGTAGTGCCGTGTAGTCGATTATTCGGCTCAACGTGCACGCAACGAGACATGGGCTGTCAAAACACATGGAGCAGACAGCGATGATGTGGTCTATCTCATTTGGTAACATCAATTCTTTTTTCTCTGTCATTGTTTTTATACAAGTCTACTTTCAGGTATTGGTGCTCGAGGTCATGGCCTGGAGCTAGAATACTTCTTATTAGAAGAAAAAAAAGTATTGATGTTTAGGGCAAAGTGTAGTGAACAACTGAAAAGAAGAAAGAAGAAAAGAAGAAAAGTGAAGACGGAAAACGCACGTCCAAGTGACGTTTTCAAAGATGATGCAAGGACCAAGACGTAAACAACACCATCAACTTCCAAGGACTCCAATTATGCTTATATTAGATACGTATAACCTCGTTATTTATATTAAATAATTCTTTAAAAAAAAAAATTTGGTACTTTGTATTTGTTTTTTTTTTTTTTACTCTGTTGCAGGTTATCTTCAGGAGACAGCTTATTATAGTGCAAGACGGCTCATCAACACTTTTTGGATTGTAGACATTAGAATATTGTCACAACTATTTTTCAGTAATCAATGGATAAAGAGGACTCATTGGAACATGAATATATTAATTATTCCTTGACTTAGAAAACTAAGGATGGACTGAAAATGTAAAGCCATACTCCAAGGAGAAAATTGCTTATATTGTAATTTAAATGAGAAATATTGCGAAAGAAGGCATTGTATGCCTTCAAACAAGGTAATGTAAATTTAATAATAGTATTTTTGGGAAAAATTATAATATATTTTACCATATAAAACCATTAACTTATGTGATAATAATATCTGAATGATTATTTATAGATATAAATCAAGGTTTTATCGCCAAATAAGCAATTTAAGAGCTTTTATGTCATCAAATAAGGTAATATAAATTAATTAAGGATACTTTCATTGGACATTTTTATACATTTTACCACGTGGTACCATAATCAAGCAAATAATCATGTCTGTATGTTTATTTATAGGTATTAAAGGAGGTTTATCCGCCAAAAGTGTAATTTTAGTGCAAAATACTATGCAATTTTTAAATAATTCAAGGGTTTGTATCTCAGAATCCTCAAAGCGTTATGGTCTAGTATCGCACAGGCTTACATGTTTAGGTAAAAGAAGAAAGATCCTGCGAGCTGGTGAGAATTCATGATCCGGATATGAGATATATTCCTTGTTAGTCACTTTATGAAAAAAGGAAGTGTAAAATTGTTACAAGATGATTCTATTGGATTTTGAATTCCATAAAATAGTTTATTTTATTTGAGATGAGAATTTTTCGCCCTCCATTTTTTTAATAATTGAATTATTCTTCTGGATCGGGATGGGGCCAGGTTTACTACAAAAAAGGACATCTGTTTTTTTTCGTAATAACTGAAAGCGACATTTCGTCGGCTTGATCAGCCAACCTCATCAGGGTGATTTTTTTTATTAAATAGAGATAGGATTAAAACATTCGACATAAATGAAATTAATAATACGTAACAAAGAGTAGTTTACCTTATACGTTAACATGCGTTAACGAGTAAAAAAAAACTTTCTTTAGCGATATAAATCATTGCCAATTTAACTGTCAATAGAAAAGAACATTTTTGCACCTATTTATACTAAACAGTGTACAGGAAATATCAATACAACAAAGGGGTAAAGTTGTGTACCATAAAAATAAAAAGTCAATCTTGGCTATTTAAATTTCGAAAACAGAGGAAAATAAGCTCGATTAAGTGTATGAATATCCTCCTTTTTATTTAAATATAATTCCAAAATGCTTTAATATACGTTTACTAGGCCCCGCATGGCGTGACATAAGGCTTATGTGTGTCAGTTTATTTTGTAGGAGAGGAGTATGGATGGGATGGCGATTATAGTGTGTTTTGAATAAAAATATTATTTACGCTCTTGTTATTTATCCGAGAAACTTAAACAATATTTATACATAGTATAGTCATAGTAGCGGGGATGGTCAGCGGTCCCTATCGCGGACTTGCCTTCCTAGCACTCAGGCCGAGGCTCATTGTGCTTTACCCCTGGTTTATCATCCACTACCCACCTTTGCCTTGATCAGTATGAATTAGATGCTTGCACAGCCCAAGATTCATGCTTTTTCTGAAATAGTAGAGACGGTACAAGAGAGAATTAACCCGCCGTCTGATATTCGCAATATGATTTTTCGAAGAAGGTGTAGAGTCAAGCACTACTCCCAGACTACGAAGCGAAGATTCAAAACTGACTCGGGTGCCACCAATATCAATTAAGCTTCTGGCTACAAGGAGAAGAAGATTGATGTAATAAGGAGAATCAATAACAATAGCTTTAGTCTTATTGACATTAAGCTTTTGGTGATTTGATGAGGCCAGCTCATGATACGGTCTGCATTGGCACTCATTTCAGTGGATATAGCGTCGAGCTCCTTTAATGGATAGCTTATGTATATCTGCAGGTCGTCAGCATATATAATGTGAAAGATGTCATGATCGAGACAAAGGGACAGATCGTTGACGTACAGGGAAAATAGTAGAAGCCCCAGTACAGAACCTTGCAGTACACCAGTATTAAACTCCAGAAATATTACCATTATCGTCAATGACTGCCTGCTCACGACCAGTTAGATATGATGCGATCCAGTGGATGACAGATTTAGAGAAACCATAGTCCGGCAGTTTTGAGAGGAGCTTAACATCGCAAACAGAGTCGAACGCTTTACTGAAATCAAAGAGAAGGAGCAGATTTACCAGTTTTTTGTTCATCACTAGCCCGATGTCATCAGTGAGTTTCAGTAGTCCTGTCTGAGTGATGTGGCCAGTACCAAAGCCGGTCTGAAGAGGGTTGAGAAATAGCCGAGATTCAAGATAATTGGAGATTTATCGATGTACCAGCCACTCGAGGGCTTTAGAAAGAAAGCATAGTAGCGAAATAGGATGAAAGTCACTCAGACAGGTAGGCGTACTGACCTTGCTCAGAGCAATGACAAGTGATTGCTTCCAGTGACCTGAAAAGGAAGCTTCTTGTAGCGATTGATTGAAGATACGGCATATGAGAGGTGCCAGCATCGGAAGGGCAAGTCGTATTATATGTTGCGGGATACTATCTGGTCCTCTGGATTGGGTGGAAAAATAATTCTCTGCATCATAAACGTCAGAGACTTGAATGTCCTCAAACGTCATGTGCTCGGCATAATGACATGAGGCCAGGTTTTCCAAGAAAAAAACTCTCACAGTGGGAGTATTGGGATCGTACGACACTCCTAAAATGTGTATTGA
This sequence comes from Torymus aiolomorphi, assembly GCA_036365515.1. Classification (NCBI taxonomy): domain Eukaryota; kingdom Metazoa; phylum Arthropoda; class Insecta; order Hymenoptera; family Torymidae; genus Torymus; species Torymus aiolomorphi. The sequence continues at coordinate 60,471,621 of CM070877.1, read as the reverse complement.
GCTCATCGATGGGAGGTATCGGAGTTCACGATTTCCTAGTGCCGGTTATACCTAGATGTTGAAGTTCACGCCAGATGTCATTGGGGTCGGTAAGAGACGATAGGCGATTATGGTAATAGACAAGTCTCGCTTCTTCAATGACTCGATATGCATGGTCACGAGCTTCCCTATAGAAAAGCAGATCAAGTGGTAGTCTAGACCTCCGATAAGGTTTATATCGACGATCACGCTCACGATTAAGTTATGATGTTGGTTAGTAAACCAGGCATGTCGTTTTCTTTTTTAGAGACCGTTTTAAGTGGTGCTAATTCAGTAATTGCAGTAGCGATAATACATTTGAGGACTGAAACACATTCCTCAAGTGTGCCTGATCAATAAGAGAATCAGCTCGTATAGCCTTATAGTCACGAAATGTGAAAGATATTAGTTCGGGCGTTGGAGTTTGTAAATTTAGAGTGGCCGCGACTAGGTCATACCCTGCAATGAATGATGAATCAGTTTTCCAATAGTCAGAAACAGAATCATGCTGATCCACAAGGCAGAGATCGAGCCAAGTATCACGAGTTGGCATATGATGTGTGGCACGGTACGGAATACTGTAAAGCCCATTCTCTTCAATAAAACCGCGGATGAAATTCGCGTCATAAGAGGAAGAGAGCTGATCTGCGTTGATATCGCCCAGGATTATCTTGGTACTGGAGTTAGGCATGAGATCGGTAATTTTGTTGATAAAATCCGTCCCACGCATGAACGGAGCAACAGCAACAAAACAAGGCGGACAACCTTTTGCAGACACTTCACAGAAAAGATATTCCGATTTGCCTGGTTTGCCGGACCAGCTATCATCAGATGAGCATAGAAATGTGGCAGAAAGAGTATTATGTAAGAAGATCGCGACACCACCACCGTGCTGTTAGCAGTGCGCGTTGATGTATTGTTCGTAAGATTAGACCGTAGGCTTTCTTGCTCAGTTCGGAGCTGTGTGATTGCCTCCTCAGCATCCGAAAGTCGAGCTGATAGTTGCCGCAGGTCGCTCAATGGCGCAAGCTTCTCTTCAATTGAAATGATCCTACTGTCAAACTGCTCCAGTGATTGACTTTACCGACTCATTCTTTGAGCATAGCTAGGCTAAGGTTAATTAAAATAGCCTGTTTTCGAAAACCTTCGAAAGTAATTTCCTGCATCACGATGCCTGGTGGATTATTAAAATATTATTTCTTCTTTTTGCACGATGGTAGTTCGCCTCCGGCTTGTGTTGATTGTGGGTGCTCATTGATTGTGATAGATTTGTTTCCCCATGTCGATGTAAAGTTTAAATCAAAGTTGTCCAAAAAAATTTTAGTTGGTTTTCCAAAGCCTTGACAAAACGTGTAAGTTTCACTAAAATAAGCTGTTATTGTAGCAAATAGGTCTTGCGAATCATTCTGTTTTTATGAATACCAATTTCAAAATGGGCTTAAAAATATTAAAAAGAATATTTTCGTTGATAGAATACAAAAATAAAGTTGACCTGTCCGAGATATTTTTTTAAACCACCCACACAATGGAAAAATCACCCCCAACGAAGATTTTCCAATATACTTCAGGTTCTAACTGATAATTGTAACGCATACACCAGACGCGATTCGAGTCTGCCGCGCGGAGGCGGTGACGTGCGCGCGCAACTCCGGCGCAGCCGAAACGAGGCCCGCGCGCCAGCGCGCTTGCGCTCCCCGCATATCAAATCCGTCTCGGAACGCGTAATATACCCGTCATTCGTCGCGAAGCTGCTCGTTACATTTCGCGAGTCATGGCAGCCATCTTCGTGTGTACTACCGTGTGAACCACATCGTGCCACGTCCCTCAAGTTTTAACGCGTCTGCGCCGTCCTCTTTTTATATACAGCGTGTCCAAAAAGTCTGGAAACACCCAAATAATTTCTCAGCTGAATTACTATTGGAAAATGTTAAGGTCGCCTTTGTAGTAATTTTTTACGAGGAATCCAATGGTGACCTTGGATTCGACCTTGGACCTCATTTTTGAGGTTATTTCAAGGTCAACCTCATTTTTTTAAATGGTAACCCCTATTTTTTATAGCGGAATCTGAAAGAGCGGAAAATTTTACGTCCGGATATGTATTAAGGTATGAGGTTGAGGTTGCCCCCAGAGGTCAAATTGAGGTCAAAGTATGATTTCTTAAAAATTTCGCGAGTTCAGTGGTAAAACAAAACAAACAAAGGTAAGGTTTGGTAAGTTCGAACGAAGACTTGAAGGTGACCTCTGATTCGACCTTGAACCTCATTTGAGCCTCATTTTTGAGGTTATTTCGAGGTCAACCTCATTTTCTTAAATGGTAACCCCTATTTTTTTAGCGGAATCGGGAAGAGTGTGAAACTTTACGTCCAAACATGTACTCAGAACATAGTTCAAGAAGGACCTTGACGTTCATTTGAAGGTCATTTAAACTTAATGACGGTCTGATCTTGTGTAAACTTTTTAATTTTTTTAAACAGTCTAACATCTTATTTCAAGTGCTCGAATTATTTTCCATCCACTTTTTGATAGTAACCTAATCGATGATCGAAAACACCAACAGTATTTTTGATCATTTCAGTAGGAATGAGAGCTGATTCATTGTAAAATTTTTTGAAGCGTTTAAATATTGAACATTGTTACTTGTTATTTTTCGTATAGTTAGAGTGACAATAAACTATTATTCATTCCATAACCACCACAGAAAAGGGTTGGTCATCTTTCAAACATATTTTTTGAAAATTAAAAGTTCTTTTTATTTTCAACTCAAAAAGTATTTTTGGATAAGGTCTACTACGAAGAGTAATAAAAATGAACAAACTCACTGATAGAGAAAGAATAACGATTCTCATGATGAGAGGTTGGGGACACATGCAGCGATCTTATAGGGCTGTAAGAGATATTTTTAATGCTTCATTTAGGGTTGGTGGAACTCCACTATCATTTTCAACAGTTCAAAAACTGTTAGAAGGTTTGAAAATACCGGCACTATCAGCGATTTACCTCGATCAGGCAGACCAATGTCAGCAGGTAACGAAGAGAAATCTTTAGATGTTGTGTTAACATTCACCGAAGATCCGCATACTTCCGTTCGTAGAGCTGCTCAAGTGCACGAAATAAGTAAATCACCTATTCATAACATACTAAAGAGAGAGAAGTTCCATCCATTTAAAGTAACGCTAATACACAAGTTAAATGAAGATGATTTCGATCGTCGCGTTGAATTCTGTGATGATATGATGGCACGCATCGTACAAAATCCAAATTTTCCATCAAATATAGTCTTCTCAGATGAAGCTACATTTCAACTTGACTCAAGCGTAAATACGCATAACTGTAGATATTGGGCAGTTGAAAACCCTCATTGGGCAAGAGAAGCCAAGTCACAATATCCACAAAAATTAAATGTCTGGGCTGGAATATTAAATAATAGGATTATAGGACCATTTTTTATTGATGGCAATTTAAATGCAGAAAAGTATGAAACTATGTTGCGGAATCAAATTGTTCCTGCTATAAGAGAAATAGCTGGAGAGGACTTTAATAACACATGGTATCAACAGGACGGTGCAGCAGCTCATTATGCACGAAACGTTCGCACATACTTAGATACAGTATTCATTAATCGATGAATAGGACGAAGAGGTGCAATTGAATGGCCAGCTAGGTCCCCCGATTTAATGCCTCTAGATTATTTCTATTGGGGTTATCTGAAGGATCGTGTATTCAAAACAAAACCCTTAAACTTAGATGAATTACGTGAAAGGATCATTGATGAATCAGCTCTCATTCCTACTGAAATGATTGAAAATGCTGTTGGTGCTTTCTATCATCGATTAGGTTACTGTCAAGAAATGAATGGAGAACATTTCGAGCACTTGAAATAAGATGTTATACTGTTTAAAAAAATCAAATGTGAGAGGCAAGGGGACTCACGTAAATCAAGCGCCCCATCGTGAGAGGCAAGGGGACTCACGTAAATCAAGCACTCCATCGTGAGAGGCAAGGGGACTCACGTAAATCAAGCGCCCCATCGTGAGAGGCAAGGGGACTCACGTAAATCAAGCACCCCATCGTGAGAGGCAAGGGGACTCACGTAAATCAAGCACCCCATCGTGAGAGGCAAGGGGACTCACGTAAATCAAGCACCCCAAAGGGAACAGATTTTACTACGTCCACGTCGTTGTTCCTGGGTAACGCTAAATGTAAAAAAATTGAACTTGACATGACTTTTAAGGACAATGTCAAGGTCACCATTAGATTTCTCGTTGAAAACTACTAAAGAATTAACCTCGCTCAGTGTGATACAAAGTTTACACAAGATCAGACCGTCATTAAGTTTAAATGACCTTCAAATGAACGTCAAGGTCCTTCTTGAACTATGTTCTGAGTACATGTTTGGACGTAAAGTTTCACACTCTTTCCGATTCCGCTAAAAAAATAGGGGTTACCATTTAAAGAAATGAGGTTGACCTCGAAATAACCTCAAAAATGAGGCTCAAAATGAGGTTCAAGGTCGAATCAGAGGTCACCTTCAAGTCTTCGTTCGAACATACCAAACCTTACCTTTGTTTGTTTTGTTTTACCACTGAACTCGCGAAATTTTTAAGAAATCATACTTTGACCTCAATTTGAGCTCTGGGGGTAACCTCAACCTCATACCTTAATACATATCCGGACGTAAAATTTTCCGCTCTTTCAGATTCCGCTATAAAAAATAGGGGTTACCATTTAAAAAAATGAGGTTGACCTTGAAATAACCTCAAAAATGAGGTCCAAGGTCGAATCCAAGGTCACCATTGGATTCCTCGTAAAAAATTACTACAAAGGCGACCTTAACATTTTCCAATAGTAATTCAGCTGAGAAATTATTTGGGTGTTTCCAGACTTTTTGGATACGCTGTGTATGTATATATATATATATATATATATATATATATATATATATATATATATATATATATATATATATATATATATATATATATATATATATATATATATGTTAATTTTTATGTTTATGTTTCTTTTTGTGTATTTTTATGTTAAATATATATATATAATTATCACTTAACCCCTTTATGGAGCTCATCCCTGTATATTAGTACCTACGCCCAGAGTTCCCGTATACAAATGACTAAAGAAATAATCCCTCTCTGGGTATAGAAACTCTAGATCGGGCTCCATAAACGCCGTATAAGAATATTTTATGGGACCCGGGCTCCATAAAAGAAAACGGGCTCCATAAATATGCTCATGTGTATAAAAGGGCTCCATAAATCTGGTAAAAGAAATGTATATATATATATATTTATGTTTTATGTTAGTTTCCAGGACATTCCAGATGTTTAACGTTGGTTTCGGGGATATTTGTTAGTTTTGGGGACAGTCCCTGAATCTACATATGTTTAACGTCAGTTTTGAGGACATCGGCCCCCATAAGAGACATTATTTCATTAGTCACGTATAGGTATACAGTAACATGGGGTCCTGGGAACTAACGTTATACAAGTTTATATATATATATATATATATACATATATATGTATATATGTGCTCGCCGAGACCTGTTGCGCAAGCTGACCCGCGCCGCGACATCGGGACGCGTCCGCCCCTCGCCTTCCGAGAACTCGAGCAACTCGAATCTTACTATTTTTTACTGAACTGGCACAACACCTCACATACAATTTTAACTATCGCAAACCCTTTACTGGCTTTTCGCGCACTTATCTCTGTCGCACTCTGTCGAATTTCACACGATATATTAACGCTTTGTCTGTCGCGCACCTTTTGTTATACTAACACCCGTTATTATCACCAAAATCGATTTTGTTTCTTACCTCTCCGAATCTTTTTCGTCGCTCCACCGTCGCTCTCCGCCACGTCCTTCTCAGTTGTCTCCGACGTCACGGTTCGCTTGTGCAATTATGGAAGGGGAGGACGTCGAGGGAAAGACACACTTTGTGTAAACGCAGGTTGAAAATAGAGTTCTTTATTATCACTACACCAACTGTCGAAGGCTCCTCGCCTCAATACAAAAGATATAATAGTAAAAACACTCGCTAACACTTCTGAATACAAGAAAAATAGAACAGATTATATAATAGAGATGCGCGCGCTCCTGTGCAGCTCTGCTTGCGTACTGACGAAGAGAAGAAGGCCGGGTAGTACGGCGCCCGCACTTAGCGACGGCGCTTGACAAAGACGAACGAAGAGTGGAGAGAAGAGAGCCACGGAAAGCGATCGTCCCATCACAGCTTGAAGCTGCCCGTATTTCTATCAAAAAGTGATATATGAATATAACGAGATATAAAAATGTAAACAGGATATGAGAAATGTAACAAAATATAAAAGTGTAACTGGATATAAAAGGCGATGTAACGGCGAGTATATGAGTGAAGATAAATGATGAGCAGTGCAACAGTACGAGGTATAAAAATAGAAAATATAAATATTACAATAAAACATTTAGAAAACACATGAAAATTCGTAGGAGTGGTGAAAGGCGCATACATTGTTGAAGACGCTGGTAGGAAGGACAACCTTGATAAAGCCGAGCGTGCGGGATGGCTAGCCGGCTCCGCGATAGCCGCTCATCTCGCACACACCCAGTCAGCCATGTCCCTTGTGAAGAGAGTGTCGGAAAGAGACCTCTTAAAGGAGCATAGGGCTCGAGGTGAAAAGTTAATGACGCTGATTGAGTTTAAGAGGGACATGGCTTCCAGGGTAAATGAGTGCTTGAGAGCTTCTGTGCGCGACGTGCGCGATACGAAGGCCTGCGGCAGGTGCCTTTCAGAGCGGCTTACAGTCAGATCGATCGATTGGCGTCGGCGGAAGCGCTCGGAAAGATAGGCGGAGGTGTCATTAGCAACCACGGAATAGGCCAGGGTGCCGATAAAATATTCTCGAAGTCTGGTGGCGGAAAGCCAGTGCATTCCGAGCAGGTGACGGGTAATGTGAGCTGAGAACAGGAGACAACGGACGATGAAACGTACACAGGCCCTCAGAATGACCTCGATTTTTCTTATGCGTGAATTGTCGAGATGGTGGTAGACTATACACGCATAGTCGAAGCGTGGGAACACCAGGCTCTCCACGAGGGTTTTTCTCAGCGATCTAGAGAGTGAGTGGCGATTAAAGCACAGAGTATGGAGTGTGATGTAGACCCTTCGAGTGATTTTGCCCGCGTGCAGTTTCCAGTCCAGGGTTGGCGTGATTATAACACCAAGGTTACGTGCTTCAGAGACGTACGGTAGCGCGTGGCCATCAATCATGATTCTTGAGAGAATGGTGAGAACGAGATTGGTGGTGTAGAGCTCGCTTCCAGGGATCATGACTTTGGTCTTGAGAGAGTTTAGGAGCAAACCGTTCGCCCTGGCCCAGTCCGCAACTGCTTGAGCATCGATCGAGGCGCGAGAGATGGCTTGGTGGATGTTCAATGGTAAAAAGTAGGAGTAAGCCTGCGTGTCGTTGACGTAGATCATGACACACTACTTTGTGTCAGGTGTCCTAGCACACTACCTTGTGGGACACCTGACGACGCACGAAGCCAGTCCGAGATAGAGCTACCTTCGTCGATAACAGCCTGAAGGCGATCAACGAGGTAGCTGAAGAACCATCGCAGCGCATGGTCAGACATGTTAAGGGCTATTAGTTTGGCGTGCGTGAGGGAAGGAGTCAAGTGCCTTCGAAAAATCGAATAGAATTAGAATTGTGAGCATTCTATCATCGATGGCTTGCCTCACATCCTCAAGCACGCCTAGAAGGGCGGTTTGAGTGCTGTGCCCTCTTCGAAAGCCTGTCTGGCGCGGATGGAGGAGGTTATAGACCTCGAGATAGCCAGATAGCTGGTCGTGGACCAGGTGCTCAAGCACCTGGAGCACTCCGAAAGAAGAGCAATGGGTCTCGTGTCGGATGGCGTTTAAACGTTTTGTTTTTAGCTAGCGGGCGTATAAGGGCTTTTTTCCACTTTAATGGAAATGAAGCATTGATAATAGATGAGTTTATGAGCGAGGTGAAGTTTGTGAGGGCTGTTCTCATGGCTAGCTTAATTATATGTGCGGTGATGCCGTCAAGGCCTGACGCTTTCGAAGTGGAACGATTTATGGCCTGGAGTACTTCCAATTCGGTGACTGGGCGAAGGCAAAACTGGCGATTGAGGGCAGTGCACAGCGGCTGCGAGGCTATTGTGTCGTAATCGTGTTCTGTGATGGGGGTGACGGTTTACTATTGCTGAGAAGTGAGTGTTTAAGGGCGAGGGTGGGCTAGAGCCCAACACACGGAGACGCCTGAGTTCTCTCCATTTGGATTCCGGACTGACAGCTTCTTCGAGGCGCGAGGCGATGTAATGGTTCTTAGCTGAGTCGACAGAATTTGATGCGCTCGCGCGAGCAGTCCGGAAGCTCTGCAGGTCTGCTGATGTGCCTTATGTCCGAATAGTTCGGTTAGCACAGTCACGAGTGCGCATGAGCGCACGAAACTCAGCGCTCACCCAGGGTTTGCGGTGGGAGGAGAGAACGATCGAGCGAAGTGGTGCGCTGGCATCGAAGGCAGAGACGATGGCTTTTGTTAGCCGTAGCTAGGCCTCAGATAAATCCGTGGGGCACGGGCCCATGACAACTCCAGCTGAGGTAGAGCAGGTCATGAAGTTGAGAGGTAGATGGTGTGTGGGAAGAGGCAATTCTGCTAGACGACTAAGGAGTACGGTAATGAGTATTTCGGGACGGAGTTTTTTGAGGTTGCGAGAGGGAATGGACTTAGTGAGAGGGGGAGAGTTTTTGCAGGGGAGGATAAGTTCGATGAAGTCATGACCTGCTATGAACGGTGCGGTGGATTTAGAGTAGTTTGATATTGGATATGGATTTTTAGTGATGAAGAGGTCGATCCAGGTATGAGAGTTGTTCCATAGTTGATGATGAGTGGGTGCAGATGGGATGAGATGGCGTGAGTGGAGATCTATGAATGCTTGTAGTTTAGATGAGTTCGTTGCGGTGGGGGTGGCCATATTGATGTTAATGTCCCCGGTGATGATGACGGAGCTGAAGTGGCGGAGGTATGTCGAAAGCCAGGATAGGGATTCAAGTGGATAGTCGGAGGGTGGTCGGCGATAAATGGCGGCTAATAGGATTTTTGTAAGAGTGGTGGTTACTTTGAGGATGAGATATTCCAGTTTGTTTTCGAATAGCGGTTCGGAGGCAGCGAGAATTTCAACGGCGAAATCGTCACGCACATAGACACCTACGCCGTCACCGTCTATCCCCTTCCGATCTGCACGATAGAAATTGAAGCTGTCGAGGCTAAGGAGAGAGTCATCCATATTTAGGTGCAAGAAGGTCTCAGTGACTGCGATGATGTCGTATCGAGTGTCTACGCACTTAGCCTTGAGAAGTGCGAAATGAGAAGGAGATAGGCAGTTCACATTAATGTAGCCTATAACTAGTTCGCCGGGGTTAGGTTCTGGTTTAATGAGCGAATGTCACGCTGTCGCATTCGCATTTACAGTCAGATTCGCGTTCGCATTCGCTTTTGCGCTAACAAGCGCATCGGCGTTGGCCTCACAGGTAACCGGGATTAACTCACTGTTACGGGCTGGACGCATGAATACGGTAAGGTTCCATACCACAGGCTGAAGATGGCCAAGCTGCTTGTGATGAGCAGACACGTGTCTCAAAAGCTTATGGACAGGGTCGGGCCACAATGCATTAAGCGAGAGCTTTGCAGCCCCCGCGGCTCCAAAGATAGCTGTCAAGATTTTTGAGGCTGTCAAGATTTTTGAGGCCAGAGGTCTTTCGGAGGATATTCTCACGAGTTTCCGGGCAAGTAAGGGTAAATACGAAAGGGCGGAGCGGAGCAACAGGAGCTGTAGGTGGAGCAGAGGCTGATTGGTCTGCCTGTTCCTCTGTACTTTCCGCGCGGACTGTCGAATTCCGCGCGCGCCAGCCGGCACGTGCTGCTGCAGCTTGAGTGCGGTGAGAAGAAGGGGCTCATGTGGCACTGCTTGAGGAACCCCGTGCACGATGATCTCGCGTGCGTCCTCAAGCGAGCGATGAGCTTTAGCTTCTCAATTGGCAGCGGTGTTACGAGAGACGTTATCATGCACCACAGCTAAGTCGGCATCGACACGAGAGCTTAGCACCTGCTGGTTCTGAAAGACTTCATCAACGCGAGAGGTGAGGATGTTTAGTGCACGCGTAGTATCCCATCTGCATCGAGCCATCTAAATCGAGCACGGGGAATGGGGCACCTACATTGCAACTGATTGCAGTGGCTCATTGCTGATGAGCGAAGATGGTAGCGCGGCCGCGGGGTCGAGTTTAGCGGTACAGCCTGCGCCCTCAGAAGCAATGGTGTCGATTGTCGCCGTGCTCTTTAGCGAGCACTTGCAGTAGCGATGCAGAGGGCCGGTGGCAGAGCACAATCAGCACAGAGTGCAAGAGCCGGGTCGTTGCGCACAGTCCGTTTAAGAAAAACTGGGCACTCTCTCGAGGCCATGCGAGGGCTCAGGGCTTATGGAAGCGCAAGCGACGTGGTAGTAGAAAAGTGGTACAGATATGCGCGAGGTACAGGACGAGCTCCAGCTGTGCACGGGTTTAACAGTACAAGCACTCTCGAACGGTAAATGGGTACACACACGTGGTAAGTCAGCAGCAATCGGTACAGTAGGTCGCGGGTAAGTGATCAAGCGCGCACGCGATAGAGAGCTTGAACCGCGAGAGGCTAGGTTACGCTCGAGCTGCGCAGTGAAAGCTGCGCGTGGTAGAAAGATACAAATAACGCTGACTCCCGCAAAAAAGCTTGTTTGTAAAAAACAGCTGATGATAGTCATGGGCGTGGAAGCGTATGACGGTGCGCAGCTGGGCTGCTCCTCTCAGCTGTTAATTAACTGGTGGCGGACGAGACAGCGGGTGGAAGATGGTGTAGATAGCCGCCGGTATACTGCACGTAATACAGCTTGCAAGTGGTGGCAGTGCAGTAGAGGAGGAGTGTAGCGGCGGCGAGTGGCGGTGAGAGCAAACTGTATCGGATGAAGCAGGACTAAAGGCTCTAATGAGGTGGTTAGTGGGCTGTGGTCGATACTCAGTCTTTGTGCGTTGATAGACTGAGGTTATATATTGACTTGTTCCAGGAAAATAATCCCAGGATCATAGATGTGCATCGCCAAGCATGCAATCTTAGGCATGCAATCTTAGTCTGCGGCTACAACATCAGAAACTTGAATCTCATCAAATGAAAATTTCTCATTATGTGTAGAGGTGGCCAAAAAAGAGTCCAAGAAGTCTGCGACAGGTGGAGTGTCTTGATCGAATGAGAAACCCCTAAAATGAGCATTGAGCTCAGTGGTAGTGAAAGGCTGGGCGGACGACTTCTTTTTGGAGCTAAAGATGCTAAGATGTTCGAGTTCACGCCATATATCCTTGGGGTCTGTAAGCGAGGAGAGCCGAGCGTGATGGTAGTTTAGTCTCGCCTCTTCAATGGTACGATGAGCTACATCGCGTGCCTGTCTGTAAGCTAAGAGGTCCAGTGGTAGTCTAGTCCTACGAAAACGTTTGTAAAGGCAATCGCGCTCTTGAATCATAGAGTGATGTTCGGTGTTAAACCATGGATGGCGTTTTTTACCTGGTGAGATGGTTTTTATAGGAGCTAGACTCTCGATTGCCCCTTTGATGTGCGTTTGAAGAATAGAGACACACTCTTCAAGTGGGGCTGACTCAACCGCAGTCCAGTCCAAGCCTTTAAGATATTCTGTAAGTGTAGTTGCACAGATGGCCTTGTAATTACGATAAGAGAACGAGGGTTGAGGAGGATTGGGCATGTGCAGATCTAGAGTGGCAGTGAGCAAGTCGTGACCATCTGCAAAGGGTGACTCAGATTTCCAGAAATCAACGACTTTGTCCTGTTTGTCTACAAGACAGAGGTTGAGCCAGGTATCGGAGATATCCCTATGATACGTCACGCCATAAGGAATGTTGTGTAGCCCATTATCGTCTATAAACCGGTGAACGAAAGTTGCATTTACAGACGAGCAGAGCTGATCTGCATTAAAGTCACCCACTATTATTTTTGGCTATAGTCGTGTATGTATGTCGTGATTTTATCAATGAAGTCTGTTCCTTGAATGAAGGGAGCGTGTGGTGGACGATATACTACTGCAGCAAAACATGGAGAGTGGCCTACAATATTTATCTCACAGAGCAGATACTCTGGTTTGCCGGGCTTACCAGTCCAGATGCCATCAGATGAGCAGAGGATAGTGGCAGAGATAGAGTTGTGAATGAATAAAGCAACCCCACCACCATTTTTATTACGGTCACGACGTAGGAGTTCAAAGTTATCAAGGTGCACTATCGAACTAGCATCTAGGTTAGGGTCAAGCTTAGTCTCTGTGACCGCTATGATGTGAAAGAAGGAACGAGTTGAGAGAAAAAATTTCAGCATTTCTATATGTTTCTTGAGTGAGTTAGCGTTAAAGTAACAGACTCTGAGGTCATGGTTCTGAGACTCTGAGATGCGAGATGTGCGTGAGTGGGGTGGACATGTAGGAATGAGATGAATTTCATTGAGAGAGCGATGAGGACGTGATGAGCCTAGGCTAAAAAAGATTTTAGTTCCTCAGCAGTAAGCAGTAGAGAGAGAGAGAGAGAGAGAGAGAGAGAGAGAGAGAGAGAGAGAGAGAGAGAGAGAGAGAGAGAGAGAGAGAGAGAGAGAGAGAGAGAGAGAGAGAGAGAGAGAGAGAGAGAGAGAGAGAGAGAGAGAGAGAGAGAGAGAGAGAGAGAGAGAGAGAGAGAGAGAGAGATTTTCAATTTCTAATCATTTCTAATTCATTTTGAATGTACATATTTTTTGGATTTTTACATCTTGACAGAGCTGCGTATAATTGACCATGGAAAAATAATGGTCTTTTGATATATAATTCTACATAATCAAAGCTTTGTCCTTCTGATTTACCAATAGTCATACAGAAAGCTAAAATGACAGGGAATTGATTTCTATAGAGGATGAATGGTAAGGAGGAAGATTCACCTGTATTTAATGTTATTGTAGGAATGAAAACTTTTTTACCTATTCTTTCTCCTGTAATAATATCTACCTCTATATTATATTCGAATAATTTCGTAATTTTAAGCCTAGTACCAATGCACAAACCATCATTTATTCTCAAATTTCTAATTAACATAACTATTGCATTTAGTTTTAATTTTAATTCATGAGGAGGAAGACCTTCTTTAACTTTATTTAAAGTTTCTATTGGGAGATTTAGGTAAATATTATCATCAGTTTGATCTACTCCTTTATGTTTAGCGCAGGCAACATTGTATTACGTTTTTTCTTTATCATTTAATAATCCTAATATTTTGTTATTCAAATATATAATGTTATCATTATGAGGAGCTAAAATAACACGATCATAGTTATTATTTTGATTAATATCTTTAGAAATTTTCAGACAACCATCTTTTGTTTTCCAATTGGCAGGTATTATAAAAGGATTTATTTATCCTTCGCCGATTTGTAGTAAGAATTCTGAGAAATTACTATTTATTGATCGTACGTTTTTATATAATTTAAAAATTTTAAAGTTAGTCCATAAATCAGAATACTTTATAGTTTCTTCAATAATTGTAATTCTAAAATATTTTTTATTACTGTTAAAATTTGCCGAAAATCTCCACCCAAGATTATAAGTTTTCCTGCAAATGGTAAGTCGTTCATACATATATCTTTCAAAGAGTTATCAATAATTTCTAAAGCTTTCTTAGGAATCATGGATGCCTCATCCGAAATAATTACTTCGACTTCGCGTAATTTTTGTTGTCCAATTATAATTTTAAAAAGGAACTTTCAATATTATTGAAATCTAATGGTAATCTAAATGTTCTGTGAGCCGTTATTCCTTTGGATAACAAAATAGAGGCTATAGTAGTCCATGCCATTGATAAAACATTTTGGTTTTGTGAAATAAAGTAGTATATGATCGTTTTGTACAAGAATGTTTTTCCTGAGCCTCAAGAACCATCGATAAAAATAATTTTATTTGTACTGTGTCATAATTCTTCAAAAATTGGTTTCTAGTCTTTATTCAGTTGTTTGAACATATTATCAAAAATTTTACTACTATTCAAATCATCATCATTATTGCAAAAAACATTAGTTTTTTAAGAGGGTTAGGCTCCGATAAACCAAATATTTTACAAGACACATTTTCTAATAATAATATGTCATTAATATTATTCAATGCTTGATTTTCTTTATTTTTCTTAAAATCTTTGCAGAAATAACTTTTAAATTTTTCCCATATTCTTATTCCTTGAAAGTTTTCTGCGAAAATGAACCACGCAAAAAATTTACGTAATTGAGAAGGTAGCATAATGCGACATGCTTCTTCAAATATATTAAAAATTTGAGAGTCATCTTGAATTAAAGACATGGAAATCGCAGTTTCTTTATATGTTTCGTAAGTTATATTTTTATGTGTACGTAAATCGGTAAATGAAGTAGCACCTTTTAAGCGATTTAAAATTAATTTTAAAAAATCTTTCTGAATCTTTAGAAGATACAACGTGTAAACGTCCGATAGCATAATTTTTTTTCTCATTTAATCCAAGTTTTTGTCAAGTCAAATTTGTAATATTGCGGAACGTTGGCATATTTTATATTATTAGCAAATTTATCTTTTCGATTCAAATCAAACCATGCTGTTAACGTTGTTTTGCAATTATCAAGGGCTTTTAATTCCTTATTCTCTTCGAAAATTATTCTTTGGTGATTTTCTGTATGAACAGCAAGACGTAATTACAGTATGACTTCTTCCACATGCAGGGAATTCCTGCAAACGCCATGCTACTTCCATTGGACTCAAATATCTACCGTCAATATATTCTATTATTTCATCGTATACTGAGTCATCATTACTATCATAATCTTTCTTGATTTTATAAAATGCTCTACCGCTGCCTTTGTGAATGTAATCGAATATATACTTAATATTTTGAATAGAAGCACAATATTCAACATTTATATGACATCTGTATTTTTTCAAAAGAAATTTATTATATGGAACTACCATAGAGTTGTTTACCGGAAAAATTTTTTTGTTTGCTTTCATTCGGTATATATGATTTTCAAAACTATTATTTATTCGTTTATATTGAGGATAGCCATTTTTTTAAACGATGTCAATGATTGGTAATGTTTTGGAAAATTTTTTTACATATGTCTTTATTTTTACTATAACAGGAAGAGCTTTCAGTATGTGATCCGTGCAATATATGTTTTATAACTAATTTTTGTAAAATATTATTATTAGATGGTATTTCAGCAGATATACGAGCAATTCTCAGGATTTTTTGCAAAAAAGTGGGGCAAAAAAAATAAAAAGTATTTTGAGGCACACTTCTGTTCTAAGTTTTTTCTCGTTCTGTAGGTCATATAGTATACGAGAAAATTTTCGAACAGTCGAAAACGATCTTGTGACACCGTTTTAGAAAAAAATCCATTTTTCTTATGGAAACTTAACATGGGAAACGAGCCCCCCTGCGTGTCTCGCTGCGCTCGACACGCCAACCCCCCCCGCCCCCTCACACACCTGCTCCCCGCTTCGCTCATCGCCCACCCCCTCCCTATGTAACAACTTCGTTTTCACATAATAGGCACGACCGCAATGCTCAGAAGAATCTTATTCTTTTATTATTGCAAAAATTGAAATACTTGATTTTTCGTTTTTGTCATTAAAATAAATATAAAATACATCTACCTACAATAGAGTTTAAATAAAAATTGTCCATTTGCTTTTACACATTTATTTCATTTTTTTTGTAGAAGGTTTGCGTTTTAATTCTACATGTATAAATATATTTAGATAACTTTGTAATTATAGCCTATGATATATATAAATTTAATACGTACTTATTCATATGATTAAAGTGCACATAGAAATATTGAATATAAGTATCCTGATTGCAGGTATATTTAAAATTAAAAAACCTAGTTATCATAATTTTTATCGAAATCGTTTTTATGATTTATTATTTTTATTTATGAATACGTTGAGTAGAAAAAAAGTTTCAATATTATCTACAACTTTTGTATTTGATATTTTTAAGAATAGTCAAATTCTGTTGAATAATATCTGCTCATGAGTGTTCCTGACTACATATACTTATACAATCTCAATTACGAACATACAAGAGCTCGCGGCACAATCAGTAATGCTGCGAAGCGAAAAGGAGTAAACTGCAGAATTAAGAAAAAAAAAGTCGACACTGATGCATTTGGCAACGGCAATCTCACATATAGCGCTGCTTGCACATGAGTACTATTGCAGCAGCCGTAACGGCTACCTCGATTATACCTATAGGCTACATGCTTCGCGCACACACAGCGGAAAAATGCATGCGAGATGCGATCCACGTGATCGCCAGCGCTCTTTGTGTATACCTAAATATATGTATATATTGTCGCGCGGTACGAAGAAAAGCCAACTTAGAAGTTACAGGCGAAGAAAAGCCAAAGACGCGTCTAAGACGAAGAAAAGCCAGTTTGGATCCTTCTAGGCGAAGAAAAGCCAGTTTGACTTGTCTCAAACGAAAAAAAGCCAGTTTGCGCCGTTCCTGCGGAGGAAAAATCCTCCAACTGACTACATCTAATCAATTACTAGTTATCTTATTATCTTGACTGATCATCTTTTTATCTTTTTAAAAACATTTTTAATCTTGGGCGCGCTTTCTGCTACTGCTGGCAGTACCTATCCTATACTGTATACTGCGGAGTGCGAACTACGCAGCGTGCGCGCTTGTCTCCGTGGCGTGTGGCGTCTGATGTCAACAATTGCATCGCTTGGCTCCCGGCGTCTCCAGCGAGACCGCGGCTGCTATAGTACGCCGCCCTAGTGATTCTCGTCACTTTCAGCGTGTTTGCCGGTTGCTGAGGATTCATCGAAGACACAAAAAGACACAAAAGCAGTGTATCAACGGCGAGAGCAGATTTGATAAGCTCTTTCTCGTTCCTAACCTCTCTGATGGGTCAGCTGATGGTACTTTTTCTTGTTGCAGGTATCTATACGTGACAACGGGACGAGTGTAAACAACGAACACTACTGCAGACCGTTTCTTGAATATGGAAATATTATTTGAGTTGTTTATTTATTAGTTAGTGGTTTTTAGGTGCTCAACTTTCCTTGTTTTCTTCTTACACTACTGGCTATGTGTACAGTATTATGACTCTCAGCGACTCTCAGGTTGGGACTGTTTACAGCAATGAAACGAGTAAAGGCTTCCAGTGGCCTTGGCCTCTTGTTGTTACCTGGTGGTATCTGGTTCAGCGAGTGAACTACAACCATTGCTGCAGACTTTTCTTTTGTATGGTAATGTCTTTATCGGTGTCATATATTTATTAGTCACATGTGGTTTTTAAGTGCTTTACTTTCCTTGCTTGTCTCCCAGAGTCAAGGCTGGTCTATTATTAATGTGCTTTGATGATTCTTAGACTGAGCCAGTCCAGGACTTTGACGGCCTCTGTCAGTACTCCCCCAGATGATTCTCAGCAGACTGGCATCCATAAAGTAGTGCCAACTTAGATTATTGAACCATTTTTTGCTACTTCTACATCTCCATCAGTGATCTTCGAGTTTTAGCGCACAAGAATGTGAGGGGAAATTAGGAAGTGTTAATTAGGAACTGAGGGATATTATAAAAGTGCTGTATGTGTGTATGTGTGGTTAGATGATATATGGGTAGGTAGTTGTCGTTGGTAATATTAACTCGTCTAGCTAATTATTAAGTTTGGTCAGGGTGTAAGAACTCACCTGAGGGTGTCTGTTGTATTAAAATACATGATTATGTATTTCACAGATTTTTACCGCGTGAAACTTGCTTATTTAATAGTTTTCTATACACTGTACAACTAACAGAATTAGCTAGAGCATTGCATTCTTTATGCATTGAAATTTACCAAATTACAAAATTTATAGTTTATATATTACACAAAAGTTTTTTGTAAATATGATATTATTTTAACATGTAATTATATAATACACAATTTTGATTATTTTAGTTCAATCGCTTAAGTCCTAGGGACATAGTTAATGGGTTAAGCTGTGTAATCTTATTTTTAAATTTCTTAAATTTATTACCATCACAGTAAGATGACATAATTATATAATTTTACCAATCCAATTTTTATGCATTTTTCTAATTTTAATTCTACTACATTCTACGTTCTTTAAATCACTTAACAAGAAATTATAACTTTTGACAGCTTCTATGTAACAGTTTTTGTTACTTACTGTTTTACTTTTTTATTGGCATCTATACACTTCTATTTCTTAAATTAATTGTTTTTCTCTAATATTTAATTTCTCATAATGATAGAAAATCGATTCAAAACAACATAATTATTTAATATTTAAAGGGTATTCTTCAAATACAAAAATATTTTTGTATTCAAGTTTAATGATTTTATTTTATAGATTATTTAATAATTTTGTACTATTCATATAGGTATAAAGCATCCCAAGCTATTATAAGCTATTATACCATAATTTTTAATATTATTAAAAAGAGCATAATATAATATCAACAATGTTTTAGTTTGCGTAATCTTTGTCTTTTTGTAGAAAATAGGGACATAGATATTTCGTTTCTTTACTTATTGTTTCCAATGTGTTTATCCCATTAAATATTGTAATCAAATGTAATTTTGTATTTTATTATTATATTTTTGTAATCATGCTCACTTTGAAATGTTATATCGCTTTTCTGGTCTTATTTATATCTATTGTATCGAATATTTCTGTGTCAAATCGAATTCAATCCAATTATAATCGACAAGTCAATCTACGGGGTTTTGAAGCATTAAAAATTATGTTTATAAGTTTAGAAATGATTATATATATAAATGTTACTTGGAGTAAGTTTTGTTTCAACGTTGTCTATATGCTTTGTACTTAAGTTTATTGAAAGACGAATCCTTGTTATACTTATAATTTGTTTGAAGTAAGATTCTGTAAAGTTATAGCCGAAAATCGTTTATTTTATGTATATTTTAGCGTTTAGATTCGCTTTTATCAGATTAGCTCATTAAGAACTGATTTCACACAAAAATGTTAAATGGGAAAAATTTTTGTTTAACTATTATCTACAACTTCTGTATTTAACATCTTTATGTAAAATCAAATTCTGTCAAGTTGTAGCTGAAAATCGTCCATTTTATGTATATTTTGGTGTTTAAAATCGTTTTTAAAAGTCTAACTCGTTAGGAGTTGATTTTACACAAAAATGTTAAATGGGAAAAAGTTTTATTTCAATATTATCTACAACTTTTATATTTAATATTTTTGTGAAAAATCGAATCCTGACAAGTTATAGCCGAAAATCGTTCATTTTATGTATATTTTGGCGTTTAAAATCGTTTTTATAAGTGTAACTCGTCAGGAGTTGATTCTACACAAAAATGTTAAAGGAAAAAAAAATTTTATTTCTATATTATCTATAACTTTTGTATTTAACATTTTTGTGTAAAATCAAATTCTGTTAAGTTACAGTCGAAAATCATTCATTTTTGACCTTTTTTTGCTGTTTTTCGTAGTTATGTTGACAAATATTGCTCGTACAAAAAAGTGTTCAACATAAAAAAGGTGTATTTTAATTAGTTTTAGTAGATAGACCTGTACATGGTAGCTTAAAATTAATTTTTCTAGACGAAAGGCTCAAAAATCGATTTTTTGCAATTTTTCTTTGTGCTCGCATTTTGAAAATTTTTTATCAATCGTTCTCGCTGGAGAACTGGAACTTTGGTGTAATTAGACGAGTATTTTCCCGGAATTCCGAAGGATTCGGTCGAAAATTCATTGAGATAATCGAGCAACATGCGTACATACGGGCGTACAGACATACATACATCACTGAAAACGCTTTAAACGCACTCATTCTGAGTGGAAAATGGTTTTTACACATTAAATTTTCAGTATTTGAATTCTTACAATTTTCACTCTGGTGATATTATAAGGCTCTCCCGAGTAGCGGTCGTGCCTAAAAATGGATGAAAAGTAGTCACTGGTGATGAGCCAATAGTATGATTTTAAATGTGCCAACAAATATTCCACAAAAAAGCGATTAAAATAGATGGAAAGAGCTTTAATTTAAGCTAAAGATCGTTAAAATTGGTCGGTTCTGCGCAAAGTTACGTGCATTTGAAAATCGCGAAAAATGACCAAAAATGGGCGATTTTCCAGAATCCACGTAATTCAATCATTTTTGGTCATTTTCGCGGTTTTCAAATGCTTGTAACTTTGCGCATAACCGACCGATTTTAACGATCTTTAGCTTAAATGAAAGCTCTTTTCATCTACTTTAATAGATTTTTTGTGGAATATTTGTTGGCACATTTAAAAGCTTACTATTGGCTCATCATCAGTGACTACTTTTCGTCCATTTTTCCCATGTTAAATTTCCATAAGAAAAATGGATTTTTTTCTAAAACGGTGTCACAAGACCGTTTTCGACTGTTCGAAAATTTTCTCGTATACTATATGACCTACAGAACGAGAAAAAACTTGTAACAGACGTGTGCCTCAAAATTTTTTTATTTTTTTTTGCCCCACTTTTTTGCGAAAACTCCTGAGAATTGCTTATATGTCTATCAACAGCTTCAGGTGTCATTAATTTATTATTTGGATGTAACGTTACAAGCAAATGAACATATGGTAAACCTCTTTTTTGAAATTCAATTGTACATACATGAGTTAAAACTGGTCCAAAAATTTCGTTTTGTGTTATATCATCCAACAAATTAAGAAATTTTGTGTAAAATAATCTTACTGTAATATTTGCGATATCATTGGGAGTCGTTTCAATTGGAAAATTTTTTAAAACATGTTTTATTTCTCCCCATTTAGGAGTACACGTCATTGTTATAAATAAATCAGGTCTACCTATATTCCTTACTATTGCCATTGCATCCTGATAATGTTGTTGCATATATCTTGGACTACCTATGTAAGTTGCAGGTAATATAAATAGATTTCCAAATCTTTCTTTTTTTTCAAAATTTTGTGATAGATTTGATGCACTATTAATAACATAACCCCATAAACCTTGATAACATTCAACTCGGACTTACCTTTATCTCCACCACTAGGTCGTCTGAGCTCGTCCTTGGCCCGTGCTGCGCAAATGCTAACTCCGTAGAGCGTGCGCTTAGCTGTGCGCTTATGAGCGTACCCGATAGTGTTGCTCCCCTATGCAAATTTGTTCTGTCGACCTCACCCGCTTCCGTTCACTTCGCGCGCATCGCGTTCAACTTCCAGTGCCATAGACAGCGCTAAGAATAGGCATGTTGCTTCTCACCTCGCTGACGCTCCGTCCATTGAGGCAAAGTGGCGTGAGCTTCGATGCCTGCTCGTTACCAGCCCGAGCCTGCCGTCGCCGCTCGCCAAGTTTGCTGCCGATGACCTTAACTCCTTCTATGCCACCACCGTAAACCGCCACTCACCTATCACTGAACTTAACTTTGATTCAATAGCCGAACAGCCTCTCACCCCGGCACTAGCAGCCTTTTTTGCCTCCGCCCTTCCTCGGAGCGCGAAGTGGCTGACGCCTTTCTGCGATCCTCCTTCAAGGCTACGGGGCATGATGGCCTCTCTCTACCCATGCTAAAGCTAACCCTACCGAACTGCCTTTAACATGTCACCAACCTTTTCAACACCTCCATAGTCTGTGCTACCTTCCCCTCCAGCTGGAAGAGAGCAATCATTCGTCCACTCGCCAAATCTAAGGAGATGTCGCAGCCCTCCGATACGCGACCGATAGCCCAGCTGCCTGAACTCCAGGGTACTCAAACGACTGGTGCATAATCAGCTCCAGGGTTACCTGGAGGTCAACAACCTACTACACCCTCGCCAAGAAGGCTTCCGCCGCGAGCACAGCACCCAGTCCGCTCATCTAGGGGTGTTTGACGATATCCGCCAGGGCATTGATGAGCGTATGCTAACCTTTCTCATCTTGTTTGATTTTTCTAAGGCTTTTGATTCCATCCCTCATGCCACCCTTCTCGCCAAACTCAGAGCGATAAACTTCTCCACACACACTCTGCGGTGGTTCTTTTCGTATCTGGCTGAAAGACTCTATGGGTCAAAAGGCAGTCATTGATTCTGGTAGAAAAATCTCAGACTGGCTTCGCGCTGCGTCTGAAGTTCCGCAAGGAAGCGTTCTTAGCCCACTACTCTTTACCATCTATATTGATGACCTCTCGGCGGTGGTCCGTTTCTCCAAGGTCATGATCTTTGCCCATGACACACAGCTTTATCATCATTTCTTTTTACCCGAGATGCCCAAACTGTCGCAGACTGGGCCCATACTAACAGCCTCACCCTGAATTCCGGCAAAACTAAGGTCACGATCCTTGGCAGTAATGCCTATACTCGCGAGTTCGATCTTGAGTCCTTTCCTCGCGTCGTTATTGATGGCACCAGGCTCCTTTACGTGACGGAAGCGCGAAGTCTCGAAGTGATTTTTACCAACACCCTCGACTGGCAAGCCCACACTAAACTTGTCTCGCGTAAAGTTTTCGGCTCACGTTATACCCTGCGCTTTTTCCGACATGCGCTATCGAGGGTCATCAGGAAGCACCTGGCCGAAACGCTTTTCTTTCCCCAGCTTGATTACGCCGCCCCTGTTTACAACCACCTCGACAAGGAGCGTACGAAAAAGCTGGAGAAAGCTCTGAAAGTCTGTGTGCGGTTCGTGGTAGGTTTCATACCGCGCCGAGAACATATCATGCCTTATAGGCTCGCTCTTGGCTGGCTGTCCGCCCTTTGGAGGCGCCAATATTAAATTGACATTCGAGCATTCAAAGCAGTGGCCAACGCGCATCTCGTGGACCGTTTAACTTCAGGTTAAATGTTGAGCTTATCCTGCACCGTTCTGATCGCCATCCACCACAACCGTTCGAACCGCCCCCGCGGCACACCGAGGCATTTAAGCACTCATTCGCGCTTGAAGCTATGGACCTCCTAAATTCTGCCCACGTCACCGACTTCTCCCCTGCCTACATCCTGTCGTTCAAGCGAACCTTGCGCCACGCCTTTTTTTAGCTGTGATGTGATGGATTCGAAACTGCGCGTCCGCAATGAAGGCCTGCCTACATGCTTGTTGTACTGCCTGCCGCCACCGGCAGCTGCTCCGCGTGCTCATCTATAGAGCCTGCGCTTGCTGCGTTTACGGCGGGCGTTGCGTCACCTGTCTCCCCCGTATCATTGTTATTTTCGCCCCCATTATTTTATTTTATATTATGTTATCTCTCTATTTTTTGTTATCTCCAGTTTTATTGTTATTTTTATTTTTAATTTATTCTCACCGATGTAAATTCTACTTTAGTTTTATATTTCATTCTTTTTCTGTTACTACGTCTTACTTTTATTTTTATTTTCTATTTTTATTTTTACTTTTTATTCTTATTTTTTATTTTTATTCTTGTTTTGCGTTTTATCGCTGCCGTTACTGCGTTTTATTTTCTATCTTATTTTGCGTCTTATCTGCGTTTCATCTCTGCCATTCCTTTATTCATTGCGCTTTTCATGTATCGCAACCCTATAACGATGTCATCTATTACCCTTTAGTATGTTATTTATTATTTTGTTACTCACTTTGTATTTTTTTCTTGAAGCCCCAGACGGGGTCTCACCCCATGGTACCAATAAAGACCAATCAATAAATCAATCTTTAGGTTCGTTCTCTCTCAGCTTCTCTCTCTCTCTCTCAGTGTCACTCTCTTAGTCTCTCTCTCTTAGCCTCTTTCAGCCTCTCCTTTTTCAGGTTCTCTCTCTCTTTGAGGCTGTCTCCCAGCCTCTCTTTTTTCAGGTTCTTTTTTCAACTTTTGTCTCTCTCTCTCAACCTCTCTCTTCAAGCCTCTGTTTTCTATATTGTTACTTATCTAAGGCTTTTCTTTTTCTTCGCTCTGTCTCTTTCTCTCTTTAAATTTTGTTAATATAAAATTAACATATTCTCTTAAATAAGTAAACCATGAAGAAACATTTAGCTGAATGATAAAATCTTTCAAATGCTCGAGCAGGTGAGTGTGTAAGAAGGTTCCGCGTAATGTCCGCTGTCAAATGTCCGATTTCAGCTGAGCACGTAAGAAGGTTCCATTTCAGTGAAGCTCGTAAAAAGGTTCTATCTCAGCTGAACACGGAAGAAGGTTAGATTTCCTCTGAGCGCATAAGAAGGTTCTATCTCAACTGAGCGTGTGAGAAGGTTCCGCGAAATGTTCGCTGATTAATATCCGAGTAAATAAGGTTTTGAACTTACTTAAGGCACTTTTTGAAGTTTCTTTTGGTGATAATACCACAAATGAGAAAAACTTTCGATAGTGTTCCAATACTTTATCCCTCCGATAAGTAAATGACATTTTTTTTAAATTAACGAAATTTAAATAACCCATACCTTTTTACACGAATTTTTCGTAAAAATTAAAGCAATAAGTATACTTATGATACACCTATAACTACAGCAACCTTGTAATGGATCAAATGGTCGGTGGCCTTGTTTACCTCTGGCGACAAATCGGTAGGACTATATGGGTTGGGAAAAAGGTAGCGTTACTCGGCGAATTTTGATCGCCAAGCGCGATGAGACGATCGAAGCGGCACAATTAATCGCTCACTTCCTCGTGGAGAGTCATAGTAGAAGGAATACTCTAGCTTCTAAGCGTGACCCTAGCCCGAAAGGGGTAAGTAGCGATATATGCGACGTGATAAGGGGTGGGATGAGGGTGTCTGTAACAATATTTAATATGTATTGTATATATATGTGTATTTAGTGAGTGAGACGGGCGATTCGACGGGCGCGCGACGAGACATACGTATCAGCAGCGCAGCGACGGAACGAGAAGGCGCAGAACATATTTTGTGCGCAGTGTTTCGAACTGGCGATTGACAAGGCAGCTCACGAGTTACTACAACGACGCTTCATCCGTCCGTGCCGATTTTTGGACCTCATCGTCATCGAGCTGTAACTTCACGCCGAAAAATCCCAGGTTACACGAGTATATTATTCGCTCTCGTGCGTGCGATCGTCTTGGTGTCACGATAGATGTCAATAATAATTAAAAAACCACTGCCAATTTATTGGCACGTAGCTTCCTCCAAATTAATGTATTGTTCCGATATGTATAGTATATATTTTACATATGAAATATATTTATTCATTATACTTTTTTTCAATGATTTAATAATTCATTAATATTTAAAAAATTAAAATTTTTTGTCTTATTATTGAAAATATTTGTTATTTGACACTTATTTTATTTAAAAAAAGTAATATTTTAAAATATAAAATTAAAAAATTACTATTTACCCTGAGATCAACTTACTCACATGTTCAAAATCATATATAACTCCATTTTTTACATTATAAATATATTATTATTCAATAATTGTGTATCTTTATTATAAATAATTGTGTACGTATTATAAAAATTGAAATTATACTTCTAATTTTGATTTTTTTAATGGTCCGTTATAATTTTCGTTATCATCTTCTTTTAATTTCAATAAAATATCGTCGATTGTTGATTTTATCATTTCTCATACCATCTTAGTAAAAAAAGAGCAAATAAAATATTATATAAACACTAATGTCAGTGGCAGTTAATAAAAATATTTACGTAAGTTTCTAAAGGTAAAATGAGTGTATATATAATTATATCCCCGTGAACCATAAACGTTAAAACTTTAACATATTTATTTCCAAAATTGAGTGAGGGTAATTCTTACCATATTCACTTCTTAAATCGAGATTATTTGGAAAATTAGTTCCAAAAAGTTTAAACTTTAAAATTTGTATCTCAAAATTGAGTGAGGGTAATTCTTACTATATTCACTTCTTAAATCGATATTATTCGAAAAATTAGTTCAAACTCAAATATAATTTGAGGTAGTTCATCAGGAAATTGATTTTCATTAAATTTTCTTAAAAATTAGTGTACACCCGACAGAAGTTGATTCTTTTCGAAAGTGCCTAGTCAAATTTAAAATCCTGCAATCTCATTGGACGATTCCAATTTTATAGGGTTTACACAATAGTATACAACAATAAATGAGGAGTTTCCACCATACATAATATGCTTATAGCACAATTTTTCCGATATTGTTATTATGACGGCATTGTCCGGTCAACTACCTTAAATTTAATTATCCCTTCCTGTCAGTTTTACCCGACTAAAATTTTAAATTTACTGACATTATCAAAAATGAAAAATTACAACAATTTTACTCCAGTTATTTACACCCTAGGGAAGTTGATTCTTTCCGAACGTGCCTAGTCAATTTTAAAATCCTGCAATCTCATTGGACGATTCCAATTTACTTTTTCAATGATTTAATCTCCTATTATATTAAGATGATGTTTCCTCACTTTTTTTCCTAACCCACCCTTTCAATTGTCATCAATTTTTGGACAATTCTTGGACAATTTTTGGACAATTTTTGGACAATTTTTGGACAATTTCTGGACAATTTCTGGACAATTTCTGGATAATTTTTGGACAATTTTTGGACAATAAAACGCCATCACCAACATTTAATAGCCATTGCTTAAACTCTATATTATTATCTTTAATGCGTTTATTATCTTTTAGACACATATTTTCAAACTTAACCCATAAATGTAACGGCCGGCGCGTGTGCGTGCGCACGTGTGTGTGTATAGGTGTGCGCTGATGAGACTTGAGGCGAGTCTCGGCAAACCGCGACGCGTGCGCGAGAGCCGATCACGCGCGGTGATTGGCCTACGTCGGCCAGAGTCGCCTTTGCGAGTACGTGTGTGCGACCGCGCGCACACGTACATAGCGTGCGCGAGCGCACCACCCGAATCGGCGCGTACACAGCGTACGCGCCGCGTGTATAGAATTGGTTTCACCCGAGGGGCAATAAACTTAAAGTTCTTTTTAGCATTCGTGTACGCGTGTGACTAACGCGCCCTTCCCTTCCCTTTTCCACGTTGGTGGTGCTCGCGCATTTCTGAGCAGCCGAGGTAGCACGCGCGAGAGAGAGAGAGAGCGCGGCAGCGAAGTCGCGCGTTGTAACGCCGGTAGGTACGGCTGCCGACGAAGGCAGCCGACGGCGAGCGACAGCAGCGTAAGAAGAGACACGACGCCGAGGGTCTGCACGAGCCAGTGCTCGGGCATTTAACTTGTGCCGCGCCGTTCATCGGCAACTCCGCTTGGGAGATTTACAGCGCCAAGGGAAATACCTACCCCGTTACAACTGGCGCTCTGAACGTGTGGAAACACGAGTACCTGCCACCGACGAGCGTGCGGGAAATTAGGTTGGGAAAGGAAAATCCCTTTTTCTGTTTTTTTTTGATAATCGGAAATAAAGGTTAAAATTCGAAATTTTAATAAACAAATCAGGTTTTCTTTCTACGGATCGTAGAATCGGGTGGTGCGGATAACTGCGACGCGCCGCGTACGAATTTTTGCGAGCGCGCGATTACTTGCGTATGTAAGCGTGTGTATGTACGTCTCTGCCGACACACGCTGACGGCAGAGTATTATACAATAGTTTCGGTTTCTTGGAAAAGTCAGCACATGAGATCAGACAGTAAATTAAATAGTTACGGCACGACGCGAGTTTAATTTACACTTCCCTTCCTTTTGTTGCTTAAATGGTTGACCGATTAATTAATTAATTAGTTAATTAATTAACAAAATATTGTATTAATTAATGAAAGTTTTTTTTCTTGTTTTCCTTTTCGCTTTTTTTTTTATAATATCCTCAAATTAATTTCGGCGAACTTCGTAGCAGATGGGTAAAGCAACAAAAGGAAGCGATTCGTCGTCTCTCAGCGGTGGTAGAGAGATTGTGAACCACAACTGAGAGTCGAACCGGAATATACACACACACGCACTCGATCGGAGTATACCTGATAGGAGGAAAATTATTTTGTATTTTTGTTGTTGTTGTATTTTTGGTGCACCCAATCGATACGCGAACGTACTCGATTACCCGCGCACAGGTATACTCCGAGAGAGGTTTAGTTATAAACTAAAGCAACGATGGGAGAGTCTGCATTCAAAGCTATTGATAATTGGTGCAGATGTCTTACCGAGGAAGAGATACTGCGATACAATCAGGCGCTCGGACTGAAAGGGAACGGCGGAACGTTCCAGAAATTGGAACGAATCAGCATATGGCTGGCCGGCAACTACGATCCAGAAGATTTTGAAGGCGTAGCCGCCGCCGACGAGCATTCCGCGTGGGCGGAACGCCCGAACGCTCGCCGCACGTTCCTAGATCGAACATCCGGCTCAGAACACGATATATTGTGGGCAAACTCCACGTCGGACGAGCCGCATTCGCTCGAGATTTTAAAAACGGACGACATAGTCCAGAAAAACCTTGAGCACAGTTGTGAATGGGCAGCAGACGCAACCAGGGTTGACAGCGAAGAGGAAGCAACGTTCCAAGACGATGCTAGCAACCAAGATGCTGAGGAGAGCGAACGAATCACGGCCAAGAAAGGGTCGGCAATGTTCGAAATGTCGATGGCGGACGGCACGACACTGCAAGTGCCAATCGATTCGGCCGTATACATGGCCACGGTCGATAAGAAACTTCGGCAAATTGAAGAGTCGACGCGGATCATGGCCGCCAACTCAACTCAGCATCCGAACGCCAACAGCACCCGGCGGGAGAGCACCGAAGCGATGCGGCGAGTGACGTTGACGGACCTCACACCCGCCGGCAGAAATGCGGAGAATTTGCGAGAACAAACACAGATGAGAAATTTGCCCTCTTGGCAAGACATCGGCGGACGGGGGCTGCCGATCCCCATACGGCAGCCTCCTTCGAGGCTACGACAGCCCTCGGTGAACGCGAGGTCGCCGCCACCTACTATCTCGCTGTCGCGCCGAACCGGTTTCGGTGGCGCCTGGGGGGGGGGGGGTGGATCACAGAGTCAGCCAATCGAATCATCGGACTCTGAGATACGGCATGACCTACGAGGACGGTCCATGCCGGGGACGTGCGACGAATTGAACCGCAGGACGGGCGGCAGACTGCGAGATGTCGGCCAGGTAGTACACCGATGGGGATATAAGTTCGCCGGCGATTCGGGCGAAAGCATCGACACTTTCCTCGAGCGAGTCGAGGAAAATTGGGAACACGCCAAGCTTACGGAAGGGGAAATACTGAGTGTCCTTCCGGAGCTTTTCGTCGGTGTAGCCGGTACCTGGGTGCGATCCAACAGGATGAGCTGGATCATCTGAGAGGAATTCTGTCGCCGGATTCACCGATGGTGCGGTATGACGGACCGTGTACAGCAACGGCTGGCGCACGAGGTTGCTTTGAGGACGCAAGGACCAGAAGAGTCCGTGCGTGACTATATTACGTGCCTCAAAGCAATGATGCAAAAGATGGAGCCACTGCCCACACTCGACTTCAAGCGGAGGACACTACACCGGAACATGAATCTGCAATTGCAGCAGCTCATTCCGCGAAATTATTTCGAGGACATCGAGACATTGCTTGACCTCGCAATGGATGCGGAGCTCGCAGTGGACGCGGAGAAGTTCTTTAAGCCTCCGCCGCCCCCGGAATCGTGCGTGTACGCCCAGTGGGCGTATAAACCTCGAAAATTGGCTCCACCCAAGGTGAAAGCCGCGGCGGTAGACACGAAGCTGCCCGGCGACGCCACCGCCGAAAACGCCGACGATAGAAGAAACGACCGAGCGATTCGCGAACGTGATTCTGGAGGGAATGCAACGAATGCAATCGAAACAACTGCCCCCTCCTCCATCTGCACCCCTTTCGCCGTGGAATCGGAGCGGAGAGAAAAGGGAACAGGAGAAAGAGTAGCTCCAAACGCTTCAGCAGGAGGACGAGTAGAAGGAGCGAGAAGTCCAATTCCAGCAGTGATTCGAGCGAAGATGACCGAGCCAAGCGGTTGCCGAGGAGGACAGGCGACCCGAGCGCACCGGCGCCGGGAGCATTTAGCTGTTATGGATGCGGCGCTCCTGGCGGAATTCGCCGAAATTGCCCGAAGTGCGCGGGAAACGTCTGCCGAAGTCCCCGCACTAAAACCGGACGCCGCGGCCGGGCAATTAACGGCTGAGCCGGCAGCCGAGCACGAGCAGGAATTGAGGTGGTGGTTACAGGTGACGATTGGAAATTACCGACTCCGCGCCCTCTACGATACTGGAGCTTCACGCACCGTAATGGGAGCGGTCGGCCTGTAGCTCGCCTCCGCGTTAGGGCGACCATTGATGCCGAGCTACGGTCGCCGCGCGAAAGTCGTCGGAGGACAGACGGCGACGATCGCCGGTTACGTCGAGCTGCCGTTCGAGGTAGCTGGCGTAAAGCGAGACATTCGGGTAGCGGTGCTGCCGGATGACAAAGTGGATTGTTACTTGGGCGCAAACTTTGTCAGAGCCTTCGGTACGATCCACGTCTCCATCAACAACTAGTTGATCGTGAGCGCGGCGGATAAGCGCGTAGACTTGGAAGTCGCGGGGGTCTCATCCGTCGAGGCGATCCAGGTATCGTCGAACGGCCTCTAAGACGTCTCGGAAGGACAGCGCCAGGAGATGGCAGAGCTGGTAGGCCAAATTCTCGGTGGAGAGGACCAAGCTCTCGGCCGCACTACGTGGGCGAGCCACCACATTGAAGTGGGGAGCGCGCGCCCCGTGAAGCAGCGTTATTACCCGGTGTCCAAGAAGCTCGAAGAGGATATGTACCGTCAAGTGATCGAGATGCTCGAATCTGGGGTAATCGAGCCTTCTACGAGCGCGTGGTTGAGCCCCGTCGTTGTGATACGGAAAAGCAACGACAAGTACCGTTTCTGCATCGATTTCCGTAAATTGAATGCGGTGTCGAAGGCTGACGCGTACCCGCTGCCATACATGGACGCGATATTGCGCAAGCTGAAGAGCGCAAAATATATCTCGACGCTCGACCTAAGCTCGGCCTACCACCAAATTCTGCTGACGCCGGAATCGAAGGAGCTGACGGCATTCACAGTGCCCCAATTGGGCCTTTATCAGTTCACGGAATGCCATACGGCCTGTCTCAGGCCGGAGCGACGTTTCAACGTCTGGTGGACAAAGTTATCGGCCCCGAGCTCGAGCTGTATGCCCTCTCGTACCTCGATGACATCATCATCGCGACGGAGACGTATGAGGAGCATTTGAAATGGCTCGAGCACGAGCTGAAGCGCGTTAAAGAGACCGGGTTGACGATCAACCGTGAGAAGAGTGTGTTTGGCAAGACTGAAGTCAAATACCTCGGTGTGCTCGTCAACCGGGACGGATTCCGGCCGGATCCTGATAAGATCGAGCCGATGATAAACTTTCCGGTACCAAAGAACTTGAAGCAACTGCGCCGCTTCATGGGGATGGCATCTTGGTACCGAAAGTTCTTTAAAAACTTTGCCACGATAGCCGAACCGCTCACAGCGCTAACGAAGAAGGATCGACGATATGAATGGGGCGACGCACAGCAAGAGGCTTTCGAAAAGTTCAAAGCCTTGGTGTCCTCGGCTCCTGTCCTCGCCAGACCCTCGTTCGATGTTCAGTTCATCGTACAGACAGACGCGAGCGACACCGGCATTGGCGCGGTGTTGTTACAAGTAATCGAGGGACAAGAACAAGTCCTCGAATTCACCAGCCGAGCACTTTCGCCAGCGGAGCGCAATTACAGTGTCACGGAGCGCGAATGCCTAGCGGTGATCTGGGCGATTAAGAAGTTCCGCCCGTACATCGAAGGATATCACTTCTTGGTGGGAACGGACCATAGCAGCTTGCGATGGCTGCACAGCCTGCACAGCCCCACAGGAAGACTGGCGAGATGGGCTCTCGAGCTGCAGAGACACTCCTTCGATGTGGAACATAGAAAGGGCGCGCTGAACCACGTGCCCGACGCGCTTTCGCGCATGTACGAGGAAGAAGATGACCTCGAGGTGTACGCGAGCACGTGGTCCGACGGTACCAAAGATGAGTGGTACCGAACCTGGCTGGACGAAGTGACACGCGACCCCTCAACCCATCCCAGGTGGAAAGTGGTAGGGGATCGATTATTCTACTTTCTCGCGGATGAGATAGTAGAGGCGGCGGTCGCCGACGACGAGGCATGGAAACTCGTCGTGCCTCAGGAGCATCGTCGCAAAGTGCTCCGCGAATCACACGATGATCCGCGAGCAGGAGCGCGAGGCCCTTGAGCAACGAGAACGCGAGGCTGTGGATACGTGGGCGGAGCGCCTGCATAATATGGATAGCCTGCGAAAGAGGGCTGCCGCACAAATAGCAGACGAGCACCGGCGACAAGCGACGTACTACAACGCGCATCGGCGAGAAGTATCCTACGGGGTAGGAGACCTCGTCTGCAAAAGGAACAGAGTCCTTTCCTCGGTAGCGCAAGGGATATCGGCGAAGTTAGCGCCGAAGTACGCCGGTCCACTAAAGGTGACCGAGATAACAGGCTCCAATACGGTAAGAGTAATAGACGAGAAGGATGCGAGCGAGGAGATCCTGCATGTTTCTCACCTCAAGCCTTACGACGAAGAAAGCAGCGACGAAACGGGCGAAGAAGTCGACGACGTCGAGGATCCGCAACCGCCGAGGGAAGACGTAAGCGTCCCGGTGATGAGCGACCCACCGGAGGCCGGCGGAGCGCCGCCGAGCGATGCGCGTCCCGTCGAAAAACGTCCTCGGGGACGTCCGCGTAAAACGGTTCGCATCGTGGTTCGCGCGGTTCCCGGTAAAACGCACGCGACAGCGAAGGTGAACCCCGGGACAAGAAAACCCCGGGGCCGACCGAAAGGTTCCGCGAAGCGACAGGAACCGAGGTCGCACCTAGATATCACTTCTTGGTGGTAACGGACCATAGCAGCTTGCGATGGCCGCACAGCCTGCACAGCCCCACAGGAAGACTGGCGAGATGGGCTCTCGAGCTGCAGGGTCACTCCTTCGATGGGGAACATCGAAAGGGCGCGCTGAACCACGTGTCCGATGCGCTTTCGCGCATGTACGAGGAAGAAGACGACCTCGAAGTGTACGCGAGCACGTGGTCCGACGGTACCAAAGATGAGTGGTAACGAACCTGGCTGGACGAAGAGGCTGACACGCGACCCCTCAACCCATCCCAGGTGGAAAGTGGTAGGGGGTCGACTATTCTACTTTCTCACGGATGAGATAGTAGAGGCGGCGGTCGCCGACGACGAGGCATGGAAACTCGTCGTGCCTCAGGAGCATCGCCGCGAAGTGCTCCGCGAATCACACGATGATCCGACCTCCGGGCACCAAGGTCGAGAAAAAACGTACGAGTGCGTGGCCAGGTTATATTACTGGCCGAAGATGTATCACGCAGTGAGGAAGTACGTGAAACAATGCCAAGTGTGTCAGCAGACAAAAGCGGAGCAAAGGCCGCCAGCAGGTCTGATGGGACAGCGGGTTATCGACGGGCCGCAGAGTGGGCTGAAATGGACCTCTTGTTTCAAAATAAAATATCTCAGCCGGGAATCGACCGATTTGGACGATTTTTTTTTTAAATACAGGTAATAAGAAGTACTTTAAAGGAAAACTATAGACAAATTGAATAAAAAACTTTTTAGGTCATTTTTTAGATCAAAAGTGATTTTTTGTTTTTTTCAATAACCAATCCCGCGTAAAAATAATTCATATATACTTATATTTATCTCAAAGGTTACTTATGCGGACGCATTCTTAATGGGAACGGTACTTATGCGGACTTTCATAGACTTGTGCAGATATTTTTTCGTGTCTGCATAGAGGAGGAATTATTTCTTTAGTCAAGCGTGACTTCTGCAGACACGCGTCTAATGGAAACGATACTGATGCGGACGACTGACGTAAACGGATCGGGACTTATGCGGACAAGTCTGCATATTTACCTATACATACGTTTTATATATATATATATATATATATATATATATATATATATATATATATATATATATATATATATATATATTGGTGCGAGACCTATACTGAATTTACGGTATATATATATATATATATATATATATATATATATATATATATATATATATATATATATATATATATATATATATATATATATATATATATATATATATATATATATATATATATATGTTTGTGAAACAGGACTTATGTTGACATCGCGGGTTAATGTTTATGTAAAATTAACATGTAAAAATTATGCGGACGTCCGCATAAGTACCGTAAATTCAGTATAGGTCTCGCACCAGTTCAGAAATTATCTGCATAAGTCACGTTCCACACAGATATATTCATATATTTATCTCAAAGGTAACTTATGCGGACGTATCCTTAATGGGAACGGTACTTATGCGGACTTCCATCGACTTGTGCAGACATTTTTGAGTGTCTACATAGAGAGGGAGTTATTTCTTTAGCCAAGCGTGACTTGTGCAGACACGGGTCTAATGGAAACGATACTTACGCGGACAACATACGTAAACGGATCGGGACTTATGCGGACGAGTCTACATATGTACCTATACATCTGTTTATATATACTTATATATCTCATATATATATTATATATATTTATATATATATTAATATATTATATAAATGGCGAAAAATGACAAAAATGAGCAATTTTTTTAAATCCACGTAATTCTTCAAATTTTTGTCATTTTTCGCCATTTTAAAATTCACGTAACTTTGCACAGAATCGACCGATTTTAACGATTCACATCTCCAATTAAAGCTTTATTCTTCAACTTTTATTCTTTTTAGATGTGCCCCAAAATGTTTTTTTTCCTTCTTCAACACCATTTTTGTGTCTATTTTGGAGGAATTGCACATATAAGTATATATGAATATATAAGTATATATAATATATAAGTTTATATGAATATATATATAATATATATATATATATATATATATATATATATTATAAGTATATATAATATATAAGTTTATATAATCATATAAACATGGACTTATGCTGACACCAATGTATAAGACCACGTGACCTGTCTGCATAAGTGTAGTACCGTTTATACAAGTGTCTGCACAAGTCTAGCGTGACTAAAGAAATAATCTCTCTACTTATGCTGACGTCTGCATAAGTCGGTCTCTGTCTGCATAAGTCTATTTAAATTTCGGAAAGTGTCTGCATAACTAGCGTTTCATATATTTATATGAATATATATATAATATATATATATGAAATATATAAGTATATATAATATATACGTTTATATGAATATATATATATATATATAATATATATATGAAATATATAAGTATATATGAATTATTTTTACGCGGGATTGGTTATTGAAAAAAACAAAAACTCACTTTTGATCTAAAAAATGACCTAAAAAATTTTTTATTCAATTTGTCTATAGTTTTCCTTTAAAGTACTTCTTATTACCCGTATTAAAAAAAAAAATCGTCAAAATCGGTCGATTCCCGGCTGAGATATTTTATTTTGAAACAAGAGGACCATTTCAGCCCACTGCGGGTCGTGGCAAGTAGTTGCGGGAGATATAACCGGCCCGTTCGTGAAGAGTAAACTTGGGCACGAGCATATCTTGGTGTTCCAAGACCTCTTTACTCGCTGAGTGGAGTGCGTGCCCATACGTAAAGCGAATGCGAAGACCATCTTGAAAGAGTTGAAGGAGAGAGTGATTCTTCGATTCGGCACGCCGGAGGTATTCTTGTCCGACAACAGCACGGAATTCAAGAATAAAGCCGTGGACGAATACGTCGGCGTTCACCACTCGACTACCCCGCCGTATCACGCTCAGGTGAACCCCTTGTGGAGAGGGTAAATCGAACGTTAAAGACCCGTTTGGTCGCGTTCGTCGAGGAATCTCACGCCGAGTGGGATCAGAAACTGCCAGATCTGATGTTCTCGTTGAACAACTCCGTGCACGGTTCGACCGGCATGAGCCCGGCCGCCCTCAATTACGGCAGACAGCCGCTTCTCCCGGCGACAGCTCGCCGTGAGCAAGAGCGCGGGGCGCTTGACCAACGAGAGCGCGAGGCTGTGGATACGTGGGCGGAGTGCCTGCACGATATGGACAGTCTGCGAAAGAGGACGGCTGCACAAACTGCTGACGAGCACCGGCGACAAGCTGCATACTACAACGCGCGTCGGAGAGAAGTATCCTACGGGGTAGGAGACCTCTCATGAAAAGGAACAGAGTCCTTTCTTCGGCAGCGCAAGGAATGTCGGCGAAGTTAGCGCCGAATATGCCGGTCCACTGAAGATAACCGAGATAACCGGCTCCAATACGGTGAGCGTCATTGACGAGAAGGACGCGAGCGAAGAGATCCTTCATGTCTCTCACCGCAAGCCATACGACCAGGAAGGCAGCAACGAAACGGGCGAGGAAGTGGATGACGTCGAAGATGCGCAACCGCCGAGGGAAGATGTAAGCGTCCCGGTGACGAGCGACCCACCGGAGGCCGGCGGAGCCGACGAAAAACGTCCTCGGGGACGTCCGCGTAAAACGGTTCGCGTCGTGGTTCGCGCGGTTCCCGGTAAAACGCGTGCGACGGTGAAGGTGAACCCCTGGACGGGAAAACCCCGGGGCCGACCGAAAGGTTCTGCGAAGCGATGCGAGCCGAGATCGCATCGAGATGCCTCACCGCGAACAACCGAGGGGTAACTCAGCACCGGCGACAGGAGAATCCCGTCGCCGCTGTTATTACTGCGGGCGATCCGGAGTCTCCGCGGACGCCAAGTGTCCGAACGTCGCCCGACACGACAAGTCACGGCCGTGGTTCCTTAACCGGCCATGGCCGAAATCCCCGCCAACCCGGGTGTAAACCCCCTCTTCGGGGCACATAAAGAGAGGGGCCAGCTCCAACTTATTTCTTTTAACCTGTCTTCCTTATTATTTCGCGCGCACACCTTACCCCTTTTCAGGAGGTCTCGTGCCGCCGTCGAAGATGCTGATCGAGAGATAGCAGAGCAGACTCTCCGAGGGATAGTCCGCGCCTAACGGGGGGTGTAACGCCCGGCGCGTGTGCATGCGCATGTGTGTGTGTGTATCGGTGAGCGCTAATGAGACTTGAGGCGAGTCTCGGCACACCGCGACGGCACGCGCGAATACACGAGAGGTAAATATCTCTCAACCTTGCGCAAAGGGCAAGGCTGAGAGATGCTCGCGCGTGCCGAGGAAGGAATAGGCAGGCAGTATCGCTTTCGCCTTAGTCCGAGGAGCCTCGCATTTTCCCCGAGAGAAAAAAGAGAGGATTCGCGATCCGCGCTGCAGCAGAGTGCACGAGAAGGATAGAGCGAGAGTGCAAGTGGTGCGGCAGTGCACGAGAGAGAGAGAGAGAGAGAGAGAGAGAGAGAGAGAGAGAGAGAGAGAGAGAGCGTAGCAGTGCAGCCGAGAGATAGAGGGCGAGAGACACCGCCGGCAGCCAGTACAGCGGCGAGAGAGAGAGAGAGAAAAGAGGACGCCGCCGACAGCCAACACTGCGGAGCGAGAGAGCGGGAAGCAGCGAGCCCTCCGTCAGCGGATTGATTGATTGATTGATTTAAGTTTATTTAACTATGGACATAAGTCCAATATTGTCAACGCCTTTACAAATTTACTATAATTCGACAACGCAAACTCATGGCACAAGACGAGTGCACTTATTAATAAAAACTTATAAAATAGGATAAAATAAAATAAAATAAAATAAAGTAATTTAGGTAGAGTAAAATAAGATAAAATATAATAAAATATAATGACTAGATACGAGACCTGCTATAAAAATAATACTATTATTATTTTATTATTATCTCAGAGCGAGAGAGAAGGAAGCGGCGAGCCTTCCGTCAGCCGAGAGAGAAGGAGAGAGAGAGAGACGAGATACTCGGCAATCGGCTCCGCGCGGCCTCGTCTACGCTGCGTTGCAAGTAGCTGCGAGGTAAGTCCTGGCCAGGCGCTAGTGTGCTCCCCCCGCGAATGACGTACGTCCGAGGAGCGAGACCCGCGCGAGAGCCGATCGCGCGCGGCGACCGGCCTACGTCGGCCAGAGTTGCATAGCGCACACGTACATAGCGTGCGCGGGCGCAC
The DNA here is from genome assembly GCA_036365515.1 of Torymus aiolomorphi. Taxonomy (NCBI): domain Eukaryota; kingdom Metazoa; phylum Arthropoda; class Insecta; order Hymenoptera; family Torymidae; genus Torymus; species Torymus aiolomorphi. The sequence continues at coordinate 60,433,558 of CM070877.1, read as the reverse complement.
CACCCGAATCGGCACGTTCACAGCGTACACGCCGCGTGTATAGAATTGGTTTCGCCCGAGGGGCAATAAACTTAAAGTTCTTTTTAGCATTCGTGTACGCGTGTGACTAACGCGCCCTTCCTTTCCCTTTTCCACGTCGGTGGCGCGGCGGTATAGAATACCACCGGCTTCCACGGGCGTGAGTACGCAGCACTCGCGCATTTCTGAGCAGCCGAGGCAGCACGCGCGAGAGAGAGAGAGCGCGCGACAGCGAAGTCGCGCGTTGTAGGTACGGCTGCCGACGAAGGCAATTGAACTGCCAAATTGAAAAAAAAAATTTTTGTGTAATCTTCTCGAATTCGTCAGCATATATTTTTTTTTTTTTTTTGACCATCTCTTCGAGCATCGGAGAACCTTTTTATGCCAAATTTGAATAAAGTGCACTAAATATTCTTGAAACATTAGTTTTTCTTCACTCGCTATTTTTGATTTCGTAAATTCAATGACAGTGTCGTTTTCATCAACCCCTAAAGCCCTCATACACAGATTTTTGCAGATAAACTTAGTGAAATGGTTCAATAACGATAATTTTAGTAGATCGAATCAGCTATATCGAATCCATCATCTTGAATTACGTAAATCTAATAACGGTACCGTAATTCAGTAACCCCATATACAATTGTACCCAGATTTTTGTAGACAGATGTAGTAAAATGGTTGAATTACAATAATTTTAGTAGGTCGCTTCGACCATATTCGATCCTCCTTCTTGAATTCTGAAATTCTGACAGCGGATTTGAATTCAGCGACCTCGAAAACCCTTGTACACAGGTTTTTGTAGACAGTTGTAGTAAAATGGTTGAATTACAATAATTTTAGTAGGTCGCTTCGACCATATTGGATCCGCCATCTTGAATTCTGAAATTCTGACAGCGGATTCGAATTCAGCGACCTCGAAAACCGTTGTACACAGATTTTTGTAGACAGTTGTAGTAAATTGGTTGAATTACAATAATTTTAGTAGGTCGCTTCCGCCATATTGGATCCGCCATCTTGAATTCATCAATTCTGACGCAGATTCGGATTCAGAGGCCATAAAAACCCTTGTATACTATAATCTTACTAGATTTTTTTATGTCTAAGATACAAAAAATCCGGCTGAATTCGATTAATTAGAGAATTAATTGTTAGAAACTGAAGAAGTTCAGGTGGTAATCTGGGTTACCACCATGCTTCAAAGGGTTAAATAAACGATCAAGTGCTTCAAAAGCATACGTCGATGTCATTGTAATTTCATCCCATATAATAACTTGTACATTTTTGAGAAATACTCCATTGTTAGTATGATGATATATATTACATGTAGTTTGTTCATGAATGATTAAATTACCTTTAGCATTTAAATTTAAATGCTGTATGTATGGTTTTACCATCTTCTAATAAATTAGCTGCTATACCTGTCCGTGCTATAGGAAGAACGTTTATTTTATTATCTTTGAAATAAGCAATTAATGTATTGAGAATATAGCTTTTACCACGTCTACCAGGGCCATCTATGAAAAAACATTTATTTCCATTCCCATTAACAGCATTTAGTATAGTGTTAAAAGCGATACTTTGTGCATTTGTGAATGTGTTTATTCTGTCATTTATATTCTGAGATGCTTTATTAAAATGATCTACAACGTTATCATTATAGTTGTCAATAGTAATATCTAAAGAAGGCAAATTGAAATCTGTTAAAGAATAACCGTTTACACTTAAAATATCATTTATGATTTTAAGTGCGGAATATTCACCTATGACTTCATTTACTGTAGGCACGTAAAGATCCGTTTTATACTATCAAATAGTTCGCTAGCATTTACAGGATTATGAAAAACACACATGTAAGCAAATAACTCGCACATAGCTTTTGGAAATGTGTATTATGATTCTTGTAGGCAACTGCCCATTCTTCACCTATTGCAATTAAATTTCTAGCTTAAGCAGCTTCAAGAAAAGTTGAGGAAGTTACATTTTCTACTGTTTTTGAGTGTTCAAAAGAGGTTGCACCACTAACATGTAATAGTAATAATCTTAAATAAAAACGCTCTCATTGTTGAAGACTTACTAAATACATTCTACTTAAAACTTGTTTTTTTAAATTGTTTTCTTACATTCCACATTTTGCATTTTTCAGCAAAAACAAAATAAGTTATTTCCACATTTTTAGTATTAATTTCATCTTCACAACCTTCGCTAAAGAATACGTTTTGTTCATTTTCGATATGAATAGCTAATCTATAAATTGTATGCGATAATTCACTTATTTATATTCATACAAGCGATGCATAGCTTCTGGAGGACATATATATCTAGTTGTTAATATATTGTTTTATTTCATCATATTCAAGTTCTACATTATCTATATCATTAGTATCACCATTACATTGTCACCATCTGCAATTTTACTATGAATTTTCATTTCAATCAAAGCACAATCATTACCTTTATAGCATTATTTAAATAAGTACTTGATGCTCAATATAGTTGAACAGATTTCAACATTAAACAATAGCAGAAAATAGGGGTTATAAGGAACTACAAATCTATTTTCTACTCATTTATTGCCAGGATAATGTGTACTAATATGATCCGGAATTTCAATTTAAATTTGGCGGGATTTTTTCGAAGGGACAAATCTTTTTATTTTTAAGTTGGCAGAACTGTCACTATCGTCTGTGTCAAATTTTACGGCAATATATTCATTAGTTAAACAGTAACGCTCGTTTTCGTAAACAGCCAAAAGTGATTTTTTCGATTTTTACCATGTCCGAAAATATTCAACAAAGAATTTCGATTAAATTTTGTGTTTGAAATGAAATTTCTGCTGCCGAAACGCTCAGAATGTTGCAAAAGGCCTTCGGTGAAAAGGCCATGTCTAAAATACAAGTGTATGAATGGCATAAAATGTTCAAAGAGGGTCGTGAAGGCGTTGAAGACGAACCACATGAAAGACGACCAAGGACATCAACTGATGAACATCACGTCACGCAAATCAAAGAATTGGTGCTGCAAAATCGTCGATTGACTACTAGAGAGCTTGCTGATGCTCTTGGAATTTCAAATGGGTCAGTCAACACCATTTAAAAGATGTTTTGTGCCTCAGAAAAGTCAAATCGCGATTGGAGCAAAAAATGCTCAGTTTCATGGATAAACAGCGTCGCGTTGAAGTGTGTGAAACAATGCTTTCCGACTATCAACACAAAATGAAACGCATCATAACTGGAGATGAGACTTGGATCTACGCTTATGACCCGGAAACAGCCGATCAATCTGGTGAATACCGTGCAAAAGGTGAGCCAAGACCGAAAAAATCACGTCAAAGCAAGTCAAAAATTAAGGTCATGTTGACAATTTTCTTCGATTATCGTGGTGTGGTGCATTATAAATTCCTTCCAACTGGCCAAACTGTCAACAAGGAATACTATTTGAGTGTTATGCGTCGTTTGCGTGAAGCTGTGCGTCTCAAAAGGCCGGATTTATGGAGAGACATGTCTTGGTTTCTGCATCACGATAATGCTCACACTGCGTTCGTTCTTCGTGACCATTTCGCAAAAAATTCTACCCATGTCGTTCCACAACCACCGTATTCGCCTGATTTAGCACCGTGTGACTTCTGGCTATTCGTTAAGCTCAAGAGACCGCTCCGGGGACACCATTTTGACACGATAGAAGAGATTGAAGTCGAATCGAAGAAGGTACTGAAGGCCATACCGAAGGAAGACTTCTCGAAGTGTTTTGATTAATGGAAAAACCGTTGGCATAAGTGCATTGGAGCCGAGGGGGATTATTTTGAAGGGGATGAAATTGATTTTGAAGAATAAATAAAGATTTTAAAAATTAAACCAAAATTCCGGGTCATATTTGTACACAGGTGTATTATGTTCCCATTGTTTCTTCGTCGGTATAATGGATATCCTGTGGTGTTGTACATTGTAGAGTCACTAAACGACTTTGAAAAATTTTTTGTAAATTTTTCTTTTCTTTCATCCATGCAAGGAAAATTGATGTTTTGTTCATCACATGGACCATGTTTCATAAATTTTTTTACTATTTCATATGAACGTGGATTATTCACATTATCTATAATTTCCAAACATATATGTTGATCTACTTCATCAGCGTTATGTAGTATATCTTCTGCATCTAAAAAAATTAGCATGTGTCTTTTAAAATTCAATTACGTAAGTGAAGGCTATACATTTTCCAAAATGCATTTATGTTCAATTTCATTTTTCAATTCTTTAACTTTTTTATTAAATACTTTAACTACAATATCTGGTCGGTTAATGGCCTTTTCATTCATAACGGAACTACTAACACAGAATACAAAAACTATGTTAAAATACTAAATAAGGTTATAAATAATGCCAAATTAATGTCTAATCGCGAACAAATCCGACAAAACTGAAATAATTTGAGAAATTTATGGAAAATAATAAATGCTAAGTTAGGCAAGAATATACACAAAGGTGATAAAATAAACCAAATATATGATAAGAATATGCAAAAAGTCACTAACCCTGATGAAATGGCTCCATTTCAAGAATATGTACGAGTCAATGGCAAAATCAGGCGGGTACAGCGAACAGGAAAACGTGGCGCGGCTCTTTGAGGCTCTAAAAGGTGAAGCGCCTAAAGCAGTCGCGATGCTGCTGACCGTTGGGGGACGCCGTCCTGAAAACGCTTGAGCGTCACTTTGAAAACCGGAAAGTCATAACGGAGAGAGTCATGAATGAGATTAGACAGCTGCCAGTCTTGGAAACTAGGTGTATCAACCTCACACAGTTCGCCACCAAGCTACAAAACGCGGTAACAGCACTCCGAGCTCTTGACCTCCTCGGCTATCTCGGTAGTTCCGATTTAATTAGGAGCGTCAGTAGTAAATTTCCGGTCATACTAAAATACGCATACAGCTGGTTCCCTCTGGAATGCTCCGCGAACGCATCAGACATTGAGAGACTTGCCGATTTTTTGGTACGCGAAGCTGAACGCGCTGCCGCGGCCGGAGTTTTCGACTCAGTGCTCGCCTTGTTGGAGTCACAGATATACATCCTTGCGAGACCGGTAAGAAAAGAGAGGGTAGCGGCCACGTACACGGTAACTCATAGTATAAATACCGCTGGGAGCGTGGGATCAGGCCTTGCCATGAGGTCATCATGCCCTTACTGACTCAGGAAAAACCACGGACTAGACACATGCTATGGATATCTACGGGAGCCTTCCTCGCGCCGTTGGGCAATAGCGAGTCAGACGTGGTTATGCTTCCAATGCAAACATATGCCTTGTTGGACGAGGGCTCTACCGTAACCCTCGCAGATCAGAACATATTGATGAAATTAGGAGTACGCGATCCACGTCTAAACTTAGAAATTAAGGATATACGCTCGAGGGCAGCTACGTCAGTAAGCTGTGAAAAAGTTCAATTAAACATACGTGGATCCTTTTCCGATTATACAATCGAGAACGCGATCGCGATAAGCCAGCCTAATCTCCCATCTCAATCCCTACCGACGGCTGTGGTCAAATGTATAAAAACCGAGCAGGGCATCCCGCTGCATGCATATACCGATGCCCACCCTGACATCTTGATAGGACAAGACAATTGTCACTTGATTGCAACACACGAGTTACGAGAGACAGGCTACAGTAACTTTGTGCTATCCCGTTGGGCTTTGGGTTGTACCTTATACGAGGCCTTTCACGTCAACTGCCCCAGCGCCGCGCGCGAGCGTCAAATCGTGCTATTTTTAACTCATGTTTATGATACTAAAATATAACTAAAAAAATTGTTTCATATGCATTTTCGACGTATTTTTTTCTCAGCTTTCCAACGGTATAGACAGTTTTTCCGAAATTTTCTATTTTCACCTTCAAAAAGTACAAAACGTCTTATATCTCAAAAAATGTATTTTTAATATTTTCTTTGACCATTTAGATCGAAACCTGAGCATTTTCTACATAGGAAATGATTTTTTTCATAATTTGCTCAGGAAGTTTTCTTCGAGAAATAGAATGCGAAAGAGTAGCGCAACGGCTCCCCTGCGCGCGGGATGTCGCGCGGCACCGCATGATTCATTTTTCTTTCGATAGGTGGCTTTCATATCGGAATTTTCTATTCGTATGTGAATCGTCAAGTCGAAAGTATATAAATGCAATGACTTTTCATTTTATTCCTCTTCGAAATTTTTTCGAATTTGTATCAATACAATCAAACTTGGATTTCATAGTGTCTTTCGTTTATTTGATGATTAAATCATCGGTAACTCTTTGTTTCGTTATTTCTTTCATTTATTGTAGCAACTAAAATGGATTCAACTTGGGAATTAAAATTCATAAATCCTTTAAATAAAAATGATCACCCTTCATATAAAATAAAAGATTTGATCGACTTTCCAACACTTTTAAGAAGCGAACATGCCTTAGTACCAGAAAAAGCAATAATTTGTTCTAACTGTCAACGCTAAATTTACAAACATAAATCAAGTTTACCTCCAGCTGATGCTAAAAAAGCTAAAATAGTGTGTAACGATGAGTATAACAAAGCTGGTGTTGCAGTTCTTGAACAAATAAAGAAAAAAATTTCAGAATCAACAAAGAAGCAAGAGAGAATTCAGTTACTAACTCTTGCGCCTGAGTTTTGGTCTCGTAGGGACTTAATACGAGAATTCGCTTGCACTGAACGAAAAGCTCGCGAAGCAAAAAATTTAGTAGCTAAAAGTGGAATATTTTCAATACCTGCTAATAAAAGTGGCAAACTACTTTCAGCTGAAACTGTAAGTTCAGTGAAAACATTTTATGAAAAAGATGATGTAAGCCGAATTATGCCAGGTTTAACAGATTACATATCTGTTAGGCAAAGCAATGGTAAAAGAGAACATGATCAAAAAAGATTACTGCTTGATAATTTAAATGAACTGTATAGTTCATATAAAAAAGAAAATGAACACGTTAAGATTGGTTTTACTAAATTTACACAATTGAAGCCACCACATTCTGTTTTAGCTGGAAGCAGTGGTACGCATAATGTATGCATGTGTGTACATCACGAAAACGCAAAGCTCATGCTAAGTGCTATGGATCTAGAAAATTTAAAAAAAGATACTAGATTGCCTCTTAAAAACTACCGCGATCGCATCCAAGCAATTACGTGTAATGATGCACACGATAGATGCTATTTGGGTGACTGTTTAGATTGCCCCAATATGTCCATATTACGTAGACATTTGCTTGAATGTTTTGATGAAAGTGATATTTTTCAAATAGAGTATGAATCATGGTTTCAAACAGATCGGTGTACAATAGCTTCTAAAACTGTAAATGTTCATGAATTTATGGGCATACTGGGAGAAAAATTGATAAAATTAAAATCTCAGGATTTTTGCTAAGAATCAATCACGTTTTGTAAGTGACTTAAAAATCAACCTTCAACAAGAAGAATTTCTTGTGTGTTGTGATTTTGCCGGAAATTATGCGTTTGTTATACAAAATTCTACACAGTCGTTCCACTGGAACAACAACCAAGCAATTGTTTTTACAGTTGTTGTGTATTATAAAGAAAATGAAGAGCTTAAACACCTAAGCATTGCTGTGATTTCCGACAATCTAAACCATGATACTGTTGCCGTTTATGAATATCAAAAAGTTATAATATCTTACCTCAAAACTAAATTCATAGTAAAAAAGGTCTATTAGTTGACTGATGGAGTAGGTCAGTATTTTAAAAATAAATCTAATTTTCTAAATCTTCTTTTTCATGAGAAAGATTTTGGTACCAGCTGAGTGGAATTTTTATGCCACGGCGCATGGCAAACGTGCATGCGATGGTATAGGCGCCAACCTAAAAAGAGGTGCAAAACGAGCGAGTCTATATGTTTCTTCTAATAATCATATTTTAAAGCCAGAAAAGCTTATAACTGGCCTAAGATTATGGCAAAGAAACCAAAGTTTTTTATAGCAGTAAAGAATCATATGAAGATACTGTCTTGAAACTAAAACCAAGACTGGATAAGGCTAAATTCATACCAGGCACATTACAATACCATGCTATTATTTCAATTGATGAAAGTACATTGAAGCTCAAAAAAACCTCTTTAAGTTCTGAATATCAAATCTTCCCGAGAAAAACTGTTAGAAAAAACAAAGAAAAATTATCTGCACTGAGAAAAAAGCGTTAGTATAGTTACTATATTGCTGTTAGCTATGAAACTCTGTTTTTTTTTTTTTTTAAAGCCAATAAAATATTATTCTTACATTATAAAGAATTCGAAAGAAGAGGTAAAGATTAGAAAGGTTATTAGGTAGCGAGGCACACAGGAGAGCCGTTGCGCTACTTTTTCACGTTCTATTTCTGAAAGGAAACATCCTGAGAAAATTATGAAAAAAATCATTCCTATGTAAAAAAATGCTCAGGTTTCGTTCTAAATGGTCAAGAAAAAATATTAAAAATACACTTTATGAGATATAAGACGTTTTGTACTTCTTGAAGGTGAAAATGGAAAATTTCGGAGAAACTGCCTAAACCATTGGAAAGCTGAGGAAAAAATACGTCGGAAACGCTTATAAAACAAAATTTTTAGTTACATTTTAGTATCATAAACATGAGTTAGAAATAGTACGATTTGGCGCTCGCGCGCGGCGCTGGGGCAGTTGACGTGAAACGCCTCATATAGGTCAGGGGGAGTTCGACATACGTGCGGCGGTACTCACCACGTATTAACTGCCACATAGAAAGACGAAGCGTTAGTGGACAGCTCAGAGACGTGTTCCTCGTACGATGAAAAACTCGACGGGCTGATAAAGTCCTTCTTTCAGATGGACAACCTAGGTACAGCTAAAGACGTCGCGTATAAAGACGAACACGATCGTGCAAGAAAGATGCTGAAAGAACCAACTCGATACATGGGTGACGCGTGGAAGACCGGCCTGCTATGGAAGGAAATGGATTTTCCATGCGTCGATAGTTTTACGACGGCCCACAGACGGCTCACCTCCCTAGAGAGCAAACTCAATCGTGATCACCAGTATACCTCCTCGTACTATGCGGAAACGGATTGCCTTATCCAGGATGGCTACGTGAAGAAAATCCCATAGCCAGACCCACGCGAAAGCGTCTGGTACCTGCCACATTTCGGCGTACAGCGTCCGGAAAAGCCAGGAAGCTGCGAGTGGTCTTTGATGCCGTCGCCAGGTCGGGCGACTCTGGTTTAAATGACCTCCTCGTAACTGGGCCAGATCTATTACGCCCACCTTCAGGAATCCTTAATCGTTTTCGCCAATATCGCGTTGCCGTCAAGGCCGACATAAAAGACATGTTCTTCCGCATCAGGATCAGAGAAGAGGACCGCGAGTCGAGAGGACCACCAAGAGTCTGACGTGTACGAGATGGATCGCCTAATTTTCGGCTCAAAGGCATCACCTTGCAGCGCGGTGTATATGAAGGACCAAAACGCCGAACACTTCGCCAGCACGAAGCCCATAGCGACTCAGCTTATAAAAAGGGACAGCTATATGAACGACTTCCTGGCAAGCCAGAACTCCGTGCGGGAAGCAGCGACTATAGTAGGTGACATTATCGATGTCAGCGCACGTGCCGACTTCGAGATGCACGACTGGGCGTCCAATGAGAGCGCCGCGTTACAAGCAGTGACCAAAAGTAATCAGAACCACCCGCACCAACACCAACTTTGCGGTCAGGGAAAAGCCAAAGTACTAGGCATTCTCTGGGATACCCAGTCGGACGAATTAGGCTTTAACGTGGTCCTCGCTAAGATACCGAAAGCTATATCGTCGGGAAAAAGAGCCTCTACCAAATGAGAGTACCACAGTATCTGCATGTCCATTTTTGATCCGCTCGGCCTCCTCGCCCTTTGACGCTCAGAGCAAAGGTACTAATGCAGGAAATCTGGCGGAGCGGCGTCGGATGGGATACGCCGCTAGCGGCCCAGGAATACGCAGGTTGGTTGGCGTGGTTCAAACTCATTCAGGAGACCCAAACTCTCCGCGTACCGAGGTGCATCTCGCCCGTGAACTCAAAATACACATCCGTCGAGCCACAAGCGTTCTGCGACGCCAGCTTGATGGCCTACGCAGCGGTTATATACATTCGATTCACATTGGAGTGTGCGCCATCCCACATAGCCTCAGTTATGGCCAAAACTAGGACCGCACCTGCGAAGCCACTATCAGTCCCGCGCCTGGAACTCCAATCCGCGCTGTTGGGATCCCGACTGCTCGGCGCGGTGCAGCAGGAAATCGATATGACAGTAGATCGACGTTTCCTATGGAACGACTCTACCACAGTCGTACGCAGGATAAAATCCGAACCACGAACGCGCCAGGTGTTTGTTGTCAATCGGATAGGTGAAATAAGCGAACTTACACAGCAGGGAATAGCGGTGGCTGCCTTCAAGCCTAAATCCTGCGGATGACGCAACACGATGGTCCAGTAACGTTCCCGACGCACAACAGCGCTGGTATCTCTGGCCGAGTTTTCTGCAAGACAAAGAGGACGCGTGGCGCTTGGATAAGCATCTCGGCGAACAGGAAAGAAAGGTGATAGATCATATGGAGTTGCGTAAGACTCTCTTATACACAGTCAAAGCAACGGTTGATTATTGCCCGCGACAGGAAGATTCTTGGGTTGGCCGGGGTTACTTGAAGTGTCCAAACTTGTGCAAAACATATTCAACCGCTGGGCAGGGAAAACCCCAGCAGAGATCACACACGAATTCATAAATCGAGCTGAACAATACTGGTTTCGCGAAATACAGTCGCAATGATTTGCGCAAGAACTGCGGATTCTTAGAGACAAGAAAACTATTCCGAAGAGCGGTAAGCTCAGCAATTTACAACCATTTATCGGAGAGGACGGAATCATATGTGCTAACGTTCGAGTGACCAGCGTCCTCGGGCTCGAGTTCGAGAACCACCCGATCATCTTGGAGGGTAGACATTGGGCAACGAGAGCACTAATGATGGAGTACCATTGGCGCTTTCTCCACGCCAGCATCGACTCGATAGCGAACGAGCTTCTCCAGAGATTTTATATTCTAGTTCTTTGCAGAACGCTCAGATCACGCATTGGGCAGTACGTCTTCTGCAAGATGCGGAGAGGTAAACCTCAGAGCCCGAGAATTTCAGCGCTGCTGTCAGGAAGGTTAGCGTACCGTAAACGACCATTTGCACATTGCGAGGTCAACTACTTTCGACCGATGACCGTCAAAATTGGTCGCCGACGGGAGAAACGCTGGGGGTCCTCTTTACCTGCCTCTCGACAAGGGCCATATACCTGGAATTGGCGCATACCTTGAGCGCGAGCTCAGAAATCATGGCCCTCCAAAGATTGGCAGCTAGAAGGGGATCTTCGCTGGTAATGTACAGCGACAACGGGATCAATTTTGCGAGAGCGGACAAAGAGCTTCGGGAAACGGTCGCGAGTTTAAACACCAAACAACAAGAGGAGTACGCGGCAAAATATCGCATGGACATGGGCGGTGCTTGGGAGCGATTAGTGAGGTCGGTGAAAACAGCGATTGACGCCGTACTACGCGAGTAGGCTCCGAGCGAGGAAGTACTCCACTCTCTCTTGACGGAAGTGTAACATTCAGCCAATTTCCGACCACTCACTCACGTCTCCGTAGACGCGAGAGACGGAGAGGATTTGACTCTTAACCACTTCCTCATCGGAACATCATCGGGGAAATAAAACTGCGGAACTACGATTCTCACTCGGTATGCCCACGAAAACAGTTTAGAATCGCCCAGGCCTTCGCCGACGTATTCTGGCGGCGCTGGCTAAAGGAGTATCTGCCTTCACTAATCGTGAGACCAAAATGGAACAGTTCGACCAAGCCACGTGTCACCGGAGATATCGTCATGATCATGGACCAATAAGTGCCGCAGAACACGTGGAAGCGCGGGACGATCGTGGCAACGTACCCAGGGATCGACGGAGAGGTTAGGGTTGCCAAAATGTGCAACGCACGCAACAAGTATTTACGGCCGACTCGGAAATTAATTGTTACTTAGTGCAAACTGAGTATAAGGTCGAGCAGTGTGTACAGGGGGAGGATGTTTAGGATAGAATTAAGCCATCTTTGCTTGAATTTAAAAAGGGGGAGGGGTCTGTACCCAAAGTTTACTTTTTCGTTTGTTGGTTGTTGGGAGTTATTATAAGCATGTGTCGCAAGTAAGATCTGCATTTTTTGTTTAAGTTATTTATTTAGTTACTAAGTTGCGTGTTTGCGTATATCGAAGTGTACTAGCGGGCCCGCCATTTGTAATTAATTCTAAAAGTAAAACTTTGGCGAGTATAAGTGTATTTGTAATCTCTCTCCCTCTCTCTCTCCCTATCTCTCTCTCTCCCTCCCTCTCTCTCTCCTCCTCTCTCTTTCTCTCCCTCTTTCTCTCCATCTCTCTCTTTCTCCCTCTCTCTCCCCCAAAAGAATATCATAGTTTAAAACAAACACAGGAAAGAAGTGGAATCAATTATTATTTTATATAGGCAAGTACATTTTTGTGACATAGAAATATAGAATTATTTTTATAACAAAAATCGTAAGTACTACTGAAAATAAACTCATGAAACTGATGGAATCAACTAAGTGCAGGTAAGTCAAGTATTATAATAAAGAGAATTTTTAAAATAAAATTTGTTTAATATATATTTACTATAAAAATTTGTATAAAAAATAATTACGTCTAACAAAAAATATTACAAAAATACTAATATAATAACTGTAATTGAAACACAAAAAGTTAAAAAATTTTTGCGTAAACATTTTCGAAGTATAGATCATAGAAGTCACCACCCTCTAAAATAGTTTAACCATGAGCTGTTATACATCATAAATTCATGTAAGTTTTTCTTACACAAGTCAATCTACCTATTATCTATAAAATTTTATATCAATTGATATATCTTATATCTATATTTTATATCAGTTGATATAAAATTTTTGTGAAATTAGTAGATATAATAGATAGATATAATATAATTGAAAAGTTTTTATAAAATATAATATATAAATCTTATTCCAAAGAATAATTATATAAAAATAAATATTTGATAGATTACCTAAATACTACAAAACGATGCGTCCGGCAAGTATCTCCTGTCTTAAAAAAAAAATTTCCCAAAATTTAAAAAATTACATTAACAGTTTAAGAAGATGTTTAATTAAAATTCATATTTGCAGATAATAGGTAGATTGACTTGTGTAAGAAAAACTTACATGAATTTATGATGTATAACAGCTTATGGTTAAACTATTTTAGAGGGTGGTGACTTCTATGATCTATACTTCGAAAATGTTTACGCAAAAATTTTTTAACTTTTTGTGTTTCAATTACAGTTATTATGTTAGTATTTTTGTAATATTTTTTGTTAGACGTAATTATTTTTTATACAAATTTTTATAGTAAATATATATTAAACAAATTTTATTTTAAAAATTCTCTTCATTATAATAATTGACTTGCCTGCACTTAGTTGATTCCACTAGTTTCATGAGTTTATTTTCAGTAGTACTTACGATGTTTGTTATAAAAATAATTCCATATTTCTATGTCACAAAAATGTACTTGCCTATATAAAACAATAATTGATTCCACTTCTTTCATGTGTTTGTTTTAAACTATGATAGTCTTTTGGGGGAGAGAGGGGGAGAAAGAGAGAGATGGAGAGAAAAAGGGAGAAAAGAGAGAGGAGGAGAGAGAGAGGGAGGGAGAGAGAGAGAGAGGGAGAGAGATTACAAATACACTTATACTCGCCAAAGTTTTACTTTTTTTAAAAGTGTTATTTTAGGGAGATTCAACAAGTTTCTAATAGCTTCAATAATAATTAAAAAGTTTTATAACGGTAAAGAATGATGATACCATATTTCATAGATTTAATTTTCGTGTTGGTACATGATGATAATTGCATCGTGTGAGGCTGCTGTATTTGGAAAAAAAATGAAATAACACTTTCATTGTATGAAGAAATCCCTTTAGCTATATATAATAATAGTATATATACTCTTCTTTTTATAGGCAAATTAATTTATTGTATAGAACCGGTAAGATAAAATTATCAGAAGAAAATAATTATTTATTATTAGAATTCCTTTTCATAGAGTATAAGTTTTTTATTCATATTTTTATATATTACAGAAACATCTTATGCTTGCCTTATATTATACTTTCGTAGAAAGTTTTGTTATAAAAATAAACATTGCTATCTTTATAATTGTAAGTAAAATAAAATAATTTGAATTTTTTTCCATATCCGTTGTAATGATTATTTTTTAACAAATGACTTATGGAAATAATTCATTCCAGTACAACTTTTCGAACCTATGATTAAAATGAAGAACTATAAAGAACTATATGATTAAAACAAAGGACTATTTGTTTCCATTTTTAAATAGTGTATTATTATATATTTACCTCAATCAGTAATGCAAACAAGTAGAGGTATTCCTCTAACTGTTATACTTATTAACAATTTGGATTTTACATCCCTCACTCAATTAGTTATATACCAAAAGCCATATATTGAAAATACCTTACGGATACATTATATGGTTTTAAGAATTAACATCTATAGCTGTTATATTAACAGCTTTGGATTTTACATCAGATATCCCCTTCAAGAATGAAAAAAATATATAGTTAGAATTAATTGCAAGTAATTTGTCACATGTGACATTATCTCTCATAATATAAGTTAAGCGAAAAGGTCCAAAACCTATTTCATTCATCGTAAAGGATTTTCAATGTTTTATTTATGCAACATGACCAGTCGGATAAAGATTTTTCTTGAGACAAAGTTTATATTCTTCATATAATGGTTTATAGTTATGATTTGAAAAGTGAGAAAATATAAAAATTTATTGTGAAATGGCATTGTGGAATAACTTGTTTTTTAAAATAATTAAAATTAGAAAATTTTTATGTTTGATACTTTTCAAATCATAACTATAAACTATTTATACACAGAATTTAAACTTTGTCTCAAGAAAAGCCTTCACCCGACTGGTCATGTTGCAAACATAAAACATTGAAAATTTTTTACGATGAATGAAATACGTTTTGGAGCTTCTCGCTTAGCTTACATTATGAGAGATAATGTCTTTGTGACAAATTACTTGAAAATTATACTTATCTAAACCCTTGTACTGTAGTAGCCGTATAGTTGGGATAGACTCAATTTCTATGATCTGATCTGACAGTACTTAAAAAAATAAAAACAGAACTACATCTTGATCTCTGCTTTCTACTGTCAATGTATATTTTAAAATACTTATCTAAAAAGTTATTGTCTCATTGATGATGCTCGTAAATAAATTCTTTTCATCAGTCCACTTTCTGAGATCTTTGATATAATTTAAATACTAATCCGTGACAGTATATACATATTGTGTATGTACATATTTCATAATAACATTGTTTTTGTTTATTAGAGATTAGAGATGCGTGAGGTTATGTCGATACGATTACGAGTGTATTTATATATATATATATATATATATATATATATATATATATATATATATATATATATATATATATATATATATATATATATATATATATAAAAAGACCTATACACGTTATTTCTGGTAATCTACAGGGACCTATAGTTTATATCTTAAGCGCGTGACTAAAGAAATAATATCCCTGGGGTTATTGACTCTAGACGCGTCCCAGAAATAACGCTTACGTACAGAAAAATTTCCGGGACGTCCCGGAAAAAACAGCGCGTCCCGGAAATAACAGCGATGTACAGTGTAAACGTCCCGGAACGAACCGTTGCAGATAAATATATATATATATATATATATATATATATATATATATATATATATATATATATATATATATATATATATATATATATATATATATATATATATATATATATATATAGAGAGAGAGAGAGAGAGAGAGAGAGAGAGCCCTGTAGAAAAATTTATATAGCGCCACTCTCGGATACAAGTAGAACCACTGTCCAATAGTGCCTATATGTACGTATATATGGTATAGGATTAAAATACGACGACGACGCGAAGACGACGAAGAAAATGAAAAATGAGATGAAAATTGAGAGGGCAAATTTACTATTAAAAGTATACGAAAACGAAAGAATCTTGAAACATGAAATTGCAGATATGGATAGTACATAAAAGATTCTAATGGAATACATTTAAGTATTCAAATAAAGAGTAAAAAAATCTTGTTATCAAGAATAGAAAAAAGTAAGGTTGGAGCGGACTATTCCAAAGAATAAAGGGCGTCAACGCCCCGCTTGCTCGTTAGTCACTTCGTTCTTTTACTCGCCAAGCAGGGCGCTGCCGCACCCTTTGATTCGCGCAAAATGTATGTAAATTTGTATATCAACCCATGTAAGAAGAACGCGTTGTGAAACAGGCGCGTCGGGCCTACTTACGATTGAAAGGGAGGATCGAGTATATTTCTGTGGAACGTTCGGGTTCTCTGGTTATGCCCAGCGACGCGGAGAAATCCATGGTCGTAAAATCGCTCACGAGTGGAGGAAGGTGGACGCACCAAACTCAGGCCAGTATCGACCCCGACAGGAAGTAATGTCTCCCGGGTTTTGAGGGTCACCTTACGCACATCAGGGTCTACTGGCCTGATTGGGGCGGAGTCAAAAACGGAGGTCCAGAGAACCCGAATGTGAATGCGACACGATCTTAAACCGCGCAATTGGCGGCCTTGTCCGCTTCCCGCGCGCGCGAGGTGAGCACGTGGTCAGTTCCCGTTTTCCGCGCACGGCGTCACTCCCGCGGATACTCGGGCTGTCGGCGGTGTGTGGAATGGTGGGGGGAGCGACATAGGAATGATGAAAGCACGCGCAAGGCGCTGGCGTGCCAGTCTCACTCCGACCGTTGTAGAACACGCGTCTATCAATAAATTCTTGCCATAACAGTTTTTTTCTTTTCCTTTCTTTCTAACGCTGACCTCCCCAATTACCTGTAACGAATATTATTGTATACATTGAACCTCAAAATTATAGTACTTAGTCCATTTTTTTATATATAAGGTAGTAGTATAGGTAGTATTAGAATCCTCGCCAAGATGGCGTCGGAAGGCGGGCTGCCTTCCGGAGAGCCTCCTGATAAAAATCTAGAATTAGTGTATAAATGCCACCCAAAAAGGAAAGTGTCACTTGTAGTTTGCATAGTGTACGAAAACGTGTACCATAAAAGTGATTATGAAAAGTGTAAAGACAAAAAATATATAAGTAATCTATTAGTGATATGTCCAGACCACGTGGAGCTTAATATAACCTTAAAAAATCAAGAAACTAAACTCTGTGAAGCAGCTAAAATATTAATTGCGCAAATTAAAAGTGAAAAGGAGGAACAAATAAAACATAAAATATTAAATGAAATATCTATTATCTCTGATAGTGTACATAAATCAGTAGATAATGAAAAACTACTAAACGTTACGATGCTAACTGAAAATGCTGAACTGGAAAATCAACATCAAATTGAAATTCAACTACTAAGACAATTAAATCAAGAACTAATGGAAAAAAACGACATATTGAAGCAATTAATAAAAAAGGATAAAAATGACCAGGAGATGGAAATAAAGCAACATAAGCAAAAAACATATGCAGAAGTAGCAACTAACAAACTAGCAATTAAAAACAAAAGAATACCGAAAATAATTGTGAAAAATCTTAAAAAGGACATTAAAAATCCACATGACTTTAAAAAAAAGGTATGTGACGTTTTAATAAAAGAAAAAGATATACAGATGAAACAACTAAAAGTAGTGAACGACAATGAAATTGAGATTAAAAGTATGAATGAAAAAAGTGCTAAAGTAACAATTGAATTACTCTTAAAAAAACTATCTAACAATTATAAAACATTTATTGAAAAAATTGAATCCCCGAAGATGAAAATAGTTGGTGTAGACAACTATACTAATATGAATATAGAAGAGCTAGAAGAGGACTTAAATAAAAGAAATTTTATTGGATATCAAGATAAGTGTAAGATACTAAATATAGACAAAAATAAGATTACAAACAAGACAACCATAATAATTGAAGTTCCAAGAGAGCTATATAAACATATTAGTGACAATCAAAATAGAATCTTCATTGGATATCAAAGCTGTAAGGTATGGGATTTAATAAACATCAAGCCCTGCTTAAACTGTGGAAGATTTGGACATAATACATTGAAATGCAAAGCACTCTATGCTGCTTAAAATGTGCAGGTCCGCATAAGACTGTGCAATGTGATAATAACCCATCCAACACTACATGTGTCAATTGTTTTTACAGCAACTCGAAATATAACACAAATTTCGAGGTTAAACATATGGCCAATGACACAGAGAAATGTACAATATTTAAGAATAAGCTCAATAGATATATAGATATGACTGATTATCCGATAAGACCTACTATACCAAGATACTTAGGTAAAGTAGGAAACAGCAATCAAGCCACTACGATGACCAGCTCGACTAGCGCAACTATGCTGACTTCGCCATCTAGAGACAACTGGACTAGCGTAACTTTGCTGACTTCGCCGTTTAGAGCCAGTACCGCATCTCTAACACATACGACACCAAGGCAACAGCAAACTACATAATGGAGCAACACGTCGATCTCATTGAAGAATTGCAAAAAGAAGTAATACAAGAAGAAACGTCATTTCTTGATCTTAAAACTCTCAATAAAAATATAAATAAAAAAGATAGTTTGATATTACAGGTCAATATTAGAAGTCTAAATCACAATTATACGAAATTGAATATTCTTATTAAGAGCTTGAAGATCAAACCATATATAATTGTATGTACAGAAACATGGAATTTACCCAATCTTCACTTTTTTCCAATACAGGGATATAAATTGTACTACAATAACGGTAACTTAAATCAAAATGATGGTGTCGTTGTATATATAAAAGATTGTGTATCAGAAATTACTGAAATAATCGAAATTGGTAGACTCAAAGTATTAAACTCACGAATAAGTCTAAATAACAACAGTAATCTTGAAATTTCCGCATTATATCGATGCCATGATTTACCGCACCTTGAATTTATTTTGAATGTAAAATCATTTATCAATAGCAAAAGAAATATAAAAAACCACCTGATTATTGGTGATTTTAACATCGATATTATGAAAGATAATGAATATAGCTTAGAATTATTAGACAATATGATGGAAAAGGGTTTCTTCCCGGGTTTTATACATACAACTAGACCAAATGATAGTGGCGGAAGCGGTACATGCATTGACAACATGTATATAAAAGCTACATCTATAGACACTAAAACTTTTAAACTCTCGATTCCTTTTACTGATCATTATACACTTTTCTTGAAACTGAATAAGCCACCAAAATTAAAACAAGAAAATATCCAGTATCACTATAATTACTATAAACTTTCAAGTATAGCCATTACAAAAAATTGGAATGTTTTAGAGGCAATGCATGATCCCGATGAAGCTACCGCATTCTTGATAACTGAAATACAAGACTGTTTAGAAAAGTCTAAAGAAGCGCATAAAACAAAAAATAACAAGAGATATCCAAGGAAGGATTGGATATCTAAAGCAATAATGATCTCGTGTGAAAAGAAAGAACAACTATATATTAAAATGTGCAATGAACCAAATAATAATCTAATAAAATTAGAATATAAGAATTACACAAAGAGGCTAGACAAAGTTATTAAAGATGCAAAAATAAAACATGAAAGAAATTTAATTAAGAACAATATCAATAATACTAAGCAACTTTGGAAATACATAAACAAAAAAATGGGAACCAACTTGAAAAAGAATAACACAATAAATAAGATCATTTTAAATAACAATTGCACAATAGAGGATCAGACACAAATTGTCAATCATATGAATTCGTACCTTTGTAGAATTGGAAAAGATCTAACTAACACCATTGTAAAACCCCAGGGTAAGCATTTAGAATTACCAGCAATGAACATTAATACAATTTACATTAAACCGACTAATAACGAGGAAATTCTTCAAATAATTGATAATATGAAAATAAAAAATGGTGGAGTAGATAACATTACTACCAAAACACTAAAAATACTATCATATCAAATTGTTAATGCACTAACACATATCTTTAATCTTTGTATTGAAAAATCAACATGGCCTCAAGCGCTTAAAACAGCTGAGGTAGTTCCTATTTTTAAATCGGGTAGTAAAATGGATACATCAAACTATAGACCGATATCTCTAATTTCTAACGTAGCAAAGATATTTGAAAAAATTGTATATGTTCGTTTACAATCATTTTTGGACAATAATAATTTGTTAGCGCAGAATCAATTTGGATTTATAAAAAAGAAAGGTACCAAAGATGCTCTTAGTTACTTAATAAACATAATCTATAAGAAATTAGACAAAAGTAAACCAATAGCTATTGCATTTTTAGATCTAGCAAAACCTTTTGATACTGTCAACCATGCTATTCTTTTAGACAAATTATATAATTATGGAATAAGAGGTAAAGCGCATGCACTTATATCTAACTATCTTAGTAACAGAAAACAAAAAGTAAGAATAGGAACAACTGAAAGCTATTATGAAACGATAACTACAGGTGTGCCGCAAGGTACTATACTAGGGCCACTCTTATTCATAATTTACGTAAACGATTTACTAACAAACAGAACAGATAGTACCATCTCATATGCGGATGATACAGCTATTATTTCAACAGATGATAACTGGGAGAAAGTTGAAAATAAAATGAACAAGTACTTAGAAGATATAAATATCTGGCTAGCACTTAACAAACTATCACTAAATATAAAGAAAACTGTGTACATAACTTTTGGTAACTATTGTGATAGTGTTCCCAAAGATATGAACATACGCATACAGGGTACTAAATTGAGCAGGGTTGAATACTGTAAATATCTAGGTATAATTATTGATTATAGGCTAAAGTGGGATAAACATATTGAATATATAATAAAAAAAACTAAATATATAATATATATACTGTACAAGTTATCAACATATATGCAATCTGACACACTTAAGATAATATATTATGCATTTTTTTATAGTGTCATTAGCTATGGAAATATTGCATGGGGTGGTGCATATAAAAACAACTTAAAATTACTACAAAACATCCAAAATAGGATTTTAAAAATTATAAACAAAAATATTTTCAATCGAGACAACCCCTTGAATCTAAAACAAATTTTTGCTTACGAATGTGTAACGTATCATTATAATGAACTTAGAAATTTATACTTAACATCGACTAGCAAAACTAGAAATAAACTTATAATACCACCAAAGTGTTCGAAAACTGTTAGTGATAAAGATAACTATGTCAGAGCGATACAAGTATTTAATTGTCTTCCGAAATCTAATCCAAATCTTAAAGTTCTAGATATCGCAAAAAATTATAATAAGAAAAAGCTAAAAATTTGGATTGGTACTAATATATTCTAGAATTTAAAAAATAAATAAATAAATAAATGAAATAAATAAATAAATAAAAATTTAACCTTCTAGTATGGGTGAGATAATCAATGTGGACAAAATATATTATTTATAGTGGAATCTTTGATTCCATGCGTAGTTTATAAGTTACTTAAGTTTTTTTAGTTTTAAGTACACCGGACCTATGTACAGGTAGTTATGTCTACCTCTATAGGATGTTTGCTGCTTCAGACATGTAACTATGTCCTGAAGTAAGCAATAACATGTAATACAACATGTACTACTCTGGTTTAAATAAATAAATAAATAAATAGTAAGAAAGCTATACGACCAGGCCTACATACAGACACTACTATGCGTCTCTGTAGGATGTCAGTTGGTCAGATATATATCTGTATATTTCATGTAACGACAATAATTCTGGTAATAAATAATAATAATAATTTACGGTAATGCTATTAACGATTTCTTTCCAAAGCGCATTACAAGTCATCGTGATAAACGAACCTGGTTTTCCATATTTCTGAACTAGAACCGTAGCATCTATAAAATTTTGATGTAATGTCCATAGACTTCCTGAAAAATTTGATGGCAATATTAATATTTTTCCAAATTTTTCTACATTTTTAATTTCTGTAAGTTTTTTTCGAGGTGATCCATTAAGCCTTTGCATAATTCAGTTCTTAATATGTATTGTTGTCTTCTTATATAATATAATCTAGAACTTTCTACTTTTATCCATTCATCAACGATATATTGTTGAGTTAATTTTCCTAAATTCAAAAATGGATTAAAACCATCTCTAATGCTTCATTTGTATGAACAAAATTGTAGAGACGTAATGTTATTTTTACAATTACTACATTTCATATTAGACATCCATCCAAAACCACCTGCAGGATACATTAGCAGATACGTCATAGGATCAATGTGATAACTTATACTAGACATATTTATAGGTCCATCAGACTTAGAATGTATACAAATATCTCTTTCGATTCGTGGTTTGCCATTTTCTCCAACAAAAACAACAGCTTCTTTATTACACGTAGCTTGATTATATCTACATTTGTCTTTTGAATTACTTATAATTAACATTGTTAAGTACTTGAAGACGATCTTTGGAGGCAAAAGTGAAAAGATCTTGGGTGTTTTTTTTAGCAACGTTTCGTTGGCTTAGTACGCCAACCTCATCAGGCCTTTATTCAATTCATGTCTATAGACATGAATTCGATTGGGAAAATACATCTGTCGTAGATTTTGAAAGCAATTACAAAAAAAGACGGATTTCCGAAATGATCTATATAAAAAGCAATAAAAATAGTATTAACAAAAAGGAAGATATCCAAAGACTAAGCACAATCTATTTTCCCATTATTAACGAACTTGACGCCATATAACTCTTTATGTAAATATCGTCCGGTGTATATAAATACAGCATATGTGTTATTGTTTTCAGTCGATAATAACATCGGATCGACGTATGATATATACGTTTATTATTTTTGGTAATTTTGATTTTTGTATTCATGCGTCGTTGTTTAATTGTCTTTATATAGTTGAAAATAATTTTTTATATGTTAATTTATTTCTGTGTTTGAATAAAGGCCTGGTGAGGTTGGCATACTAAGCCAACGAAACGTTGCTAAAAAAACACCCAAGATCTTTTTACTTTTGCCTCCAAAGATCGTCTTCAAGTACTTAACATAAAAAATGGATGGCGTCATACCTTCTATAATTAACATTGTTACTAGTGCCGGATGAGCCCCGTTTTTGATCGAAAATACCTTTTCTTGGTTTTCTACTTCATGCATCATCTTGTAGGCCTCTGCGTATGGATTCAATCATCTTATTATAATATCTAATTGCTTTATTATTGGCATTGAACATTTCAAAACCGCTACCAATTTATTGGCCCGTGGCTTCCTCAAACTTAATTTGCTTATTCCTTTAATTAAGTTTTAATAACAAAATTTATAATTTTTGCAACAATTTACGACATAATTATAATTAAATTCATTTATGAAGATTAAAAAGTATTAATTTTAAAATTATGTACAAAATATGAATAAAATAATAGGTATGATTTTTTAAAATTATTAATTGTCTCTAGTAGTATGCCTGCCCGTATTTGTGTGCTCTTTCTGGAATTTCTTATGTAAGAAAAAGGTTCTAGCCTTAAAAACAATAAATGGCTACCACAAAACAAAAGCAGGTACACAACACGCGCGCATAGCGCATTTCCATTTTCTAGTAAACATAAATGCGTTCCCGAACAATTCCGATTTTACAAGAGAGCTAAAATAATTTTAACCTCAAATATATCTGAAATTCATAAACGAACTCTTTTACCCTAAGAACTCTTCTAATAAACAATATACAAACTCTACATCTCCACCCGATATCAAAGAAATTAAAACAATTTTTATGTAGTTATATTGTGCGACAACAAAGAAAGTCATTTTCAAAAATACTAAAATTGTAAATATCAAACATCTAAAAAAATAACCATATAATCTGAATGAAATTTTACACAGGTATTGCCTATATCGCATACAAAATAGTATTTAAATTTCAAGCTGATACATGAAGTCGTCATTGAGAAATTACGATTTAAAAAAGAACTGTAAAAAAATTTTAACCTGAAATATCTTTCAAAATCGAGATAATTCTTTTACCTAAAGGACTTCTACGATTATATATAAACTCTACATCTCTACAAAATTTCAACACGATTAAACCAATTTTTTTTCTCTAGTTATCATGCGACAAAGAAAATGACTTTGCAAAATACGAAAATTTTCAAAATCAAATATCTCAAAAAATAATCGTACGATCTAGATGAAAACTCGCACACATATTATATATCACATACAAAATTGTCTATAAATTTGGAGCTGATACATGGAGCCGTTCTCGAGAAATTACGATTTGAAAAAAAGTTTTAAAAAATGGTAACCTCAAATATTTCTGAAATTTCTCGACTAATCATTTTGCCCCAAAGAACTTGACTGAGAGCTATCCAAAATCTACCTCTACAAGAAATTTCGAAGCGATTAAGTCAATTTTACTCCCGTAATCGTTGGACATACAAAATTTTTATATTTCAATTTTTTTCTTAAAAACTAGTCGACAAAATGGATTCAAATTTTTTAAAGATTATAGCTATCTATATTCTGCATTATCATGATTTTTTCCAAAAATATTGACCGTTTAATTTAGGAGTTATGAGCTTTAAAAAAAAACACATTTTTGTTAATAACAAAAGAACCGTGAGAGCTAGAGAATTTTTTTTTAGAAAATATAGGTATTTTAATGCTCTTTCGAATGCTGTCCATTGTATTTAAATATCTCGATCTTATCATTAAAAAAAAAGCAAAAATCAATTTTGAGAAAATCGAAAATTCGAAATAAAACAAAAACGCATCCGTGAATCAAAAACGAATTTTTGACTCGCCATTACACAAAAAAAACAAAAAAATGAGACCTGTCCGGTTAAAATCGATCGAGTAGAAGCTAAGATCCAGGCGTGTCACACACACACACACACACACACACACACACACACACACACACACACACACACACACACACACACACACACACACACACACACACACACACACACACACACACACACACACACACACACACACACACACACACACACACACACACACACACACACACACACACATACACACACACACACACACACACACGCGCACACACACACACACACACACACACACACGCGCACGCACGCACGCACGCACGCACGCACTTAGAAAGCATTAAAATACCGATATTTTCTAAAAAAAAAAAAAAAAATTCTATAGCTATCACGGTTCTTTTGTTATTAACAAAAACGTGTCTTTTTAAAAGTTTATAACTCCTAAACTAAACGGTCAATTTTCTTGGGAAAAATCATCGTAATGTAGAATATAAATAGCTGTAATCTGTAAAAATTTGAATTAATTTTATCGACTAGTTTTTGAGAAAAAAATTGAAATGTGAAAAAAATGAGTTTTGTATGTCCAACGATTACGGGAGTAAAATTGACATAATCGCTTTGAAATTCCTTATAGAGGTAGATTTTTTATAGCTCTCGGTCGAGTTCCTTAAAATTCTTTTACGGGTTTTTTCAAAATCGTAATTCCTGAATGGCAACTTCATGTATCGGCTTGAAATTTATAGACTATATTGTTTGCAACATAGGCAATACCTGTGTAAAATTTCATCCAGATTATATGGTTATTTTTTGAGATGTTTGATATTTAAAATTTTAGTCTTTTTGAAAATGACTTTCTTTGTTGTCGCATAATATAACTAAATTAAAATTGTCTTAGTTTCTTTGAAATCTGGTGGAGATGTAGAATTTGTATATTATTTATTAGAAAAATTCTTATGGTAAAAGAATTCGTTTATGAATTTCAGAGATACTTGAGGTTGAAACTATTTTAGCCCTCTTCTAAAATCGTAATTATTCGGGAATGCATTTATGTATACTAGAAAATGGAAGTGACATGCGTATGTGCTATGCGCCGATGCGCGCGTGTTGTATATCTGCTTTTGTTTTGTAATAGCCATTTATTATTTATAAGGTTAGAACATTTTTCTTACATCGGAAATTCCAGAAAGAGCACACAAATACGGACAGGCATACTAGTAGAGACAAGTACCCTATGTGTGAAATTTCACAACGAAAATATATTTTGAAGTAAATGTTATTTAGAAATTTTAAAAGGTTTTGACGATTATATTACAATCATTTATTTTATTTATTTTTCACACATAATTTAAAAAAAATCAAACCTATTATTTTATTCATATTTTATACATATTCTAAAAATTAATAGTTTTTAATCTTCATAAATGAATTTAAGTATAATTATGTCATAAATTGTTGCAAAAATTGTAAATTATGTAATTAAAAATTTATTAAAGGAATAAGCAAATTAAGTTTGAGAAAGCCATGGGCCTATGAATTGGCAGCGGTTTTTTTATAATATAATTGACTTTTTGTTCATTTAATTCTTTTACATTTTTCTTAACTTTATTCTTTAATATTTAGTTTTTTCTTTTTTTTATTTTGTAACGGCAGGCGCGTCTGTGTGTGTATGTGCGCGAACACGGAGCTCGGATCGAGCCGATCTCCGACGCACGGTATAGACACGGGTAGTTGACCGAAAACATAAACATACGGCGGCCTTGGAGAAGGCAAGGCCGACAATTGCGGCATGAGGATTCGCAAGTAGAGTCGGGCTTGTCCTCGTATCACTCCGAGGGCTTGCGTGTGTGTGTGTAGTTGCTCGCACGTGTAGCTGTGCGAAAAGTACCGAGCGCTACTACAATACACAATGAGCCCCGAAATGAAAACTCGCGACAACCTTGCGCGAGGGGGAAGGAGAGCGAGAGACAGAGCCCAGCAGTATCGCATCTGTCGTAGCTGAGGCAGCTGCTCGTTCCCCGTGCGCGACGACTTGGAGAGAGAGAGTGAGAGAGAGAGATGTAGCACGGCTCCGAGAACCTCGTTCGCCGGTGGTTGAGGGAGAGGGAGAGAGAGCCACACTCGACCGAGGCAGCGAAAGAGAGAGAGAGAGAGAGCAGCGCGGCCGAGCTCACTCACGGGAGCGAGTAAGAGAGAGCATCGCGGTCGATACTTGGGATCGAGTGAAAGAGAGCATCGCGGCCGATACTCGCAGGAGCGAGAGAGAGAGAGGGGGAGAAAGGCGAGAGAGAGAGAGAGAGACACAGCGACTCGCTGCAGCAGGCACCGCCGAGCGCGTTCAACCGCGCCTTCTCGCTGCAACTGAGGAGGTAAGTCCTGGCCAGGCGAGCGCGCGCTTCCCCCGCGGACGACGAGCGTCCAGGAAGCGGAGACGGGCGAGCGAGCGAGGCCGCCGACGCGCGCGTGAGCGCCGATCGTGCGCGGCGATCGGCCGACGCGGCGCGAGCCGCTTTTGCGCGTACGGGTGTGCAGCGGAGCACATACGTACTTCGCGTGCGCGGGCGCAACACCCGAATTGGCGTGTACCTAGAGTACGCGCCGCGCGTGTAAATAGTGAACGGCCTCCAGGGGCAATAAAAATAATTCTTTGCTTTTACTTGTTCGCCTATTATTTCACGCATCCTAATTTCAATTCCCTATTCGGTGACACGGTGAAGAATACCGCCGGCCTCCGCGGTCGCGAGTACGTAGCACTCGCGTGATAACTGAGCAGCTGGGACAGCACGCTCGAGAGAGAGCGCGACGACGAAGTCGCGCGTTGTAACGGAGCGAAAAGGCGCGGCTGCTACTGAAAGCAGCCGACGGCGAGCAACAGCCCGGAGTTGACGGGCCGCTAATCATCGAGGGTTGGCACGAGTAAGTGCTCGTGCCTGTCAATTGCTGCGCCGTTCATCGGCAAGTCCGCGTTGAGATATAGCGCACCGAGGACAGCTTTTAGCCCGTTGCAACTGGTGCCCATAACGTGTGGAAACACGGACACCTGCCACGGACGAGCGTGCGGGGAAATTATTTTTTTTTCCTAAGGATTGAAGGAAAAGCGGGTGGTGCTGATAACCGCGACGCGTCGCGTACCAAATTTCATGAGCGCGTGGTAACTTGCGTGTGTAAGCGTGTGTGTGTGGATTCTGTCGGTACGGAGACCGGCAGTGAGAAATACATTTTTTTCTCGACCGGAAAATTACGATTTAAAATTTTGGAAACGGTTTCGCGGAAATTTTTGATTTACTTTTCGTGGTAAAAGTAGCGGTTTAGCGTCGCCCACCTGAAGGTACAAAATTGTAAGACCTCAACTGGGAGTCGAACCGAAACAAATACACACACACACACACGCACTCAAAGGGAGTGTACCTGGTTAGGCGGGAAAATTAAATTGTATTTATTTTTTACTTTTTGTAGTTTTGGTGCGCCAACCAGATACGTGTATGCGATCGATTAGCCGCGCACAGGTACACTCCGAGAGAGATTAGAACTTGTTGAGAGCGAGTTTCGTGCGGCTAATAACCCGTAAACGAGTTGCGCTGAATAGATTTTGACAGCGATTAGTCAAATCAGCGATGGCGGGTTCGGTAAGAAAAGCCATCGAGGATTGGTGTAAGTGCCTCAGCGATGAAGAGCTACAGAAATACAGGCAAGTCCTCGGTTTAAGAATGGATGGCAGACTATTCACGAGATTGATCCGCCTCAGCCGGTGGCTATCCAGCGACTACGAGCCCAGGGATTTTGCGGGGTTAGTCGCCGATGATGAGGATTCGACACTGGTGGAGCGCATGAACGCACGTGAAGCGTTCGTGAATCACGTGATCTCCACCAGCCACAAGCCACATCCACTGGAGGTACTGAAGTCGGACGCGACAGAAGCACAGTGTCTCGAGCGAAGCACTGTACGGGCAGCGGAGGCCCCAGGTGCACAAGTTGAGGGCGACTCGACCGAAGCTGAGAAGAGTACCGGACGTCAATTGGAAAATGGCACAACGCACACGATTACGATGGCGGACGATACGTCGGTTCAAGTCCCAAACGAGTGGGCAGCATATGTCGAGGGAATGGAAGCCAGATTGCGGATGATAGAAGAGACCCTCCGGACATTGACTGGCAAGTCAACACCCTGTCCGACGAGTGACACGACAGAGTTCGTCCGGACAGGTGGAGAGGCCAATCACGACTATTCGGCAGACTCGACGCCCACTTGTCCGCCACAGGAAGAAGAAATCGCAACGAGAAACTCCGGACAACATGGAAGAACGAGAAGAAGAGTTAGGATACGGCAACCATCCCCCGGTGATAGCATATCACCGTCGCCACCCATCCCGCTCCCGCGCCGAAGGAGCCTCGGGGATGCCTGGAGAGGGGGGAGCTCAGAATCAAGTGCGGAACACATCCGATTCTGAGCAACGGCGCGATTCACGAGATGCGGCGTTGCTGACGGCGAGACCCAACGTCAAAGATACGATCGGCGGAACATCAAGGGATGTCGGTCTATTAGTTCGAAGTTGGGAAACGAGGTTCGCCGGAGACCGCGAGGAAAATATTGACTTGTTCCTCGATAGAGTCGAAGAGAAATGGGCCTTGGCGAAGCTCCCGGAAGACGAGAAATTAAGTGCTTTGTCCGAATTCTTCGTCGGTGTGGCAGGGGTGTGGGTCCGTTCCCATAGACAGAGTTGGTCCACGTGGAATGAATTCCGCCGGAAAATTCGGCAATGGTTCAGCGTGAAAGACCGTTTCCACCAGCGCTTAGCCCATGAGGCGGCGATGCGCACCCAAGGACCCGACGATTCGGTGCGTGACTTCATCACCTGCCCCGAGGCAATGATGAGTAAGATGGAGCCACCACCGCCCCTCGAAAACCAGCGGGGAACGTTTCGTCGAAATACGAAGCCACGGCTGCAGCAGCGGGTTAGACGAGGGGAATTCGCCGATGTCGATACGCTATCCGACACAGCGGTGGAGGCCGAATTAGCGGGGCACGTCGAAAAGCGTTATAAGCCCCCGCCTCCACCAGATGCTCGTGTTTACGCTGAGTTAGCGCACAGTGCACCCAAAGCGGCACCGTTAAGGGGGAAGAGAGCGGCGGTTAAGGACAAGGAGCCGCCGCCGGTACCGTCTCCCCAGAGCAATGAAACGCTGGACGAGATGCTGAAGCGCTTCTTCCAAATGATTTTGGAAGGAATGTAGCAGATCAGCTCCGGATACGCGCTGTCAGCCTCTTCATCAGAGACGTTTGCGTCTCGGACCGAATCGCCAGAGAGCCAGAAAAAGAAGAAGAAGAACAGAAAATTTCAGCGATATCGGAAGGAGAGCTCGGATAGCAGCGGCCCGTTCAGCTCGAGTAGCGGGACGAACACCGACGACCGAGCAGGCACAGGCTCCGACGGAACAGTCGGCAAGAGGGCGGCAGCGTACGGGCCGTGGAAGTGCTGGGACTGCCGGATGCCTGGTCACATTCACCGAATCGAACGAGAGGCCCTCGGTAAACGAGTTCGTCTGCTGACGACACGCAGTGAACTTGTGAACACTGACGGGTCGGGTACGGAGCGAGGGAGACGAATCCTTCCATCGTACGAACCAGCAGAAGGGGGGATTTCCCCCTGGAACAACGAGACATCCCCTCCAAGAGACGAAGGAGCCGTTCAAGGGTGAGAGATCGCGACCGCCGAGGAATCGACCCACCGAAAGCCGGCGGAGCGCCGCGCCGCCGAGCAGCAAGCGTCATGCGATCGGGTGAAAGCGTCTCCGGGGACGCCCGCGCGGATCGGTTCGCGTCGCCATACGGACGGCAGGAGGAGGAATCCGAGAAACCCCCGAAAGCCCTATAGAACGCGGAAGTTCCGAGGGCAACGACGAAAAGGAGAGGGTGGTAAATCGGTTCGAGGCAGGAACGGATGGAAGTTCGAGTCCTGCGATATCTCTCCGGGGAGGTAGCCGACGCGCCCGCGTGTAAGGGATTCAAGGATGCAGAGCAGACTATCCAGGGTATAGTCCACGTCTGGACGGGGGGTGTAACGGCAGGCGCGTCTGTGTGTGTGTATGTGCGCGAACACGGAGCTCGGATCGAGCCGATCTCCGACGCACGGCATACACACAGGTAGTTGACCGAAAACATAAACATACCGCGGCCTTGGAGAAGGCAAGGCCGACAATTACGGCATGAGGATTCGCAAGTAGAGTCGGGCTTGTCCTCGCATGACTCCGGGGGCTTGCATGTGTGTGTGTAGTTGCTCGCACGTGTAGCTGTGCGAAAAGTACCGAGCGCAACTACGACACACAATGAGCCCCGAAATGAACACTCACGACAACCTTGCGCGAGGGGGAAGGAGAGCGAGAGACAGAGCCCAGCAGTATCGCTTCTGTCGTAGCTGAGGCAGCTGCTCGTCCCCCGTGCGCGACGACTTGGAGAGAGAGCGAGAGAGAGAGAGAGAGAGAGAGAGAGAGGGAGGGAGAGAGAGAGAGAGAGAGAGAGAGAGAGTGTCGAAGTGAAGTGCACGAGGATCGGGAAGTGGGTGCAGTGTAGTGCACGAGAGTGAGAGAGAGCGACGCAGCACGGCTCCGAGAACCTCGTTCGCCGGTGGTTGAGGGAGAGGGAGAGAGAGCCACACTCGACCGAGGCAGCGAAAGAGAGAGAGAGAGCAGCGCGGCCGAGCTCACTCACGGGAGCGAGTGAGAGAGAGCATCGCGGCCGATACTCGCAGGAGCGAGAGAGAGAGAGAGGGAGAAAGGCGAGGCCCGTAGCAGCGAAGAAGGCCAGAGAGAGAGAGAGACACAGCGACGCGCTGCAGCAGGCACCGCTGAGCGCGTTCAACCGCGCCTTCTCGCTGCAACTGAGGAGGTAAGTCCTGGCCAGGCGAGCGCGCACTTCCCCCGCGGACGACGAGCGTCCAGGAAGCGGAGACGGGCGAGCGAGCGCGGCCACCGACGCGCGCGTGAGCGCCGATCGGCCGACGTCGACGCGAGCCGCTTTTGCGCGTACGGGTGTGCGGCAGAGCACACACGTACTTCGCATGCGCGGGCGCACCAGCCGAATCGGCGCGTACCTAGAGTACGCGCCGCGCGTGTAAATAGTGAACAGCCTCCAGAGGCAATAAAAATAATTCGTTGCTTTTACTTGTTCGCGTATTATTTCACGCATCCTACTTTCAATTCCCTATTCGGTGGCACGGTGAAGAATACCGCCGGCCTCCGCGGTAGCGAGTACGTGGTACTCGCGTGATAACTGAGCAGCTGGGGCAGCACGCTCGAGAGAGAGCGCGACGACGAAGTCGCGCGTTGTAACGGAGCGAAAAGTCGCGGCTGCTGCTGAAAGCAGCCGACGGCGAGCGCCAGCCCGGAGCTGACGGGCCGCTAATCATCGAGGGTGGGCACGAGTAAATGCTCGCGCCTGTTAATTGCTGCGCCGTTCATCGGCAAGTCCGCGTTGAGATATAGCGCATCGAGGACAGCTTCTACCCCGTTACAATTTCTAAAAGTTTTTGTTTATTTTTTAAGTAATAAAGCTTACTTTTAGATAATTTACTATGTTTTTTTCCTCAAAATTATCAGTATATTTTTTTTCTTTTAAGTAAGTTACACTATTTTTAGTTTCACAATTCGTACTATTACTATCATGGCAATACTTTCTTTTATTAATTGAGAAATTGTTAAATGTATCTATAATCACTTCATCCTAATCAGGTTCATCACTAAGATCGATTACATTGTTATTAGGTCTATTTTTATATAAATTGATAAGTGATGTCTTTTGAGTCATTCTTTCATTATGGTTCAAATGTTCAAGATTATTCCACTCAAAATAGGAATAATGATAGTAATGGAATACGAAAAATAGCTAATTCTAGGATTGCCATGAAATAATTTTTTAAGTCATTTCTCTATTTAATAAATAGGAAATTCGCTCGAAATTTAATAAATATAGAATCTCGCTAACGTTTGCTCGGATTATATTGCATTATTTATTTTAGAACAAATTGAAATCAATGTTACTTAGATAATTAATTTAGATATTATTTATTAAAATATATTTGGTATCATGTTTTAAAAAATTTTTAAACTTATACTTAAATAACGTAACACAACCCGATCGAGCGTTAGCGAGTGAGGTATTTTCGCTAGTAATTTATTAATATTTGTAAATTTCATATTTTGTTCTTATTATTTAAAATTGTTGTTATTTCACATTTATTTTATTCAATTTGTTTAAGATACAAATAATTATGTTTAATATTAATAATTTTGACAAGTTCTGCCGACAAAACAGGATTAATGATAAAGTTTGTGTATTATACCATCTTCATAAAAAACAAAGGCACATAAAATATTATGTAAACACAAATACAAGTCGTAGCTAATAACAATTTTTAGTAACATATACATAAAACCGTTGCCGAAAAATTACAATTTGAAAAGAGCGCTAAAACAGTTTTAACCTCAAATATCTCTGGAATTTATAAACTAATTCTTTTACCCTAACAATTCATGTCATAAATAATATATAAACTCTACACCTTCATCAAATCTACATCTCCATCAAATTTCAAAGTAATTAAATTTTACTCCAGTTATTGTGCGACATAGAAAGTCATTTCTAGAAATACCAAAATTTTAAATATCAAATATCTCAAAAACTAACCATATCATCTGGATGAAATTTTACATAGGTATTGCCTATATCGCATACAAAATAGTCTATAAATTTCAACCTCAGACATTAAGTCGTCATTGAGAAATTACGATTTTGAAAAATACGTAAAAAAATTTTAACATTAAATATCTCTAAAAATTATGAGACAATTTTTTTACCTAAAGAACTTATACAATAAACATATAAACACCACATCTCCACAAAATTTCAATATGATTAAACTAATTTTTTTTTTCTCTAGTTATCATACGACAAAGAAATTGACTTTGCAAAATACGAAAATTTTAAATATCAAATATCTCAAAAAGTAATCGCTCGATCTTGAAGAAAATTCACACATAAATTATGTATATCACACTCTTGTATCTACCCTAATATCACAAAATTGTCTATAAATTTGGAGCTGATGCATCGAACCGTTCTCGAGAAATTACGATTTGAAAAAACGGTTAAAAAAATTTTAACCTCAAACATCTCTGAAATGTATTGACCAATCATTTAACCCAAAGAACTTAGCCGAGGCTATCCAAAATCTACCTCTACAAGGAATTTCAAACCGATTAAGTCAATTTTAAAAAAAGAAACACACATCCACACACACACACCCACACACACACCCACACATGCACACACAGACACACACGCACCACGCACGCACGCACGCATGCACGTACACACACATACATCCATACAGATATTTTCTAAAATCATGTTATTCGAACTTCTATCACCTCTATTCGTGTTTCTAGAGCGATTTAACGAAACTTAAAATTTTACTATTGCAAAGCTTCTTCTAGGAGGAAGCAAAAGTAGAAAATAAAATCTTTGTATTGTTTGGAATGCGCTACCTCACGAGAAAAGCTAGTGGGAGTGACTACACGGGCACGTTGATTGTATTTTTACACTGACCGATAATTTCACATAGCGATTAAGGCGAGCGAAATTTGTTGATAACACTTTACATTTAAATAAATAATTCGATCTGCCTAAGATACCTGTTTGAGAATGCCATAATTTATAAGCGAGTAACATACTGTGGGTGTTAGAAACAAATTCGAACAATACTTGAGTAAAATTAAATTGTAATATATTATAAACGGTCGATAAATTAATTAACTATTACATGTTGTAGTGCAAAGTTGAATAAAATTAATATAAAAGATGTGTGGAATGTTACAATAAAATAGTTGAGTGTATGTCTGTTACAATAAAATAGTTGAGTGTATGTCTGTTACAATAATTGGTTGAGTGTTTAAGCGCTACTATTTGAGTGTGTGAGTTTTCGGTGTGAGTGTCGATGAGTTTTGCTGAATTACGTTACGAGCCACTGATGAGAGTATATGATGCTGTTGGTATGAGAGTTCACAATTAGATGTTATTGATTTAATTGTGGAAGTAAATTGAGTCAGTACAATTAGATATTATTGATCTAATTGTGCGTGAGAATTGCCGCCTGGCCAGAGCATGAGGAGTTTCTGAGTCAGCACACGTGCGCTGAATATAGTCGTGCCAGTTTGAGGTTATCTTTGCACGTGCACTGCAGTTATGATGGAACGCTGAGCTGCTCCAGCAGTGCAGTTGGTGATGCCAAGGAGCCGATGAGAGAAGCCAGATGAAAACTACAGTTGTGACATCCGGCTGAGTTTGGCTTGGCAGTTGCTGAGAAGTCTTGCCTCGTGGTCAGCTAGAAGCAGCGAGCCGGTGAGATACGCGATGCGACGAAATGCCGCTTGAGAAGCACTGCCGCACGCGAGTATACCGTCCGAGACTGCACAGTGCGACACAATACTGCAGCAAAATGAGTTGCCGTACAGAGGTCCATGTAGAGAGAGTGAGAGTGACCACACTTGTGTTTCTCCTATGAGAAATGTCGAACATGCGCACTGAGTTTTTCCTCGTGGTCAACCGGTCCATGGAGACTATTTGAGAGTGTGAGTTTTCTGTGTGAGTGTGGATGAGTTTGGTGAGTTACGTTGCCAGTCACTGATGGGAGTTCACGGTGTCTCATTTTAATCTATGCAGCCAAATATCTCCGAATGCAGACCAGATACAGAACAATGGTTCAGATGAAAATTGTTCGTGACGATGGGGGTCAACTTTTCGTCACTTTCAATTTGACCTTGAGATCATTTTTCAAGGTCATATCAAGGTTAAGATCATTTTTTCAAATTAGAACCCCTATTTCTGAGTCCCCTTGCCTCTCACCATTATTACTGCAGTTGACATTATCTATCCACGGAGTGCATGTTCAAAGTTACCTCCGTTGGCTTCCAGGCACAGGCGTAATCGCCGTTGGAAATGATCCACAGTCCTGAGCAACGTTGCTCTAGAAATGGATTCGCAAGCTCTACGAATTCTATCCATAAAATCTTCCCTTGTTGTAGGCCGTTGATCAAAAACTACATCTTTTACGTATCCCCACAAGAAAAAATCTGGTGACGTCATATCTGGTGAATTAGCAGGCCAGTTAACTGGACCTCCTCGTCCAATCCACCCGTCGTTGTAGTTGTTATTTAAAAATTCTCGAACGATTCGTGCAAAATGTGGTGCTGCACCATCTTGCTGAAGCCACATTCTTTGTCTTGTAGCTAGGTCGACGTTTTCCAAAAGTACTGGCAAATGATCTCTTATTAGCTCTAAATAGCTGTTTCTTTCGACAATTCGCTCAAAGAAATACGGACCTATCATGTAACCATTGACTATTCCACACCACACCATTATGCTCCACCGATTTTGATGATCCATCGCTCTGTACTAGTGAGGGTTCACATCTGACCAATAATGGCAATTGTGCCTGTGCAGTCGCCCATCGCTACAAAATTTTGCCTCATCCGAAAAAAGGACGTATTTGAAAAAGTCTGGATCATTTTCTATTATTCTTAAGGCCCAGTGACAAAATTCAATGCGCAATTGAATATGGTTCTGCCTTAGTTCCTAACTAAAGTTACATGGTAGGCATGATAGTCAATAATTCTCAGAATCCTTGAAACCGTTGGACGGGAAATACCAATTTCTCTTTCAATTTGGCGTGTGCTAATATGCGGGTAGAGATGAACAATTGCTAAAATAGTGACGACACGAGCATCGTTTTCATCGTATTCGTGGTGCCTGCGCTGACGAATAAGGTGGCCACCGCGAGCTCTTTGAGCTAAAGTTCTGATTGTCAAATCAGTAGGATGTCTCCTTTGTGGATACAACTCAGCATACCGCCTAGCTGCTGCACGATAATTACCATTACATTGCCCTAAAACCATTATCATTTCAACTATTGCAGTCGTATGTGAGACGAACTTATGTTCGAACTGAACGTTTTTGCATTTAGAGGGACATAACACTTGCTTGGTTGGAACTGATAAATTTATAAAACTAAATACTTTTTCACTCCTAGAACATATTATTAAATAATAATTTTTCAGTTATTCACTCATAAAAATCACCGATTGAATCGGATTTAAAACAGTTAATCTGTTTGAATCCAGAATCTTGATCCGGAAAATCTGGATGTATATTCCCACGACAAAAAGTGATTCAAACGGATTCACGAGTCAGGTAAATTTGGGAAAATTGGGCGCTTGAAGAAATAGCTACGATTAATAACAAACAGGAGCTGATGGGGAGCGGATGGAGAGCGGGGTAGAGCGCGTGGGAATGGATGGGAAGCGGATGGGGAGCGGATGGGGAGCGGGGGAGAGCGGATTGGGAGCGGCAACAGAGAAAACTACTGTTTCTATAGACATTTTTACGTTATTATGAGGAGCGTGCGGAGAGGAGTGGTTGGGGAGCGGGGGGGGGTCTGATGGAGAGTGGAAGGGGAGCGGAAGGGAAGTAGAAGGGGAGCGGAAGGGGAGTGGAAGGGGAGTGGAAGAGGGAGCGGATTGAGAGCGGAAGGGTAGTGGAAGGGGAGCGGAAGGGCGAGCCGCACGTCCAATAATTGAGTAGAACGGAAGGCGATGGGGGGAGCGGGGAGGAGCGAATGGGGAGCGGCCCCATAAAAAACTACTGTTTCAGAGACATTTTTACGTTATTTTGGGGAGCAGAGGGAGAGGATGGGGAGCGGATAGGGAGCGGTAGAAAGCGGGGGCGAGCGCATGGGGAGCAGCTAGATCGTAAGAAAAAATGCTTACAATTATATAGTATAGAAATATATATGTATATATTTATGTAATAAACTCAAGAAGGACTAATAATTTTCTATTTTTCTAAGCTGTCGGTGCCGCTTATGGATATAAGAAATCAAATATCAACTCTTGCGTCGTATGCTATTTTGGAGAGGGTGCTGCGAGTGAAGGTGATGCTCATGCAGCATTCAATTTCGCATCTACCCTAGCCTGTCCAATTATATTTGTATGGTAAGTTTCGTATCTTTCAGTTATTTGTTTGATTTGTTTTTTGGTCCTATTCGAAGCTATATATAATTTTTTATTTTTGTAGTACAATTAAAATAACATTTAATCAAGCAAAATATATGGGTAACGTCATGTTAACTGTTAAAGGCCAAAATTTTAAAATTGCTCAAAATTTTTTGACTCATTCCAAATTAGCCTCGAAACACAAATTGCACATAGAGCAAAATATGCAATCGTTCTAAAGTTAGAATTAATTAAAATTTTGAAAATTTTGATTTTTGTCATAAATCTTCAATTTTCATGATTTTTTAACTCAAAAACTTAAAACTTTTTGTATAGCACATTAAATGGAAAAAAGTTTGTATATTGTGAGAGGACGGAAGCAAGAGAGAGTGAACGTCGTGCTTTCAGTTTTTTTTGGCCGCAGCGAATTGTAAGTCCCCAGTAATTTTCCCTTCCTTCTGCCCGTACTACCCGCGTGAGTGCGCGCTCGCGCCGCGAAATCGTAACTGAACCGCCGTCATTTGCGTGTAGCTGAAGCTGCAGTTTTCTGAGTCCCTTCCCGTAGTATTTATATTGCGAGCGGTATTAGACTGCTTGTAGCTAAAGCTACAAGTGTCGACCCTATTCGGAGCAAATCGTGCTCTACCTTCGGGCTGGTAACAGGTAAAATTGGTACGGAAGCGCGCGTATCTGGCGCCCCAATTAATATGTAATTTTTTGTTAATATTGAGTTCTAACTTGTTAAATAAAATACCATTTTATTTAGTATTGTTTCTGAGTTTTCGTTGTATGCGTGCATGATAGCAGAAATTGAGTGTTTTGTTCTAACTTGGAGGAAAACTACTGCCTAGTAGGTTTTCCTATCCGTGGTTGCCCTAATTCCCAGCAATCGTGATTATATATACATATATATATATATATATATATATATATATATATATATATATATATATATATATATATATATATATATCGCGCCGAAACCACCTTAAGCTTTTTTAGCAATTTAACTCTTCAGTCAATAAAGAATTAAAATATCAACATTTTGAGAGGCTGAACTTCAAAATCCATGAAGATCCTAGACCTGCAGTTTACGCCAGAGTTAAAATTTAGAAATAGCCATATCTTTGGATAAAATCGATCAAAAAAATTTTTTTTTTGGGTCTCATTTTATCACAAATTGAATATACTTCACTGACATAAAAACCCACAGATTTATTTCACTAAACAGGATCATAATTTTACGTTATTACAATAACAATTTATTTCACAAATATCGGATGTTTCTTTCTCTATGCTAATTTTCATTATTAATTTGATAATTTTTATATACACCCACATATAATTCTTTGTTAATTTGCATTATTCTTTTAAAATAATTTGTATATACACACATATAATAAACTTGTTTTTCCAGGGTTCACTTACATATAGACTTTGGATATGGAAGAGATCACCTAATAAAAATATTTTTAAATGCATTTTTAAAGTTCACTTATTTATCCACTCCATTTATTTGAATCATTTATGTTTTTCCCTAAACAACTCTTTTATCAAATTAATAGACGAAATGATATATATGAGCAAATCCTAGAATCTTTACTTTTTGGAAACTGCAAAATTCTAGATTCAAAAGACTATAACTGAGGTTCTTTAGAAAGCACATGACTGAAACAAAAAAGAAAATATTCAATTTCCAATAGAGAAATAAAAAGAGCGTCCAACTTATGGATAGAGGAAGACCTTTTCACGAAAAATTACAAAAAGAGCAAAAATCGTGGACATTTTGAGATTTTTCGATTTAGAAAAAAAAAGTCACTTACTATCATTGTCAAATATTTAAGAGCTTCTCCTTTCTAACAAAAGCTCTAATTTAAGTCCTAGTAGATCAATGTGCCATGAAAAAAGGCCAGGATTTTTAATAAGAGTTTTTATTTTTCAATATTTACGAATTAAAAAGTTAAAATCTCTTGAATTTGGGCTTCTTTTCATGGCACATCGATCTACCAGGGCTTAAATTGGAGCTTTTGTTATAAAGAAAAAGCTCTTAAATATTTGACAATGATAGTAAGTGACTTTTTTTTTCTAGATCGAAAACTCTCAAAATGTTCACGAT
Organism: Torymus aiolomorphi; assembly: GCA_036365515.1. Taxonomy (NCBI): domain Eukaryota; kingdom Metazoa; phylum Arthropoda; class Insecta; order Hymenoptera; family Torymidae; genus Torymus; species Torymus aiolomorphi. The sequence goes on along the minus strand of CM070877.1, from coordinate 60,393,445 downwards.
TTTTGCTCTTTTTGTAATCTTTTGATTGAAGATGTTTCTTTCTTTATGCTGATTTCCATTATTTATTTCATAATTTTTATATACACACACACATATAATTTTCACGTTAATTTCCATTATTTAAAAAAAAAAATTTTATCTACACACACATATAATAAACTTGTTTTTCCGGGGTTCACTTACATATAGACCTTAGATATGCACTTTAAATGCATTTTTTATGTTCACTTATTTATCCACTCTTTTTGTTTTAATCATTTGTTTTTCGCCAAACCACTTTTTTATCAACATATATAAAAAGATTATGTATATTTCACCGACATAAAATCCTACAGATTTATTTCACAGTACAAAATAGATAAACAGATCTATATTTTACTAACAGAAATGCCCACATATGTACTACACTAGAGCATCGTGGTTGTAGTTATAAAAACAAGTTATTTCATAAGTCCTACTGTTTTCTTCATCTATGCTATTTATATTCGTTGTTTTAACTTTCACTCACATATAATATTAATCTGTGTTCCAGAGTATGCTTTCTTATAGACGCTTGAGTATATATTATCTATATATTACCTAATCAACTTATTTTTGCATGTATTTTTTTATTTAGATTTCCTGAATTTTCTTTTTTCATTCTTCCATAAACTTTTTTCTCCATCTTCATTCTTCCACAAACTATTTCTGAAGCCCAAGTATAAACTTCAACGTTAATCTGGAAAAAAAATGCACACAAAGTATTTAGTTTTTTTACAGCTTTATCTTTTAATTTTATATAGTCATTTAATATACTTATCTAAAGTATACTTATTTCATCGTTGACACGTAGACGTAGATAGCATCGGTGACTCCTTATATAAATTAAATAAAAATACGAGCGGTTGAGTTTTTACATAATTCTAATAAGAATATAAGACATTTTCATATCTCCCTTTCCCTTTCCCTCTCCCTCCCTCTCTCTCCCTCTCCCTCTCCCTCTTCATCTCCCTCTTAATGATCGGTGAGAAGCAGACGTATAGGAACTTGTTCAATCATAAGAGAACAACGGTCGGAACAAAAACAGCTGATAGAGGGGGAAAAGGAGGACAAAAAAGAATTTGAAAACAACCATACGAAATATGTAAACGATATCTACATCGAAACGACATAATATGTTTAATTTAAATTTTTTATACATGTAGTATATCAAAGCAGCTATCCATTGATATAACAAATATTAGAACAAACCATAATGCAAAGACGTAAAAAATTAGTGAAATTCTCACGCACCCATTTCTATGTATGAATGGCACGGTCGTCTGTCAGGCTTTTTCTACACTGGACAGATACTTGTATTCTAAGCGCTCCCTCGCTCTTTGATTACCAACATTTTCGTATTTTAATTTTTAAATTATCTTTGCTCTGTCATTTGTTATTAAGGTGGTTTTACACCTAAAAATCTTTTAAAAATCAAATTTTTTTACTTAAATATGTTTTAAAATGTTGTCAGGGGATGGTTATTATGGTTAAGATGCGTTTCACCTGTACATCTTAGCGATTCAACTCCGGGTCATTCAGTTCAACTCTCGGAGACCCAATAGCCAGATTAGGCACCAGACGCTACAACGTCGTGCAATGCTAAACCTAATCTGGTTATTTACCGTGAAACACGCAAGTCGGAGACTCGCGCTTTATTTCTGCCAAGGACTCGAACTCCCTTCCAGGTCTCTGGTTCGTGTGTCAGCTGCTCCGATGTAAAACAATATGTTCTCTCTAACGTAACGGCCGCGGAGGCGGCGGGGAACAGGAAATAACTAAGGCCGCAAAATAATAACTCGAGCGGTTAAAGTTAACAATAAAAGGCTATTGTTTATTGAATAAGAGGTAAAAGGGTGATAATGGACGGATAATATAAGTGAGTTTAGATATACGGAAGACCTACCTAACGGTGCGCCAGCACGTTATCTCAGACGTCAGCTGTCTCGGCCGCTATCACGCTCGCGGTAATATACACCGTGCACGTATGGTTTTATACACCACGCGTACGCGGTATTCTACGCCGCGCGCTCGCAGTGTAATATGGCAAGCTAAGAGAGCGGCCGCGATCGCCGCGCGAGACACACGTATAGGTGCAGGGGAGAGGGGAGACAGTGGCGCTGCTCGTACGCGCACCTGTTGTGCGCACTCGCCGACTTCGAAGTAACAGGCGGTTTGCGACCTCGTCACTGATTTTGGTGGTACGAGAGCCCAGGGTCCTCACTCTTCCGTACTGACTCTCTCCGAGATGGTTTCTAATTGATTCCGCTGCCCAGGAGCGGCGAAACTGGGCTAGCGGTCACGCGTTATTACTCGCGTCGCGGATGATGCGTGCACGCTTACCATGTTAGAGACTTGGATGAAATCAACTTGGTGGCCTAGCTTTCTCGCATGTATCCTTGCAAGTCGTCTGGATTCGTAGCTCGGCCCTTCATGATCCCCCGGACTGTAGCAATACCAGGTGAGCGGACGTTCTGTACGAGGAAGTTGCTTTGAATTGACAGTACGGCAGTTTTTGTTCTAACTTTTTAGTGTCAGCTAATAATCTAACACAGTGAAACGATTGAGTTCCAGGCACTGTTTTCGCTGAAACTAGCCTTTGTCTTAATTTTTCTGTAGTCTTAACATATTCATCTTTTGATGAGAAAAAGCACAAAATATTTTCAAAGTATTTAGTCGCCCACTGGTTAAGATCTTGCGGCGTCAATATATAATTATCGGATACGTTTCGCAAACTTACTCGCCTAGCATTACTTTTTGTAGAAGCACCGATTCCATCGCATGCATTTTTTCAGTGAGCAGCTACATGAAGGTGCCACTCAGCTTCAATGGAAAAATTTTCATAATGATGAAAAAGATTTTGAAAGTTGTGTTTATTTTTAAAATGTTGTGTAGCTCCATCAGTAAAGTAAATAATTTTACGAAATCAAAAGATTTTTTAAGGTAATCGATTATAATTTCTTGAATTAATCTGCCACAGTATCATGAATTAAGTTGTCTGAAAAACCCGTCATGCTTTTGTGTTCAATTTTAGAATCTGAACCTTTGTAGTAAATAACTTTATTGACAAATTACATTGATTATTATTATTATAGTGGAATGATTGTGCCACATCTTGTGCAATGAACGCATAGTTTTCCGAAATATCTAGGGAAATTAAAAATTGTTCTTTGCTTAAGTATTCTCTTAAGATTTGAAAATAACATGACTACTGTTTGGAAATGAAAGAATGAGTTTTGAGTTCTGTAAAAGAGGAAAAAAGATATGAGAAAATAAAGAACTAGAAACAATTTCAGTTTGTAATGTTGATCTATCAGTGGTTTTCCACATTTGAAATTTTATTTCATTACCCCAGACCTTTCAAGAAATAGTTCAAGTTCAGTTTTTAGAGGTTCACTACCAGGACAATTTTGACACATATTTAAGTAACATTTCGCTATTGGTGTTTTACAAACTATTTCAGCTATACAATCTTTGTAAGTATCCATTTTATCAAAAGAAACTCCTGAATTTGTTAAACCAGCTAAGAGGAGCTTGACGTTTTGATAATAAACGCACACCCACACTGAATGCATACCACTAGCACCAGCTAAAACACAATATTTAGGGCGACATTAGGCAAATTTAGTGAATACTATTTTTGATTCGGGATACTGTTGTTTATAATTTAAATATAACTCTCTAAGATTGTACAAAACAAGTCGTTTCTGAACATAGATCTTTCTGCCATTATAATTCTTTATACACTTATTATCTTTATAACCTGGCATGATTCTACTGTTACCGTCATTTTGTGACGTAGTGCTTCGCTATAACCGCCGTTTAGGGCTCTAAATGCGAGCACTAGTGCACTTTACCTTCGTGACTCCTTACTCTCGACAGAGTCACATCCCGACCTATAGGCCAATCAAATTAGCTCTTTTTCGTCTGTTTTTCGACTTAATTGTAAGCCGACTTTTTCAAAGGGATTCTGGTTGGGGGAGCGAGTGGGCCAACATCCTATGGTAGCAACATTGTTTAAATAATTAATTAATGATCAAAAACTCAGTTTTTTGACTATAGGAAAGAAACTATTGACTTTATAGAAAAAAGTTGTATATGAACTTTGTAGATATTAATAAGATCTACAAAATGCGACCTCAAGATTTAAATTTAGTTAATTTGTTTATCTGCAACTCTCAAAAAACCGCTTAAAATGGCCATTTTTACGATTGTTTATAACTCTGTTAAAAAAAAATGCTAGGCACTTGATAATTCGTGAACGTATAGCTATTATGGTAGTAAATAAGCAGTTAAAATTTCAGCTAAAAATATTCAATAGTTTTTGCATAATTGCTATTATTTATCAGATTTTGACCATATTTGCGTCATTTTTCCCAAGCCGTGGGGAATCGTACGAGAGTGCACGAAAGTGATTATGAAAGATTAACATCTCTACTTTCACGAACAATAAATAGCTAAGCGATTTTTTCAAATTTAATTGTTTAAAATCGCAAAATAAAAAAAGTCATTTTTTTCGATATGAATAAAAGCAATTGCGACTCGAATATTTCTTGTAGATAATCGACATTAGGTTCTTTGGAAAGCTGGCATTTTTCTCGAAATTCTAAGGGGTCTCCGAACTCTCTAAGTGCTCTAGCAGCTGAGATAATTTTTTTTTTGGTAAAAATCGCCGTGTCTTTAATTATTAATATTAAGAAACGAGACAGGGCCGAAAAATCGAATTAATAGTTATACTATCATAAAAAAATGATTGCGCCATATTTATTGCAAAATTACATTATTATAAATAATCACAAATGTGTGGCTCAAAAGTAGAACGAGGTGCAATGTCACGTGAAAGAACTGAGCATAGGAAGTTCAAATCCGACGCGCTCGAAAATTTTTTGATATCTCGGTAACTAATTAACTTAAACACTTCATTGTTCTTTTAATTTGGGATAGCTCGCGAAAATATTAACATCTGGCATACTCACTTCCTAAAAAAGTTTATTTAACATACTTAATTAACAATCATATTTTTATTAACTTTTTACTCTTTTTTCATAGATAAGAAATTGATTTATTATAAATATATGGTTGGGTAAGTATTATTAATGGATTAAAGGAGGTTGCAATAAAACGATCAACGAGGAACCAAGAAAAATTCATTTAAGCCTTAGTTTATTGACCGACGTTTCGGTACTGATATTAATACCTTCATCAGGGCTAAGAAGGAAAAAAATACATAGTTAAAACATATATACAGAATATTTTAAGCAAAAGAACCCATTAACACTTTTTTTTGGCAATTTACTGACCTAATAAATTAACGAAAGTTTACACCATGGTTCGTAGACAAACATAGGTGACGTCGATCAAGTATTAATATAGCACATAGTGCAACGTCTGTGAGCGGATTTTATTTAACTAGAACATTTTGAAAAGAATTCGAGTTTGAAAATTTTATTTTAAGTTAACGAAAATTAAAATTCTATACGAATATAACAATAAACAGCTAGAGCTCTTACCCATCCTGCACTCTGGAGTCCCATTTTTCGACATTGAGAGAAATGTGAAATTTCCGGGGTTTATATACCTACAGGGGGGACATTAATTTTCGCAAATTCAAATTCTGAGAGTGAGAGGAGAGGGAGCGCGCCAACAGGTAGCGTACTGGAGATCGTACGACTAACAGCGTTTATTGTTATTATCGTTATTGCAGAAGTGTCTATTGGTTGTTTCAACGGATTTTTTATAAATGTACTTGAGATTCTTAGTGTCGTCCATTCGATTTAGGCTGTTATTTTGCGAGTGTATGTGCAACATTTCTGAAAAAGTGCGTTTACGGTAGTTTGTTTCAGTGTCTATTATGTGTGTATGCTCAAAATCTATTTTATGTCCAGTTTTTTTAACGTGCTCTGAGAGTGCGGAGGTCGTTAACGATTTTGAGGCCGCATATTTGTGTTCGTATACACGTCTGTTTAACTTCCTTTTTGAGGTGCCTACGTAAGAGGCATCGCAATCTTTGCAGTTTATTTTATAAACGACAGATGCAGTTTCGAGCGGATCTAGTTTATCTTTTCCGAGTCTAGTAAATTTAAGCTTATTTATGTTTTTACTGATTGTTTGTAGGTTTTTGACATCTTTCATAGTGCTGCATAATTTTTTATTTAAGTCTTTTATGTATGGAATGACTAAGGTCTTATTGCGGTAATCTTGTTTATTATAATTTAAGAATTGACTATTATTATAAGAGTGCAGACGTTTTTTAATATATTTATCAATGAATGTAGGAGGATAGTCGTTTTGAATAAGAAAGGATTTTATTATTTTTAAATTATCTTTATGGAAAGAGATATGTGAAATTTTAATTGCTTTGTCGACTAAGCCATAGATAACTGCAATTTTTTGGTGAGTAGGGTGATGAGAGAAATAGTTTATGTATCTTCCGGAGGCAGTCGGTTTTCTGTACCAATTTGTTTTTGCAATGTCGTTATTTTCTCTGATGATTTTTAGATCTAAAAAGCTAATGCTATTTTCTGCTTCTAATTCAACAGTGAATTGCAAAAACGGATCAAATGAGTTAAAAGTGTCTAAAGTTTTTCTAATCAAGTCTTTTTTAATAATTAAGAAGCAATCATCGACATACCGTTTATATAAAATAATCGAATTTTTTAACGAACCTAAGCATTTATCTTCAAGAAATTCCAAGACTACGTCTGCAAAGAGGGGGCTAGAACAAAAACCCATAGGGGCAACCATAATCTGCTGGTAAAATTCTCCATTGAACGTAAAAAACGTGGAATCGAGTAACAGTTCTACACCTTTGAGAAACTCTTTCCTGCTTATAGGTAGTAGGTTGCCAAAATATGGCCACTTTTTTCCTAAAGCTTTAAGAATGATAGTTTTTGAAAGGTTCGTAAAAAGGAAACTACATCGAATGAAACGCAGCGGTAATCCTGTGGAATAATGAGACTGTCCAATAAAAGCTTAAGTTCATTGCTATTATTTATGTTAGAGGTTGGTTTCGGAATGTATTTTGAAAGAAATGAAGTTAGGGCTTTATCTAATTGATAAGTCGGACTATTGATCGCTGAAACGATAATGCGGACCGGGAGATCTTTTTTGTGTATCTTAGTTAGACCGTAAGCTCTAGGCAGGTTTGTATTTTCGATTTTCTCATTAACATTAGAAAAACTTGAGTCACATTCAAACACGCCTTTCTTTTTCCAATCTAAGATAAGATTTTTTATATTTTTTTGCAACTTATGAAGAGGATTCTTATCTAATTTAGTATAATATTTTGTATCGTTGAGCGCGAATTTTACTTTATCGATGTAATCTATTTTATTCAATATTACAGTGACGTTGCCTTTATCGGCCTTTGTAATAAGTAAGTCTTTGTTTCTTTTTATAAAAACGTTAGTTAATTTAATTTTTCTGCTAAGAATTCTGTCTTCTAAGCTTAAGTGTTTTTAGATCTAATATGGTGATTAATGCAATTTAACAATCTATTTCTTATGTTATCGGTAATATCGTTACTAGACCTAGCACTCTCAATATCTTTAAACAATTCAAAATACGTTTTTTATCTATATCTGCGGTGAAATTAAATTTTTCACCTAATCTTAAAATTTCTGTTACATATGTAGGTAATGTGGTCGATGATAAATTTAAAAGCCACTTGTTTTTGTTTTCGTCTGTGTTATTATTGTCAGTCAACGGGTTGCGAGGGCTGTGAGCCGCCTGTTTGTTTTCTAAGTTTAAGGGACGTTAGTATTTTGAAACGCTGCGAAATCGATTGGATGTTTACCGTTCTTTTTCAAAGCGATATTAAATTTCCTATTTATACTAGTTTTTTCTTTTTCTTTGATGCAATCAAGAGCACTGCTATAATAATTTTTGAATGTGATTAATAAATCTTTGCTAACAATTTCCAAGATCTCATTTTCAACACGGGTCTGGTTTTTATCAAGAAAGGAGAGGTGAATATTCAAGTCTGAAATTTCGAGGTTTAAAATTTTCTTATGAGACTGGGATAAAACTTTGTTAACGTTATTAACCGCATAACGGCTATGCAAATTAGAAGTTGCGAATTTAAGTGAGTTTACAATATGTATCGGAATAATATCATATTTTCTATGGTCTAATAAGAACTTTAGCTGTATTCTACAAATTACTATTCTTTTGAGTGTTCTAGTTAAATTTACAAATTTTAGGCGTATTGTGTGCGAATAATGTCTCGAAATAGTTTGCAGTATAAAAGTTAATTTTGAATTTTGATTTTCTTTAATAGTTTTGACGATTTCTTTGTCTTTCACAAAATTGTTATTAAACGAGGTGTCAGTATTAGTGTTTGGGTTCTTATCTGTAATATTCGTAGGACGATGTCCTTGAAGCGCTACTGGTGGTGAGATGGTGGTTGTAGTGCTTAGGCGTTTATTCAGCAGTCTTCTCTTTGGAGAGGCATGTCACGAGATCCAATGCCAATATATGTGAGATGATGACTCGTACGTTCCAAAGTGTAAATTTTAAACCTCGAAATTTCAGACTTGAATATTCACCTCTCCTTTCTTGATAAAAACCAGACCCGTGTTGAAAATGAGATCTTGGAAATTGTTAGCAAAGATTTATTAATCACATTCAAAAATTATTATAGCAGTGCTCTTGATTGCATCAAAGAAAAAGAAAAAACTAGTATAAATAGGAAATTTAATATCGCTTTGAAAAAGAACGGTAAACATCCAATCGATTTCGCAGCGTTTCAAAATACTAACGTCCCTTTAAACTTAGAAAACAAACAGGCGGCTCACAGCCCTCGCAACCCGTTGACTGACAATAATAACACAGACGAAAACAAAAACAAGTGGCTTTTAAATTTATCATCGACCACATTACCTACATATGTAACAGAAATTTTAAGATTAGGTGAAAAATTTAATTTCACCGCAGATATAGATAAAAAAACGTATTTTGAATTGTTTAAAGATATTGAGAGTGCTAGGTCTAGTAACGATATTACCGATAACATAAGAAATAGATTGTTAAATTGCATTAATCACCATATTAGATCTAAAAAACACTTAAGCTTAGAAGACAGAATTCTTAGCAGAAAAATTAAATTAACTAACGTTTTTATAAAAAGAAACAAAGACTTACTTATTACAAAGGCCGATAAAGGCAACGTCACTGTAATATTGAATAAAATAGATTACATCGATAAAGTAAAATTCGCGCTCAACGATACAAAATATTATACTAAATTAGATAAGAATCCTCTTCATAAGTTGCAAAAAAATATAAAAAATCTTATCTTAGATTGGAAAAAGAAAGGCGTGTTTGAATGTGACTCAAGTTTTTCTAATGTTAATGAGAAAATCGAAAATACAAACCTGCCTAGAGCTTACGGTCTAACTAAGATACACAAAAAAGATCTCCCGGTCCGCATTATCGTTTCAGCGATCAATAGTCCGACTTATCAATTAGATAAAGCCCTAACTTCATTTCTTTCAAAATACATTCCGAAACCAACCTCTAACATAAATAATAGCAATGAACTTAAGCTTTTATTGGACAGTCTCATTATTCCACAGGATTACCGCTGCGTTTCATTCGATGTAGTTTCCCTTTTTACGAACCTTTCAAAAACTATCATTCTTAAAGCTTTAGGAAAAAAGTGGCCATATTTTGGCAACCTACTACCTATAAGCAGGAAAGAGTTTCTCAAAGGTGTAGAACTGTTACTCGATTCCACGTTTTTTACGTTCAATGGAGAATTTTACCAGCAGATTATGGTTGCCCCTATGGGTTTTTGTTCTAGCCCCCTTTTTGCAGACGTAGTCTTGGAATTTCTTGAAGATAAATGCTTAGGTTCGTTAAAAAATTCGATTATTTTATATAAACGGTATGTCGATGATTGCTTCTTAATTATTAAAAAAGACTTGATTAGAAAAACTTTAGACACTTTTAACTCATTTGATCCGTTTTTGCAATTCACTGTTGAATTAGAAGCAGAAAATAGCATTAGCTTTTTAGATCTAAAAATCATCAGAGAAAATAACGACATTGCAAAAACAAATTGGTACAGAAAACCGACTGCCTCCGGAAGATACATAAACTATTTCTCTCATCACCCTACTCACCAAAAAATTGCAGTTATCTATGGCTTAGTCGACAAAGCAATTAAAATTTCACATATCTCTTTCCATAAAGATAATTTAAAAATAATAAAATCCTTTCTTATTCAAAACGACTATCCTCCTACATTCATTGATAAATATATTAAAAAACGTCTGCACTCTTATAATAATAGTCAATTCTTAAATTATAATAAACAAGATTACCGCAATAAGACCTTAGTCATTCCATACATAAAAGACTTAAATAAAAAATTATGCAGCACTATGAAAGATGTCAAAAACCTACAAACAATCAGTAAAAACATAAATAAGCTTAAATTTACTAGACTCGGAAAAGATAAACTAGATCCGCTCGAAACTGCATCTGTCGTTTATAAAATAAACTGCAAAGATTGCGATGCCTCTTACGTAGGCACCTCAAAAAGGAAGTTAAACAGACGTGTATACGAACACAAATATGCGGCCTCAAAATCGTTAACGACCTCCGCACTCTCAGAGCACGTTAAAAAAACTGGACATAAAATAGATTTTGAGCATACACACATAATAGACACTGAAACAAACTACCGTAAACGCACTTTTTCAGAAATGTTGCACATACACTCGCAAAATAACAGCCTAAATCGAATGGACGACACTAAGAATCTCAAGTACATTTATAAAAAATCCGTTGAAACAACCAATAGACACTTCTGCAATAACGATAATAACAATAAACGCTGTTAGTCGTACGATCTCCAGTACGCTACCTGTTGGCGCGCTCCCTCTCCTCTCACTCTCAGAATTTGAATTTGCGAAAATTAATGTCCCCCCTGTAGGTATATAAACCCCGGAAATTTCACATTTCTCTCAATGTCGAAAAATGGGACTCCAGAGTGCAGGATGGGTAAGAGCTCTAGCTGTTTATTGTTATATTCGTATAGAATTTTAATTTTCGTTAACTTAAAATAAAATTTTCAAACTCGAATTCTTTTCAAAATGTCCTAGTTAAATAAAATCCACTCACAGACGTTGCACTATGTGCTATATTAATACTTGATCGACGTCACCTACGTTTGTCTACGAACCATGGTGTAAACTTTCGTTAATTTATTAGGTCAGTAAATTGCCAAAAAAAAGTGTTAATGGGTTCTTTTGCTTAAAATATTCTGTATATATGTTTTAACTATGTATTTTTTTCCTTCTTAGCCCTGATGAAGGTATTAATATCAGTACCGAAACGTGGGCCAATAAACTAAGGCTTAAATGAATTTTTCTTGGTTCCTCGTTGATCGTTTTATTGCAACCTCCTTCAAAATTTACACTTTGGAACGTACGAGTCATCATCTCACATTAATGGATTAAATAATAAAAAATAATGTATTCAATTCTATAAAAACTTTTATTAAATGTGAAAATTATATTATATTGGTATTTTTTCGCTTTTTATTTCGAATTACATCGGTATTCGATTGATCTGCGTCTTGTTGATCGTGTTCCTTATCTTCTTCTTCTTCGTTTTCTGCGTCATATTCTACTTCGCCGTCTTCTGCACAGTTGTCCATCGACATTTCCATCATTTTTTCAAAAATAGGATTTTCTATTACGTCATCAATGATGATGTGTCCGTGACATCTTCGATAACGATTTCTTCGCTGCTTGTGCAACTGTTACCGTGACAAGACGAGCATATCTGGGAACACAGTAGTCCATGTTTTCTGCAACTACATGTTTTTTTTTTTCATCCCGACTCACACCTACAACTAATTTTATTCACTATCTCGTCGGGAATAAGCGATTCCAGCGCGTTTACTGGATAGAGGACATTTTGTCGTTCTTTCCAGCCCCACGCTATCGGATCTTTCTTATATCTAAGCAACTGTTGTACTTATAAGTACGTTCTATATGCGTGCTACTTCGTAGCTCCTTCGGTTGGTGGCAAATTTTCCAGTCTTACAGAACTTTTTAGGGCGGATTTCTGGAAATTAAGAAAACGTTGGTCGTGTAGACTGTGTTTGTCTTTCTTGGTGCCGTACATCCTGTTAATTAAAGCATTAGCACTTGCAGCGAAAAGGTCAGGGCTAATATGGGGGTTGTAAAAATCGTTTACTTTTTCTGTAACAATATATCCTCGGCAAGGATTTTTATTAATTTGTTCTTACTCTGCTTAAAAAAACACGAAGTTGTGTCACACCCCGTAAACGCGTGCAGGAAGGCTATATATTTTTTTAACTGCGGATATTTGAAGCTGCTGCTTAGGCCAGTAAACGAAGATCTGAAATCGACTTTCTCTGGTGAATGGCTGCATTTTGGATATTTGGTAAAACACATCCCTAAAAACGATGGTCAAAAATGCAGCTTCCAAAAATGCTGGCGTCACCCCTAATTTGACGAAAAACCACCCCCGAAAGCGGTTTTTCGCTTATAACTCGCGAACGATAAGAGATATCGAAAAAAGTCCCGAACAAAAGTTGTAGAGCGTGAAATTTTACATAAGGATCACCTATCACTTTTTTGCATTTCATAAAATTAAGCCTGAGAAAAGCACGCAGAAGTAACAAACAGCAAGCGGCCGGAGGGGAAGGGAGGTGGGGCCCGCGGCCGCGCGGCTGCGGCAGCGGCGGTGCGCCTCGGCGGCAATGTTGACATGTGAGCGCGCGCGTGGAATGCGTGTCTCTGCGCCGCTCGAGTCGTTTTTCACTTTTTAGCGATTCTAGCTGGCCCAGGCGCCGGAAAATTTTTCGCTTCTGTCTCCCCCTGTACACCTGCTGACGCAATTGCATAAAGTAACCATCGCTTTTTATAGATTTTGATTCGTATAATCTAAATTTCGAGGTTACAATTTAACAAAATTGCAAGAACTTTGATTTAAATGCATTTGTTTGAACATAAACGCTATTTAAACAAATAAAATAATCTTTTGCGATCAGAATAATTTTTTCTTGAAAATTCCGGCAATTTTAAGATTAAAATGTTTCATTCAACATCTACGAGAAACCAATATTCGAAGAGTTATAAATTTTCAAAATATTAATTCTTCGCATTGAAAAGATTTTTAATAATAGTCACAAAATTAAACATCAAGTAAAAATTGTTACAGTTACTAATCGTTTACCATCTAAAAAGAGATGTGCATAGTTAATATTACTTTGTATTATATGTAATTCACATTAATATAGGTACGAGTAAATCTCAGGAACTCTTAATTTTTTTGGGAACTCCAAAGTTTAAGCAGACAAATTGATCAACGCTCAAAATGTTTGCCTTGCAATAAAAAAAATAAAAAATCTATTATAAATAATGGTAACGAATCAGCTGCGTTCATAAATGAAAAAATTGTTATTAATATGCTTTTCCTATCGATATATTTATCTATATAGGAACAGGAACACACTTACGATCGTTGTACAATTTGTTTAGCTTTTTTGTGTGTCAAAATCTTGAACTCGAGTCCTGGTAGGTCGATGTGCTATAAAAATTAGCCGAAATACAACATTTTTTCACCATACCGTCTGGCTGAAAGTACCACTTTCGCAGTTCGCTCCCGGCTGAAAGCGTGAATGTTGTGGTACTTTCGGTAAGAATATGGTAGAATAGTAAAATAGAATAGTATATGCGCTATTTCCAAAATTATTCCCCTCTTCCCTGGTGGAAATCCAAAACATTTTCTAACTATTAACTGGCCATTTATATTAGAAACTTGCCATAAAATGGGAATTTCCCTTTTCCAGTTTCTAGCTTCCGGTGAAACGCTTTTTTCCCTATTATTCGAACATTTAATAGATTGAAAAATAGAATGAGTTTTGCGAAGACAAACAAGCTTGTTCTTGAGTACTTTAAATGTTTTAAAACTGATCAGTTTTTTTAGTCCGGAAATGGCTAGTAGAAGGCCTGTTGTTATGACAAGGAGTGAGAGAGACAGAATCTAATGGCAATAAATACATTCTATGTAATATCTTCAAAAGGACTTCTGTAAATGGTTTTTCTGTCTGCTCATATTGTTTATATTTTAGTAAGCTATCAGTTATAGCTGAATACCGTCCAATTTAACGTCAATTCTTTAAGTAAACTTAAAACGAAAATTTGGAGGTTATGTCCAATCTATTAAATGTGCGAATAATGGGGGAAAAAGCGTTTCACCGGGGCCTATTAAATAGCCATTTTTTCTAACTATTTATTGAGATTGTTGGCCATTTCAGATAGACAAATTTCCACCAGGGTTACGTCTCGAAAAAAATTATAATTTTTTTTTAAGACACCCTCATCAGACAAAGTTTTTCTTGTTCTTCAAGGTTTTCTAAATGTGAAAATAAATATATACAAGTTTGATTTAATGATATCATTTTTTGGTGACACTTTCAAGTCAATTTTGGATTGAAAAGAATTGACGGAAATTTCAGCTTTCTTTCTAAACGATGAAACTTGAAAAAAGGATTTAATTTTGAAGGTATATTTACTGAACAAAGTTTTTCTTGTTCTTTAAGCCTTTCTGAAAAAAGGATTTAATTTTGAAGGTATATTTACTGAACAAAGTTTTTCTTGTTCTTTAAGCCTTTCTGAATGTGAAAAAAATTATTTACAAGCCCGATTGAATAGTATACTTTTTCGTCGCCACTTTTTAGTATGCCACTTATAGAAATTGAATCATGGTCTTCTAAAGAACTTGATGTCGATGCAGCCCCGTTTAAGAAATCATCAGTTTTTGTGTGGGGGGGGGGGGGAGGTGTTTTATCAAAATGGTAAAACGTTAGATGGGTATTCTCTCAGAAAATGTATTATCGTTTAAAACATTCTCCGAATCTGATACTATAAATTCCGAACAGGAGCTCTTCAGAACACACAAGGGATTTCTTTCGAAAAAAATATCAGAAAACTTTGCGTCTATAAAAATTGAAAACAGATTGTATAAAATTATAAAGATACTTTTTACTAGTAAAATAACACTCCGAAAAATGTGACTCCTAAAAACATTATTTCCTTATATATTTTTCTTATATAGATTCCTATACAATTTTTAGGGGGGAGGTATTTTGCCAGAATGGTAAAATGTTAGATGGGTATTTTCTCAGAAAGGTAAAAAGAAATAGAATATCTTATGATAGAAGGGTAACTTTTTCTAAGGTTTAAAAATGTATAAAACATAAAAATTCGAAAAAATTTGGCAAGAACGCCATGATATTTTCATTCAATTATTTTTATATGATATGTAGCATCAAGTTTCCGAATGCCATTTCTATCCAACGATTAAATTATAGAAAATGCAGTGATTTAGAAAAGCTATAACGTCGGCAAATGAGCTAAAAATGGTATAGGAATGGACGATTCAGATTTTTCAGAATTTTATTTTTCTAGTAAAAAGTATCTTTATAATTTTATGCAATCTGTTTTCCTGAGAAAATACCCATCTAACATTTTGCCATTCTGATAAAATTCCTCCTCTCTCACTCTTACTCGCACGTGCATAAACATGCAGTAAGGAAAAAATATGTTTAAAAATGAAAACGTTTAGTGAATGTGCCTCAACATTAACTTTTGAAATTTCTTTTAAGCTAAACGTTAGAAATTCCAGAGAAATGCTTATTTACTCATTGCCGTAGCAATGAGTTTATTACTGACTATTTTATAAGTAACAAAACTAGCCCACTGTTTTTTTATCTATCTTGACAGAAAATAGAAGAAGTATGGACACACTATACACATAGGTATCTTGTATAACACACTTTCTATTTATATGTTATATGATTGTGTTTGTAATAGTATATTATGCACCAAGGGAATAAAGTGGGTTACTAATCGTTTACCATCTAAAAAGAGATGTGCATAGTTAATATTACTTTGTATTATATGTAATTCACATTAATATAGGTACGAGTAAATCTCAGGAACTCTTAACTTTTTTGGGAACTCCAAAGTTTAAGCAGACAAATTGATCAACGCTCAAAATGTTTGCCTTGCAATAAAAAAAATAAAAAATCTATTATAAATAATGGTAACGAATCAGCTGCGTTCATAAATGAAAAAATTGTTATTAATATGCTTTTCCTATCGATATATTTATCTATATAGGAACAGGAACACACTTACGATCGTTGTACAATTTGTTTAGCTTTTTTGTGTGTCAAAATCTTGAACTCGAGTCCTGGTAGGTCGATGTGCTATAATAAAAATTAGCCGAAATACAAAATTTTTTCACCATACCGTCTGGCTGAAAGTACCACTTTCGCAGTTCGCTCCCGGCTGAAACCGTGAATGTTGTGGTACTTTCGGTAAGAATATGGTAGAATAGTAAAATAGAATAGTATATGCGCTATTTCCAAAATTATTCCCCTCTTCCCTGGTGGAAATCCAAAACATTTTCTAACTATTAACTGGCCATTTATATTAGAAACTTGCCATAAAATGGGAATTTCCCTTTTCCAGTTTCTAGCTTCCGGTGAAACGCTTTTTTCCCTATTATTCGAACATTTAATAGATTGAAAAATAGAATGAGTTTTGCGAAGACAAACAAGCTTGTTCTTGAGTACTTTAAATGTTTTAAACTGATCAGTTGTGTGCCCCCTGCGCGAGAGTTGTCGCGCGAGCGAAGCGAGGGCGACAAATGCGCAGGTTCGCACAACCCACTTTATTCACGAGTGCAATACGTATGCGATTTTTTAACACAACTATCGTAAAATTCGTACTCGCTCCCCGCTGAAAAGGGAAAAAGTGCTGAATATTTATTCGCCTTCCCTCGCCTTCGGCTCGGGCACAAATAGTGCGTTGCGCTGGCAACAAGAGTGAGGGTAGGGAATGAACGTAGCACTTTTTTCCCGCTTCGGCGGGGATAAAGTACGAACTTTACGATGGGGTGTGTTAAAATGAAATAAATAGAAGCTTTGTTAACATATTAGTTATTGTAGTTGAACATTTCGACGCTCCCTAAAAAAACTAGCACCTTTTTCGGCCTCCTCACGAAGACTAGCACATTTCAGAAAACTGCAACTAAAACTAGCATAACTCACGACTTTGCCGCGAATACTAGTACAATTCGCGAGGTTGCCGCGAAAACTAGCACTTTGCGTCACCGTGTTAATTTACATAAGAGGCAGTGGAATGTGCTAGTCTTCGCCGCAATCAAGCGGATCGGGCTAGACTTCAACGTAAATCAATGGGGCGTGCTAGTCTTCGCGGCCAACGCTGAAATGGACTAGTCTTTGTGGCAATCTGAATCGTGATAATTTTCGTAGGGAGCGTCGATTTATACTAATCACCAGTAAAAGAATTTTTTAATGATCATTGAGAAAATTTTTCATTTGGTGACAAACAGTCCATTTGACCCAAGAGGGTATTCTTCTTGAATAAGATAGGTATTAGAATTATTAATTCTATACTTGACTCTAGACAAAAATCTTTTTAAATCGAAATCTGTTTGTGTAAAGAGTAAATTTCTCCCTCCCCGAAGCACTATAGTAACATTTTCTCTTAAAAAGTTTTAATAAAAAAATGTTTTACTTATTGCCATTTATTGTTATGATGAATTTTTACACTTATAACAAAAAAATTGGAAAAAAGGTTATTCGGAGATAGATCCAGAGGTGCAGTTATGGGTACTCAAACCATAAACTTTATTTATAATATTTTAACATGATAACTAGCTGAAAATAAGAGCTTCTAACTTCCTGAGCATGGATTTTATTAAAACTTGATGATGTCATTTTTGAGCTACAAAATTACACTCTGAAATTGTATCCACATCCACAATCCAGACGTGAGAAACTTCCCTCGAGAGTTTCTGACCGAAACTGGCTAAAATAGAAATATATCAATAAAAATAACTTTTACATATCTCTATAATTTCTCATTGTTAACATTTATTTTTTTTAAATAAGATTCAACCTGCAGGTTAAATGTAAATTAAAATGTAGATATATAATGTAAATACAAACAGTAAATTGCATTGTAGTTAATATCGTAATTAATTACTTGTATTGCATACTCATATTTTCTGCTGCAAAAGGACTCCGTCATAAATACTCATAATATGATCTATTCTCCAAAGGAATATTTTTTTTATTATCTTATATTAATTACGAATATTAAGAAGAAAATCCTGCGCGAAGAAAAATAATTACTTTTCAGATAGTAGGAATGGAGTCTTCATAAAAAGAAAAATTGTTTTTGAATCTACAGAGATTTAGACTGAAAAGGTAATTTCTTTTGTCAAAGTATAATTTAGCTTTAAATAGAAAATTATTTTATTTAAATAATAATTGTTTGTAAGAAACTATTGCATCTTGTAGAAAAAATGTTCATTATATCAAATAAAGATAATAAGAAAATTAGTATAACTTATTTTTCTTGTCTCTCTATAAAGCAGTTGACAGATAAAAAATTAAGGTTCAGGTACGAATTGGCACTACTAATTTTTTTAATAGAAAACTTGTGGAGCTTCGCTGCTCACTCATGTTTATAAAATATTTTGTCTTTTAACAAATACTAATATTTAGGGAATATCTTTGAAAAACATATAGATATAGATAAGGCTATTAGTCTTCCCCTTGATAATTTAATCAATACGTATTCTCAAATCTCAATAACTTTTTATCCCTAAAATTCCTTTAAAAATTTAGAAAATTAATAATCTTGTATTTCTGCTAATTTTTATAGCACATCGACCTACCAGGACTCGAGTTCAAGATTTTGAAACACAAAAAAGCTAAACAAATTGTACAACGATCGTAAGTGTGTTCCTGTTCCTATATAGATAAATATATCGATAGGAAAAGCATATTAATAACAATTTTTTCATTTATGAACGCAGCTGATTCGTTACCATTATTTATAATAGATTTTTTATTTTTTTTATTGCAAGGCAAACATTTTGAGCGTTGATTCATTTGTCTGCTTAAGGGGGCTAGACACCTTTTTTCTCTGAAATAAGAAGTCACATTTTAATACATAAATGTAAACTAATTATTTCATACTTTTTACATATAAAAGTGGGTATATTTACTTTACCTTAAAACTTTCTCCGATGGGCCTTTTATATGGTCCAGAACCATAGTCATCGATGAAACAAGTTTTTTCACTAACCGTAAGCTTTGAAATTTTCCTGTGGATGGATTGACTTCAGATTAGAACTAAATTACTCCTGAATAGTATAATTCTCATATGAGTGTAGGGATTTACGATTAAATGTCGGAAAAAATTTTTACATCAGAAAAATTATGAAAAAATATAAAAAATTTAAAAAAATTATAAAAAAAACTCTTGAAAAACAGCACAATTTTTTTTTTCTCATTAGATCAAAAATCCCTACACTCATATGAGAATTATACTATTCAGGAGTAATTTAGTTCAAATCTGAAGTCAATCCATCCACAGGAAAATGTCAAAGCTTACGGTTAGTGAAAAAACTTGTTTCATTGATGACTATGGTTCTGGACCATATAAAAGGCCCATCGGAGAAAGTTTTAAGGTAAGGTAAATATACCCACTTTTATATGTAAAAAGTATGAAATAATTAGTTTACATTTATGTATTAAAATGTGACTTCTTATTTCAGAGAAAAAAGGTGTCTAGCCCCCTTAAACTTTGGAGTTCCCAAAAAAGTTAAGAGTTCCTGAGATTTACTCGTACCTATATTAATGTGAATTACATATAATACAAAGTAATATTAACTATGCACTTCTCTTTTTAGATGGTAAACGATTAGTAACTGTAACAATTTTTACTTGATGTTTAATTTTGTGACTATTATTAAAAATCTCTTGAATGCTAAGAATTAATATTTTGAAAATTTATAACTCTTTGAATATTGGTTTCTCGTAGATGTTGAATGAAACATTTTAATCTTAAAATTGCCGGAATTTTCAAGAAAAAATTATTCTGATCGCAAAAGATTATTTTATTTGTTTAAATAGCGTTTTTGTTCAAACAAATGCATTTAAATCAAAGTTCTTGCAATTTTGTTAAATTGTAACCTCGAAATTTAGATTCTACGAATCAAAATCTATAAAAAGCGATGGTTACTTTATGCAATTGCGTCAGCAGGTGTACAGGGGGAGACAGAAGCGAAAAATTTTCCGGCGCCTGGGCCAGCTAGAATCGCTAAAAAGTGAAAAACGACTCGAGCGGCGCAGAGACACGCAGTCCACGCGCGCGCTCACATGTCAACATTGCCGCCGAGGAGCACCGCCGCTGCCGCAGCCGCGCGGCCGCGGGCCCCACCTCCCTTCCCCTCCGGCCGCTTGCTGTTTGTTACTTCTGCGTGCTTTTCTCAGGCTTAATTTTATGAAATGCAAAAAAGTGATAGGTGATCCTTATGTAAAATTTCACGCTCTACAACTTTTGTTTGGTACTTTTTTCGATATCTCTTATCGTTCGCGAGTTATAAGCGAAAAACCGTTTCGGGGGTGGTTTTTCGCCAAATTAGGGGTGACGCCGGCATTTTTGGAAGCTGCATTTTTCACCATCGTTTTTAGACGATGTGTTTTACCAAATATCCAAAATGCAGCCATTCACCAGAGAAAGTCGATTTCAGACCTTCGTTTACTGGCCTATACTGTCATATACAGAGTCGTCGACATTTTCTTTGCCGGGTTTCAAGAAATGAATTGTTCTTATTGGTGAATGCTGTGTTAAGATGACGACTAAATCGACGTCTTCTCCAATAATCCATGTAATACCGTTTAAGCTGCATTTTTCAGCAATACAAACAATCAGAAAATCTGCGTCCTCTTCTGTTACCACGGTACTACAATTTTTTTTTTTAAACTCTTCGCACAGTATTTCAATCAATTTTTTCTTGTTTTTGTTTTTGCTCAAAAACTTATCTTGAGATATCGTGATGATGTTATTTCAACGTATTCTATTAAATTGTATTTCCTGGTCCATATTTTTATTCTCTCTTCGTGACCTTTCTGTTGCTTTTGTACTTTTGATGTTGACTTCTTCTTGGTACCCGTCGAAAACTATTGTGCAATTTTTACTATAATTATGTATGGTATAGTCAACATACTGCTTTAAAATTACTTCAATTAGACTTATTTGTATCCCAGCGTACTTTGTGAAGTAAAAAGCCACCATCGATAACATAAATATCATTTTTGAAACTCCGTGCGAGAAGTTCGATTTCTCACACGCTGCGTTAAACGATGCGTGCAAAAATCTCACTTCTCGCACGTCGAGTCAAAAAATACGGTTCGACACTTGTGTGAGAAGTTGATTTTCTCCTCGTGTGATCTTTTCACCCTCGCTTCGCTCGGGTGCAAACAGTGACACGAGGGGAAAATCAAATCCTCGCACTAGTATCGAAATGTACTATTTCACCACGAGATACACCTGAAAGTTTAGTGAAATTATCATAAAGGGTCGATTTTCGGCCTTTCCGCATGCCGCCGTTGTCGAAAAGCGAAAGCGGATATGGAGCTAGTTCATATTGGAGAAACTTGCGCATATCTGCTTTATTTTGAATATTTAGTGATATTCTTTGAAATATGAGAGTAGGATCTATCGTTACGATTTCATTATCAATTTTCACTGAAGAAGTGACTGCCTTCAATGATAGAACTTTATTTTTTTTTTTAATTTTGACAGTACTAAAGTCACCACCAATAATTTGCTTCATTGAAAACAATCCTACTTCTAACGCCGCATAACAATTAATCCTATCATCCCCTATTATTCCACAGCTAATGGATAAAATATTATCGGTCACAGGAAACGGATTATTATTTCCGAAAAAATCTATTAGCTTTTTTTGTATCTTGCAAATCCCTTGTAATTCGCGAATTACTCGCGTCTACGATTTGATCTGAAGTAGCGTATGTGGTATGGCAAAATTGCTCCATAGCATCTGTTACATCGATCAAAACAATTGTCTATAAAATCCATTTACACAGAGTACTTTCGGTGATACCACGCCCATGGGCCTCATCAACATCTGCTCTATAATCATATCCGACCACGTACTAGATCGGTACTTCTCTATTCTTCTTATTGTAAAATAACCTGAATCGCTAAATTTTTGATATTCCATAATATCCATTATATTTTCAAAATTGTACATGTCTTGTAAATATAGATGGCTACATTTAGCGTATAGGTTATGGCCGCTGGCATGAAAATAAGGCACGATCTGTTGTACACACTGTAAATGCATGAACCAATCCCCACTTCTCTCAGCCTGAATAAACTGTTTTGCGAGATCGACCATTTTAAAATACAGAATCCATAATTTTACTGTCGGGCCATTTTCTTTTATTGTTTCTACTCTGTTTAAAAACATTTTTTTAATTTCTTTGAAATCGTCGTTTTTTAACAATGTATGGAATTCTGGTTTTCCTTCATGATTAAACAAATCATTCAGAATAAGCACCTCTTCGTTTGAGATATCGATGGAAGAGAAAATCATATTTGCCAAAGCATTTTGAATTAACAAATGCCCTCGGATTGCTCTCGAATAAGCATGTCCAGTCAATGCTTTTTCAGCTAAACTTCAGGATAAAGTTCGTAAAACGCGTCCTTTAACCCTCTACCTTCCATTACGAAACCTATTGGGCCAAGATATGACATCAGCAAATGGAACCCTCCAAGCCTCACAATAACACTATTAATCTTCTCTTCGTTTTGGTCCCTTTGCAACACTCGATGATCTCTCGAGTCACGAAAGTAGATAAGTTATGCCGGTTCTGGAATCAGCCATTTTGGCTTGATGTCAGAATCGGCTCGATGTCAGAAACGGCTCGATGTCAGAATCAGCTTGATGCCAGAAAGGTTTGATGCAGAACCGACACAAATTAAAATGGCCAGCGAGCCGGCCAGCGGCTAGCGACAACGGCTTAATGTGGCGGATAAATACGGCGCGCGAGCGGTTCGCAGCGGGCGGTCAACGGCCAGCAGTTGATAGCTTATCTACTTATAAATATTTATAACTTTTTATAACCCTTCCGGTTTTCGAAAATTCCGTCAACGTTATTCGATAGTATATTAGAAGTATGTCCCCCCAAAATTTCGTCCGTTTTTCGATCCGAGCGCTCCTTCTCGAGATATAAGCGAAAACCCACAATTTCTACCCCCACCACCGATTTTTGGAAATTCCGCAAACGTCATTGGATAGTATATTAAAAGTATGTCCCCTCTGTTGTTACAGCTCCAAAATTTCGTCCGTTTTTCGATCCGAGCTCTCCTTTTCGAGTTATAAGCAAAAAACCAAAATTTCTACCCCCACCACTGGTTTTCGAAAATTCTTTCAATGGACAAATTATGAGATATCCCTCAGAGGTAGATAAAACGCCCCGGCCCTGCCAGGTGCACGGCAGGCCTTGAACAGTTTGCCTTAAAATTTTGATGCTTGCTCAATACTTATCTAAACCGAGGCATATACCCTATTTTTCGAAGTATCATCCAAATAACGCTTCCGAATTTGACAGTCCCATATACAGAGAGTTCATAGGGAAATTATAAAAAAAATGGGCTGGCACCCGCATGGAAATTATAGATGTTATGCGAACGGGCCGTATGACTCAACTGATGTAGTTAGGCGCGAAAATTTAAAATATTTAAATCACAATATGGCCGAATCCATCTCAAATCAGACAGCCCGCGTATGCCTATTTCACCTATCATGTTGAAATAAAAATATTTATGTTCTACTCGAAAAAATATTTTACACGTGTTTTTTTATTTTTTTGTTTCATCAAAATTTCATGCGTTCAGCGATACCGAAAAATTCCGAGAAAATTCTTTCATTGAGAAAAAAAATTTTCAATGTGATTTTCAGACTGCTATTGTTTCAGCAGTTTTTCAAGCTTTTAAACATGTAACACATAATTTCACTCAGTTTTGAGCCCTCTTTAACGGCCTTAATGTCATTTTCAAAAAAAATAAAAAATCCACGAGCTATGCACTTTTTACTGAAAAATTCATTTTTTAGAGAAGTGCCTTTTTCTCGAAAACCCCATGTTTTTTTTTGCACAATTTTTGTTGTCGTGATAGAGGACGGTAATGCCTAGCTAGACGTATTTGTGAGATTCGGTACTTTTTTCCTGGGATAGCGATCACTAATGAGATAACACACAAACAAATTTTTCACGCTTAACGCTTATATATAGTCAATGATATTAGAGTCAATGTAAAGGTATTTATCTTTGTGCGTATGTAATATACATGTACGTGCGCCTACTTATAGGAGTATATGTACTAGTACATTTGTCCGCTAGATGGATATGGTTTGACTTAACATTTACAAAGAAAAGTTCGGTTTCTGCTATATATCACACATCTCGTCTTATTTAAAACCATCATCTTTTGGAAAATTATTACATATTTACACCTTATCAACTCAACTACGATGTCTCAATATTACTCAACAGAGAGAATCAAATGTGCAGACTTTTTAGACAAACACAAACAAATTATTTACAAATCTAGTTCCGTACGTTTAAAACAACTTGAGAATCTTGCTCATCCATTGAAGCACCTCTATCCTCATTTACCTTTGACACCTTCTACATATCTGTGTCAACATTGTTACAATCGTGCTTTAGAATTGGTGAGTAGTACTGACAATGAATTTATAACGGATAATGAAGTTACCGATAACGTAGTTGATAGAGATGAAGATTTTTTACCAAGTACTCCAGAACGCATTGAAGAATTTAATAATGAAATAAGTACATCTTTCTTAGGTTCTGTATCGCCTCTTAAAAGAAAAAATCTTATACATGAAAAATCAATTGAAAATTACGTAACAAAGAAAAAAAAAAAATACTTTCAACATTGTCTAATACCCTTGATGTGAAGTTGAACAATGTTTATGACGTTTCTATAACAGCAAATGAATCAACTGAATGCCATTGTACAGAATGGATACAAAATCTTGGTCTAGCCTTGCAAAAGTGTTTTACGGTATCAGAAAAAATAAAAATTCTGACTTTGCTACCTTCATCCTTTACAAAACATGAAATTTTATCTTTATTTCCAGAAATAACAATGTATATGATCAACAAATCGAGAAATCTTGTTAAAGAAAAAGGAATTTATTCAGAACCAGATGCATATTCAGGCCATCCGATTGATGAAAACATGGAAAAAATTGTTATGGAATATTATTTAAATGATGATTTTAATTGTTCAAGACAAAGTCCTAATAAATGTGACGTTGTTACAATTAAAGTTAACAATAAAAAAGAGAAAAAAGTTAAGCGTTTTCTTACTCGAAGTTTAAAAGAGACGTATAAAGTATTTAAAAATGATTATCCAGAATTGAGAATTGGAAAATCGAAATTTTATAGTTTGCGACCAAAGTATGTCTTACTTAGCCCCATCAAAGAAGTTTGTCTCTGTATCTATTGCGCAAATTATGATTTATTTCTTACGAGCTTAATTAATTTTAGAGGGAGTAACGTCACAGAGTTGGATGAAAGTCGGTCACAAATAATAAATGCAACAATGTGTTCTGAGCCATCTGATTTATGTTATTTACAAGAATGTAAACTATGTCCAGGGATTAAGGGAATTACGTTTCATGTTTTAAAACTGCAAGATGTAGAAGGCACAGAAGAAATTACATATGCTTTGTGGGATAATGGAAACCTGATTAAAAAGACACTATCAATTTCTGCTTTTAAAGATGAACTTTCGGTTTGGACCATGAGGGTTAGTACTCACATGTATGTA
The DNA here is from genome assembly GCA_036365515.1 of Torymus aiolomorphi. Classification (NCBI taxonomy): domain Eukaryota; kingdom Metazoa; phylum Arthropoda; class Insecta; order Hymenoptera; family Torymidae; genus Torymus; species Torymus aiolomorphi. The sequence continues at coordinate 60,367,667 of CM070877.1, read as the reverse complement.
AAAAATATACAACGCAAAGCTATAAAAACAGAAAGAGAAAGTGCTAAAAAAGACTCACATCATTTAGTTCTTCAAATAGACTTCGCTGAAAACTGGGCTGTGATTCATAATAAAGCTGTTCAAGGAAATCATTGGGTTAATGATCAAATTTCTATTTTCACAGCAGTCTCTTATCAAGGGGATTCGACACAAAGTTTCGCAGTTATAAGTCATGACCGAAAACATGATTCAGCGTATGCTTTGCTAGCAGTACAAAAAATTATAAAATTCTTGAAAGAAAATTGTTGTGATTCAATTAAAAAAATTACCATCGTATCAGACGGCGCTGCGAGTCACTTTAAAAATCGCTTTCAATTAGATGAACTAAAACGAGCACCGTGTGATATAAAATGGTTGTTCTCTGCTACTGGGCACGGCAAAGGAGCTGTAGATGGTGTGGGTGGACTTATAAAGCATTATGCTACTTCGCATAATCTTCGAGAGCCCCTTGAAGAAGCTATTCAAAACGCAAATGATTTTGCAATACATGTTCAAAAATATACTGATGCTATTAAAATAATACATTTACAAGATGCTGAAATAGAACAATTCAGAAAAGAAAAAAATATTGATTGGCTTACAACTCCAAAGTATCCTGGAATTCAAAAAACTCATATATGGGTTAAAAAAACATGTGACGATAAAATACATTGTTTGACAGCAAAGACCGCTGATCATCCGCTTACTGAATTAAGAACAATGAAGCAGAAAAACAAAGGTAGTAAAATAGGCATACAAATGAAAAAAAGGTATAAAAATAAAAAATCAAAAAGACGCAAATAACAAATAAATACATAGTTATGTGTACCTGTATATTACATACACACAAAGACAAATACCTTTACATTGACTCTAATATCATTGACTATATATAAGCATTAGGCGTGAAAAATTTGTTTGTGTGTTATCTCATTAGTGATCGCTATCCCAGGGAAAAAGTACCGAATCTCACAAATACGTCTAGCTAGGCATTACCGTCCTCTATCACGACAACAAAAATTGTGCAAAAAAAACATGGGGTTTTCGAGAAAAAGGCACTTCCCTAAAAAATGAATTTTTCAGTAAAAAGTGCATAGCTCGTGGATTTTTTATTTTTTTTGAAAATGACATTAAGGCCGTTAAAGAGGGCTCAAAACTGAGTGAAATTGTGTGTTACACGTTTAAAAGCTCGAAAAACTGCTGAAACAATAGCAGTCTGAAAATCACATTGAAAATTTTTTTTCTCAATGAAAGAATTTTCTCGGAATTTTTCGGCATCGCTGAACGCATGAAATTTTGATGAAACCAAAAAAATAAAAAAACACGTGTAAAATATTTTTTCGAGTAGAACATAAATATTTTTATTTCAACATGATAGGTGAAATAGGCATACGCGGGCTGTCTGATTTGAGATGGATTCGGTCATATAGAAAATAGTTTGAGACCTTTGTATCATAAAAATAATACTGATATTCTTTTACGATTACTCCAACATTTTTTGCATCACAGAAGTTTAAATTAATACTTTTTTAATATTTAGAAAAGAAATATAATGTATTAAAATATATATAATGTGCGCTTGATTTCAGCTAGTTCTCTCCCTTTTGAAAAATAATACCTATGTTTGAATGCAAACTATTCAGGTCACATATGATTTATTTATAGTGTTTTAAACCTTCTCAAAGTGAAATAAAAATTGCAGCAAATAGTTTATTTATTTGATTTCACAAACAATATTACTAACATATTACATAAGTAAACAAAAAAATACATAGGTAGTTCCTTTAGTCGGACAGGATTTTTGAGCAAAAGTTAGACAAACAGCCGGTAGTAGGATAATTTGAGGTTCTGCTAGTCAATATTAGATTTTCAACACTCTACAAATACCAAAAATAATATTTTTTTGCCCGCAAATAATTATTGCAAAATTATAGTAAAAAAAAATATCACTGAACCACCTCTATTCAGTGTATAAAATGTATTTAGCGACTCATTTATATTATCCTATTATAAACAGTTTATACATGTAATAAGTCTTATAAAATAATAAATGCTCAAATTTATTGTAGAAAATGGCAATGCTATCCGTAAAATAAATAAATAAATATTACGCAATTATAGACATCCTACATACTTAAAATTTAGCGAGGCATTCAATTTTTGTATCTTGAATAATAGTTGAATGTTTATAAACGAACTGAAAGTATAAACATTATTCAAAGAAAGAAAGATACACAGTTTTTCAGATGATTTTTATCGTTTTAAAATTGAAATGAATGAGGTGGTTGAAAAGGGAATTTTTACTTTTATTTATTGGATAATCAATTTAATACTGTCCCGGACACCCATCTGTTCTGCAGATTAGGGCTTAACATGTATAACTCGGAAAACTCAGGTAGGCAAAACGTGAACTGCTACGCAGTTGAAAATCTGAGTTCGTGATCTGAGCTCGGCAGTCACTGCAGTTTTTCCGCGAGTCTGAATCCTTTATATCATTCACCTTAAATAATCGGTAATTCCAGGCTCTTCATTTGTCAACAGAGCACGGCGGGAAATAGAAAAAAAATGACAGAGTATTTGAAAATATTTGTTTACCAAAATAATATTATTGAAAATTAACATGTGGCTTAGCCAATATCTCAATTTTTAGATAATCTAGTACATGTAACTTTGAAAGATTAATTTATGATACTAGCATTGCGAAGTTCACTAAAAATAAAACGGATTTCACCATAGTTAGTTGTTATTCCCATGTTTTGCTCAGCAACGAGTACTTGTAAGCGATCAACTAATTTGTTAGGATCATCCCAGACGTCGAGTTCGTATGCAGTTGTAACATCTACTCGCGAGATTTTGGGAGCAACTTCTTCCTCTTCATCATCACTAGTCCACTGTCTCTTTTTACTTTCACGTTGATATCTCCAATTAATAAAGTTATAATTCTTACGAATTCTTCTAGGTAAATATTCATTGGTTGAGAAATCTGATGAATCTTCACTAGAATGATCAGCTTCATAATAATTATCGGTCTCGTTAGAATGCGAGTTAACTCGTGTATCATCAGTTATGAGCTTCTTTAGAGGATTGACTATTGGTTCAAGTATCTTTTTCGCTGCCACTGGATTAGTTTGCTCAACCCTTTCACTTTCCTCTCTTCCGTTAACATTATCTTCTCGAGATAATGCCGAGATACTTTTTACAGATGACTTTTCGAACATTGGAGCAATAAAATTATAAAATTTGTTACTCTTTAGTTTTCGAATCGACTTATTCACGCAATAGTGCTTTTTGTGAGCGCTCGAAACTTCAATAATCATACGATAATTTCCCAAATCAACTGAATTGATAAGACTTTCATCCGGAAGTTTTTTGAATAGTAATTGCAGTAATCCTACGGACAAACGATAGTTCCTTTATGTGAACAAAGTCGCTTTCAAATTTTATTGGAGAATTTCCGATCATAAGTAAATTTCCTCGCTTGTAAACACCATAAATATTATCGAGATATCTCCTAGAATTTCCGTTTAATTTCGTTACATATTTCTTGACTAGTTTTGCAAATTTACCATTATTGGAGCTAGCTATTTTATTATGGTCAGGGATCATATTAGATAGTTTGATTTCAGCAGTTTCCATATCATCAGCTGTATCCAGAGATTCAGCACTTTTTGTCAAACCTAATAAAGACTGTGATTTTTGTACTACTGCATCCTGAAATTTGCTAATAACATCCGGTGTGTTTGTCATGTTTATGCTTCATTAGTTTAGAGTCAACTGAATAAATATACCGCCAACATCCTTTTTTATACTTTTATGCTATTATAGAGTAACACCTTCTACATCATACAGTCAAAACCTTTAAACTTTTATGCTATAGAGTAACACCTTTTTGAACTTTTATTCTATTATAGAGTAAAACATTTTGATGTTATAGAGTAACAGCTTTTTATGTCATAGAGTTACACCTTTCTCGTGTTATAGAGAAATCCCTTTTTTATGTCATAGAGTAGCATCTTTTTGAACTTATGATATAGAGTAACACCTTTTTGAACTTTTATGCTATAGAGTAACACATTTTCATGTTATACAGTAACACCTTCTATGTCATACAGTTAAAACTTTTTAAATTTTGTGTCATAGAGCAATACCTTTTATATGTCATAGAGTAACACCTTTTTTATGTCATAGTGTAATACCTTTTTTATGTCATAGAGTAACACATTTTTTATGTCATAGAGTGACATCTTTTTTATGTTACAGAGTGACACCTTTTTCATTGCTATATAGTAACACCTTTTTGAAATTTTATGACATAGAGTAACACCTTTTTTATCTCATAGTGTAACACCTTTTTTATGTCATAGAGTAACACCTTTTTTATGTCATAGAGTTACACCTTTTTTATGTCATAGAGTGACATCTTTTTTATGTTACAGAGTCATACCTTTATCTCATAGAGTAACAGCTTTTTTATGTCATAGAGTGACATCTTTTTTATGTTACAGAGTAACACCTTTTTCATTGCTATATAGTAACACCTTTTTGAAATTTTATGACATAGAGTAACACCTTTTTATGTTATTTAGCATCATCTGAATAAATATATCGCCAACATCCTTTTTATACTTTTATGCTATAGAGTAACACCATCTTGAACTTATCTGCTATTATAGAGTAGCACCTTCTATGTCACACAATAACATGTTTTTACACTTTATGTCATAGAGTAACACCTTTTTTATGTCATGGAGTAACACCTTTTTATGTTGTAGATTAACACTTTTTTTATGTTATAGTGTAACACCTTCTTTATGTCATAGAGTAACACCTTTTTTATGTCATAGCGTTACACCTTTTTTATATCATAGAGTGACATGTTTTTTATGTCATAGAGTGACATCTTTTTTATGTTACAGAGTCATACCTTTTTTAACTCATAGAGTAACAGCTTTTTTATGTCATAGAGTAACATCTTTTTGTGTCATAGTGTGACACCTTCATTGCTATAGAGTAACACCTTTTTCAAACTTTTATGTCATAGAGTAACACCTTGTTATGTTATTTAGCATCATCTGAATAAATAGACATCCAACATCCTTTTTATATTTTTATACTATAGAGTAACACCATCTTAAACTTATCTGCTGTTATAGAGTAGCACCTTCTATGTCACACAATAACATCTTTTTACACTTTATTTCATAGAGTAACACCTGTTTTATGTCATAGTGTAACACCTTTCTTTATGTCATAGAGTTACACCTTTTTTATCTGATAGAGTGACATGTTTTTTATTTCATAGAGTGACATATTTTTTATGTCATAGAGTTACACCTTTTTATCTGATAGAGTGACATGATTTTTATGTCATAGAGTGCCATCTTCTTTATGTTACAGAGTCATACCTTTTTTTATGTCGTAGAGTAACAGCTTTTTTATGTCATAGAGTAACATCTTTTTTATGTCATAGAGTAACACCTTCTTTATGTCATACAGTGACATGTTTTTTTATGTCATAGTGTAATACCTTTTTTATGTCATAGAGTAACACCTTTTTTATGTCATAGAGTGACATCTTTTTTATGTTACAGAGTAACACCTTTTTCATTGCTATATAGTAACACCTTTTTATGTTATTTAGCATCATCTGAATAAATATATCGCCAACATCCTTTTTATACTTTTATACTATAGAGTAACACGATCTTGAAATTATCTGCTATTATAGAGTAGCACCTTCTATGTCACACAATAACATCTTTTTACACTTTATGTCATAGAGTAACACCTTTTTTATGTCATGGAGTATCACCTTTTTTATGTTGTAGAGTAACACCTTTTTTATGTTATAGTGTAACACCTTCTTTATGTCATAGAGTAACACCTTTTTTATGTCATAGAGTTACACCTTTTTTATAGCACAGAGTGACATGTTTTTTATGTCATAGAGTGACATCTTTTTTATGTTACAGAGTCATATCTTTTTTATCTCATAGAGTAACATCTTTTTGTGTCATAGTGTGACACCTTCATTGCTATAGAGTAACACCTTTTTGAACTTTTATGTCATAGAGTAACACCTTTTTATGTTATTTAGCATCATCTGAATAAATATACATCCAACATCCTTTTTATATTTTTATACTATAGAGTAACACCATCTTGAACTTATCTGCTATTTTAGAGTAGCACCTTCTATGTCACACAATAACATCTTTTTACATTTTATTTCATAGAGTAACACCTTTTTTATGTCATAGAATTAGACCATTTTTATCTGATAGAGTGACATGTTTTTTATGTCATAGAGTGACATCTTTTTTATGTTACACAGTCATACCTTTTTTTATGTCGTAGAGTAACAGCTTTTTTATGTCATAGTGTAACACCTTTTTTGTCATAAAGTAACACCTTTTTTATGTCATAGAGTTACACCTTTTTTATGTCATAGAGTGACATTTTTTTTATGCCATATAGTGACATCTTTTTTATGATACAGAGTCATACCTTTTTTATCTCATAGAGTAACAGCTTTTTTATGTCATAGAATAACATCTTTTTGTGTCATAGAGTGACACCTCCATTGCTATAGAGTAACACCTTTTTGAACTTTTATGTCATAAAGTAACACCTTTTTATGTTATTTAGCATCATCTGAATAAATATACATCCAACATCCTTTTTCTATTTTTATGCTATAGAGTAACACCATCTTGAACTTATCTCTTATTATAGAGTAGCACTATCTATGTCACACAATAACATCTTTTTACACTTTATGTCATCGAGTAACACCTTCTTTAGGTTATAGAGTCACACCCTTTTTATGTCATAGCGTAGAATCTTTTTTATGTCACAGAGTAACACCTTTTTTATGTTTTGGCGTCACACGTTTTTTACGTCATAGAGTAAGACCTTTTTATGGTACAAAGTAACACCTTTTATTATGACGTCTCTCTACTCATAAACTGTTCGTGCATAATAGGTGGTGATGGCGTCTCCTTACCCATAAGCTTTTCCTATATAATAAGTGGTGATGATGGCGGTTGTAGTGGTGATGGTGAGCCTACGACGGGGCTAGAAGCCAATCCTCCAAGGGAACGGTTGTAGGTGCTCTGTCCAATTCGACTACTTGGCTTCGAAAGGTTTTACTCTATGACATATAAGGTGTTACTCTATGACATAAAAAGGTGTTAGACTATCACGTAAGAAATGTGATACACTATATCACAAAAAAGGTGTTAGACTATCCCATAAAAAATCAAAGGTGTTACTCCATACCACAAAAAGGTGTTACTTTATAGCATAAGAAAGGTGTTAGTCTATGGCATAAAAAGGTGAATGTCTATAGCATAAAAGTATAAAAACATAGCACTTTTTATCCCAAGGTGATACTCTATGACATAAAAAGGTGCTACTCTATGACATAAGAAAGATGTTACTCTATAACATAAAAAGGTGTCACTCTATAACATAAAAGTTTGAAGAGGTACCACTCTATGACTTAAAAGGGCATTACTAAATAATATAAAAGTTCGAAAAGGTGTCACTCTATGACATGAAAAAGTTGTCACCCTAATGGCCCGAGCATCGTGCGGCCCCAGCGGCGTTTTCCGAGCAGCTGCGGCTCGCGGCTGTATATTATTTATACTCGCTGTTTCAGTTTCTACCACTTCCAATACATGTGTGACAAATTCAACCATAACCTCAAAATTTGCAGCTAAAAATCGACTCACCTTCCCCTAGCATCTTAAGAGTCTCACGAATAATCATATCGATGAGGGTATAGTCAAAATCGCATGATGACCACGGTGTTCCATGACAGTGACGATCCAACTATAGATTCTCTTCTCTATACTTATATGTAAGTCTCTTCCATGGAAACGGCTCTTTGAAGAGACAGTGGTTCACTATTGTTCATTAGAGAGAGTAATTCCTTCAAGACGAAGTTATTCACGGGGCCGCGGGCCGCACGATGCTCGGGCCATTAGAGTGACAACTTTTTCATGTCATAGAGTGACACCTTTTCGTACTTTTATATTATGACGTAATGCCTTTTTAAGTCATAGAGTGGCACCTCTTCAAACTTTTATGTTATAGAGTGACACTTTTTTATGTTATAGTCTAACATCTTTTATATGTCATAGAGTAGCACCTTTTTATGTCATAGAGTATCACCTTGGGATAAAGAGTGCTATGTTTTTATACTTTTATGCTATAGAGTTTCACCTTTCTATGTCATAGAGTAACACCTTTTTTATGTTATAAAGTAACACCTTTTTGTGGTACGGAGTAACACCTTTGATTTTTTACGGGATAGTCTAACACCTTTTTTGTGATATAGTGTATCACATTTCTTACGTTATAGTCTAACACCTTTTTATGTCATGATACCTTCTATATCATAGAGTAACATCTTTCGAAGCCAAGTAGTCGAATTGGGCAGAGCACCTACAACCGTTCGCTTAGAAGATTGGCTTCTATCCCCGTCGTAGGCTCACCATCACCACTACCACCGCCATCATCACCACTTATTATATAGGAAAAGCTTATGGGTAAGGAGACGCCATCACCACTTATTGTGCACGAACAGTTTATGAGTAGAGAGACGTCATCATAATAGGTGTTACTTTGTACCATAAAAAGGTCTTACTCTATGACATAAAAAACGTGTGACGCTATAACATAAAAAAGGTGTTACTCTGTGACATAAAAAAGATGTTACCCTATGATATAAAAAAGGTGTGACTCTATAACATAAAAAAGGTGTTACTCGATGACATAAAGTGTAAAAAGATGTTATTGTGTGACATAGAAGGTGCTACTCTATAATAGGAGATACGTTCAAGATGGTGTTACTCTATAGCATAAAAATATAAAAAGGATGTTGGATGTATATTTATTCAGATGATGCTAAATAACATAAAAAGGTGTTACTTTATGACATAAAAGTTCAAAAAGGTGTTACTCTATAGCAATGAATGTGTCACACTATGACACAAAAAGATGTTACTCTATGACATAAAAAAGCTATGAGATAAAAAATGTATGACTCTGTAACATAAAAAAGATGTTACTCTATGACATAAAAAACATGTCACTCTATGATATAAAAAAGGTGTAACTATATGACATCAAAAAGGTTACACTATGACATAAAAAAGGTGTTACTCTATAACATAAAAAAAGTGTTACTCCATGACATAAAAAAGGTGTTACTCTATGACATAAAGTGTAAAAAGATGTTATTGTGTGACATAGAAGGTGCTACTCTATAATAGCAGATAAGTTCAAGATGGTGTTACTCTATAGTATAAAAGTATAAAAAGGATGTTGGCGATATATTTATTCAGATGATGCTAAATAACATAAAAAGGTGTTACTCTATGTCATAAAATTTCAAAAAGGTGTTACTATATAGCAATGAAAAAGGTGTTACTCTGTAACATAAAAAAAATGTCACTCTATGACATAAAAAAGGTGTTACTCTATGACATAAAAAAGGTATTACAATATGACATAAAAAAGGTGTTACTCTATGACATAAAAAAGGTATTACAATATGACATAAAAAAGGTGTTTCTCTATAACACGAAAAAGGTGTAACCCCATGACATAAAAAGTGTCACTCTATGACATAAAGAAGGTGTTACTCTATGACACAAAGTTTAAAAAGTTTTAACTGTATGATATAGAAGGTGTTATTCTATAACATAAAAATGTGTTACTCTATAATAGAATAAAAGGTCAAAAAGGTGTTACTCTATAGCATAAAAGTTTAAAGGTTTTGACTGTATGATGTAGAAGGTGTTACTCTACAATAGCATAAAAGTATAAAAAAGGATATAGGTGGTATATTTATTCAGTTGACTCTAAACTAATGAAGCATAAACATGGCAAACACACCGGATGTTATTCACAAATTTCAGGATGCAGTAGTACACAAATCACAGTCTTTATTAGGTTTGACAAAAAGTGCTGAATCTCTGGATAGAGCTGATGATATGGAAACTGCTGAAATCAAACTATCTAATATGAGCCCTGACCATAATAAAATAGTTAGCTCCAATAATGGTAAATTTGCAAAACTAGTCAAGAAATATGTAACGAAATTAAACGGAAATTCTAGGAGATATCTTGATAATATTTATGGTGTTTACAAGCGAGGAAATTTACTTATGATCGGAAATTCTCCAATAAAATTTGAAGGCGACTTTGTCCAGATAAAGGAACGAAACAATCGTTTGTCCGTAGGATTACTGCAATTACTATTCAAAAAACTTCCGGATGAAAGTCTTATCAATTCAGTTGATTTGAATAATTATCGTATGATTATTGAAGTTTCGAGCGCTCACAAAAAGCACTATTGCGTGAATGAGTCGATTCGAAAACTGAAGAGTAACAAATTTTATAATTTTATTGCTCCAATGTTCGAAAAGTCATCTGTAAAAAGTATCTCGCCATTATCTCGAGAAGATAATGTTAACGGAAGAGAGAAAAGTGAAAGGGTTGAGCAAACTAATCCAGTGGCAGCGAAAAAGATACTTGAACCAATAGTCAATCCTCTAAAGAAGCTCATAACTGATGATACACGAGTTAACTCGCATTCTAACGAGACCGATAATTATTATGAAGCTGATCATTTTAGTGAAGATTCATCAGATTTCTCAACCAATGAATATTTACCTAGAAGAATTCGTAAGAATTATAACTTTATTAATTGGAGATATCAACGTGAAAGTAAAAAGAGACAGTGAGCTAGTCATGATGAAGAGGAAGAAGTTGCTCCCAAAATCTCGCGAGTAGATGTTACAACTGCATACGAACTCGACGTCTGGGATGATCCTAACAAATTAGTTGATCGCTTACAAGTACTCGTTGCTGAGCAAAACATGGGAATAAGATCTAACTATGGTGAAATCCGTTTTATTCTTAGTGAACTTCGCAACGCTAGTATCATAAATTAATCTTTCAAAGTTATATTGTACTAGACTATCTAAAAATTGAGATATTGGCTAAGCCACATGTTAATTTTCAATAAAATTAGTTTGGTAAATAAATATTTTCAAATACCCTGTCATTTTTTTTCTATTTCCCGCCGTGCTCTGTTGACAAATGAAGAGCCTGGAATTACCGATTATTTAAGGTGAATGATATAAACGATTCAGAGTCGCGGAAAAACTGCAGTGACTGCCGAGCTCAGATCACGAACTCAGATTTTCAACTGCGTAGTAGTTCAAATTTTGCGTACCTGAGTTTTCCGAGTTATACATGTTAAGCCCTAATCTGCAGAACACGTGGGTGTCCGGGGCAGTATTAAATTGATTACCCAATAAATAAAAGTAAAAATTCCCTTTTCAACCACCTCATTCATTTCAATTTTAAAACGATAAAAGTCATCTGAAACACTATGTATCTTTCTTTCTTTGAATAATGTTTATACTTTCAGTTCGTTTATAAACTTTCAACTATTATTCAAGATACAAAAATTGAATGCCTCGCTAAATTTTAAGTATGTAGGATGTCTATAATTGAGTAATATTTATTTATTTGTTTTACGGATAGCATTGCCATTTTCTACAATAAATTTGAGCATTTATTATTTTATAAGACTTATTACATGTATAAACTGTTTATAATAGGATAATATAAATGAGTCGCTAAATACATTTTATACACTGAATAGAGGTGTTTCAATGATATTTTTTTTACTATAATTTTGCAATAATTATTTGCGGGCAAAAAAATATTATTTTTGGTATTTGTAGAGTGTTGAAAATCTAATATTGACTAGGAGAACCTCAAATTATCCTACTACCGGCTGTTTGTCTAACTTTTGCTCAAAAATCCTGTCCGACTAAAGGAACTACCTATGTATTTCTTTGTTTACTTGTGTAATATGTTAGTAATATTGTTTGTGAAATCAAATAAATAAACTATTTGCTGCAATTTTTATTTCACTTTGAGAAGGTTTAAAACACTATAAATAAATCATGTGTGACCTGAATAGTTTGCATTCAAACATAGGTATTATTTTTCAAAAGGGAGAGAACTAGCTGAAATCAAGCGCACACTATATATATTTTAATACATTATATTTCTTTTCTAAATATTAAAAAAGTATTAATTTAAACTTCTGTGATGCAAAAAATGTTGGAGTAATCGTACAAGAATATCAGTATTATTTTTATGATACAAAGGTCTCAAACTATTTTCTATATTGTGATTTAAATATTTTAAATTTTCGCGCCTAACCACATCAGTTGAGTCATACGGCCCGTTCGCATAACATCTATAATTTCCATGCCGGTGCCAGCCCATTTTTTTTATAATTTCCCTATGAACTCTCTGTATATGGGACTGTCAAATTCTGAAGCGTTATTTGGATGATACTTCGAAAAATAGGGCATATGCCTCCGTTTAGATAAGTATTGAACAAGCATCAAAATTTTAAGGTAACCTGTTCAAGGCCTGCCGTACACCTGGCAGGGCCGGGGTGTTTTATCTACCTCTGAGGGATATCTCATAATTTGTCCATTGAAAGAATTTTCGAAAATCAGTGGTGGTGGTAGAAATTTTGGTTTTTTGCTTATAACTCGAAAAGGAGAGCTCGGATCGAAAAACGGACGAAATTTTGGGGCTGTAACAATAGGGGGGACATACTTTTAATATACTATCGAATGACGTTGGCGGAATTTCCAAAAATCGGTGGTGGGGGTAGAAATTTTGGGTTTTCGCTTATATCTCGAGAAGGAGCGCTCGGATCGAAAAACGGACGAAATTTTGGGGGGACATACTTCTAATATACTATCGAATGACGTTGGTGAAATTTTTGAAAACCGGTGGTGGGGGTAGAAATTTTGGTTTTTCGCTTATAATTCGAGAAGGAGCGGTTGGATCGTAAAACGGACGAAATTTTGGGGGATGTAACAATAGGAATGACATACTTTTAATATACTATCGAATGACGTTGACGGAATTTTCGAAAACCAGTGGTGGGGGCAGAAATTTTGGTTTTTTGCTTATATCTCGAGAAGGAGCGGTTGGATCGAAAAACGGACGAAATTTTGGGGGATGTAACAATAGGAATGACATACTTTTAATATACTATCGAATGACGTTGACGGAATTTTCGAAAACCAGTGGTGGGGGCAGAAATTTTGGTTTTTTGCTTATATCTCGAGAAGGAGCGCTGGGATCGAAAAACGGACGAAATATTCGGGGTGCAACAATAGGAGGGACATACTTTTAATATACTATCGAATGACGTTGACGGAATTTTCGAAAACCAGTGGTGGGGGTAGAAATTTTGGTTTTTTGCTTATATCTCGAGAAGGAGCGCTCGGATCGAAAAACGGACGAAATTTTGGGGCTGTAACAATAGGGGGGACATACTTTTAATATACTATCGAATGACGTTGACGGAATTTTCGAAAACCGGAGGGGTTATAAAAAGTTCCAAATATTTATAAGTAGATAAGCTATCAACTGCTGGCCGTTGACCGCCCGCTGCGAACCGCTCGCGCGCCGCATTTATCCGCCACATGAAACCGTTTTCACTAGCCGCTGGCCGCTCGCAGGCCATTTTAACTTGTGTCGGTTCTGGCATCAAACCTTTCTGGCATCAAGCCGATTCTGACATCGAGCCGTTTCTGACATCGAGCCGATTCCGACATCAAGCCAAAATGGCTGATTCCAGAACCGGCTTGATTCCAGAACCGGCTTGATGCCAGAACCGGCTGATTCCAGAACCGGCATAGCTTATCTACTCACGAAAACATGGTTTTGTTTTTGGCTTTTGCATTTCTCATTAGCTTCTATTAAAACCGTAAAAATCGTATCATAATTAGTTGGTGGTGCATTCACGAAGGGAACGGGTATTATTTTTGTTACGTGAAACGGTTTAAGTTGTGTACACTGTTCCATAAATCCATTCCAGCCGCTCATGTTTTTTCGATCTCTGTAATTACCGTAAAACCACAATAAATCTGAGTCTTCTACCTGATTGTTTATTATTGGATTTATTTCACTGATATCTTCAATTTTTATATTTTTCAGACCTGCATGGATACCTTTTTGAAAATTTTTCAAAGGAACAAATCCAAAAGTGCCTATATTACGTGTTGATGGAATGCGATGCAGGCGCTCTATTATCGTATTGCTGGATATTTCGGAGGCAGGAGTCGCACATATCACCCCACCCATTGCATGAAACGTATTTTTCCCGTCGATTGTACATGTGCTATGATCAGCATTATCATACACAAATTGAAAATACGATTTGCCTGAATCATAACTTTCAGGTTGACAAATTACAGAGGACTCAAAAAGTTGCGTTTTATAATATGAAACACATAAGCCAAGATACGCTAGCGAATCGATTAGATTTTTCGAAGCATGCTTTTTATACATTATTGATGACAGACTTAACAATATTGGGGATAAAAATGACCGAGGTCTGAATGCATTTATTATAATATGACAAAATGTTGTAATCCTTTTATGCCACATTTCATTAGAAGTTTCTGAACTTTTATGACTTTTAATTAAAACATCTAAAAATAATCGTAACTTCCATGGTATGTCATTATTAACGTTATCTAAAAAACAATTGGGTGGAGGATAATTGGCTGTGTCGTAATATTTTGATCTTATCTCATCCAGAATTAATTTCGCTGCAGTGTTAATAATGCTTGCATGCTCTTTATCTATATCTGAGTTTTTATTAGTATACCAATTGTCAGTGAGAATCTTATCTCTTACAGAGGAAAAATAAACTACCAAATTATTTTTTACTCTATAAACCGTAATCCTGCTACCAAAATATTCTAATAATCTATTTTCTATTGTATGTAATTTAGTAGGAACTTCTCCTTCGTATTGACTTAAAATATCTTTAATCGAAAATTGACATTCCTCGTCACTGCATTCGCACAAACACGTTATTATATACTGTATGGCATCGGCTGTATCTTTTGACATCGGTCGACCAACCTCATCAGTACCTCTAAAAATTAAAAATTTTCGAATACAAAAATCATGATAACGAGCGGCCCGCTCCGCTCAATCAACGTTTTCTATGCATTTCTTAATCTTATTATATTCTTCCCGACGATTATCTTGTAAATTCTGATTTTCTAATCGTGATTTTTTCCATAATATTATTTTTGAAAGTATTGCTCGTAACATTTTTCACTTTGGAAAGATCCATCTTTTTCTGTTTTGCTCTTTTTGCTTCATACTCGTCGGCCGCCTCTTCTCCGCAAAAAAGACAGTTCATACTGAAATCAAATTGCAGTGCGCTAATACTACTTCTCCTCGCAGATACTTTTGAACTTACACCATTTTTTTGCGCCGTTTTTATACTTGACTCTCTGACGTAATGGTTGTGACAATTTTTGTGGATATTTAATGAATCATGGTTTTCAAGCTGTTTATGTTTATTGTCTTTCCTTTGTAAACTTGCTTCAATTAATCGTGCTATAGCCTTTTCCTTAACATTTCCTTGCTGGTCGGGGGTTATAATTTTGTCACACAGCAAACAGAAATTCTCATCGTCAGTTTCCATCTTTTCAAAATGCTTCAATCTGCAACAATACAATTTAAACTATTTAAACTATTTAAACTACTGTATATTATTTGAAAGAGAAAAAAAATGAATAATATATCGTTATTGCAAGTTGTATTAATAAAGCAAGTGTAGCCTACTATAAAAGATAAGAGTGATATTTGCATAATCATTAAAAAATGTAGAATTTAAAAATGTTTATGCATTTACTTTACGCGATTTAATGTAATAATAAAAAGTTAACTATTTTACTTATAGTAATGTACCTAATAAAGATTTGCAAAAAATGTAGTTAACAACTTGGTGCAATTCAGAAACCCGAGAATTTTGGCACGGTGCGATGATCACTGCGGGCTAATGCTCCAACATATCACAGAGTGGAGTCCATTATGTGTCTTCACTATAAACATAAACGAAATCTCTATATTCTCTCTAACAATGATAAATCAATAATGAATAAATTTTCTAAAAACATTATAAATAACTAATTATAACGACTATGTACTTACCAACGTTTTGACGTATACAGTGTGTAGATCTGATTAAACCTCCATAAAATGTATCTCTTGCACTTGTAATTTTATATTGAAATCAATATAAAATTTATCTGAATTTCCGTTAAAAAACCAGCTACACAATATTTATAAGTCAACTTGATATTTGTAAGTCAACTTGAGACAGTTGTAGTATTTCAAACAAAATCTTCTTCTGTACACTTGGCGCCTGGGGTCACTAGCAGGTCAACGGCTAAACTGTTTAACGAGATGCTCTCGTAGGATGACGCATATGCACAAAGGACCAAACAAGGTTCTACTCCTAATGTCTTTCTGAACACATTATTCTGAACACATAAAAGCGCGCCAGAATTCAAATCTACTCGCATACGAATACACTCACATACACAGAATTATAAAGAACATGTTTAATTAGTTAATAACACATGAAATTGCATGAAATTAAATGCAGTTAATTATTTATTTATGAAAAAAAGAGTAAAAAGTTAATAAAAATATGATTGTTAATTATGTTAAATAAACTTTTTCGAGGAAGTGAGTATACCAGATGTTAATATTTTCGCGAGCTATCCCAAATTAAAAAAAAATGAAGTGTTTAAGTCAATTAGTTACCGAGATATCAAAAAATTTTCGAGCGCGTCGGATTTGAACTTCTTATGTTCAGTTCCTTTGCGTGATATTGCACCTCGTTCTACTTTTGAGCCATACCTTTGTGATTATTTATAACAATGTAATTTTGCAATAAATGTGATGCAATATTCTTTTTATGATAGTATAACTATTAATTCGATTTTTCGGTCCTGTCTCGTTTCTTAATATTAATAATTAAAGACACGGCGATTCTTACAAAAAAAAAATTATCTCGGCTCCTAGAGCACTTAGAGAGTTCTGAGACCCCTTAAAATTTCGAGAAAAATGCCAGACTTCCAAAGAACCTAATGTCGATTATCTACAACAAATATTCGAGTCGCAATTGCTTTTATTTGTAACGAAAAAAATGACTTTTTTTTATTTTGCAATTTAAAACAATTAAATTTGAAAAAATCCCTTAGCTATTTATTGTTCGTGAAAGTAGAGATGTTAGTCTTTCATAATCGCTTTCGTGCACACTCGTACGATGCCCCACGGCTTGGGAAAAATGACGCAAATATGGTCAAAATCTGATAAATAATAGCAATTATGCAAAAACTATTGATTATTTTAGCTGAAATTTGAACTGCTTATTTACTACCATAATAGCTATACGTTCACGAGTTATCAAGCGCCTAGCAATTTTTTTAACCCATTAATGCCCAATTCCACTAAAATTCCACATTAACTTTGTCTGCTGAAAAATGCGATTAATCAATCGATCTCTTATACCACAAGAACCTTTCCAACTATTTTCACGTATGTTCTTTCAGAATCTGAGATCAAAAATTGAAAATAATTTATTTAAATATACGTTTTTTTAGAATTAAAAGTAAAAATGTTATTTTTGCGTCATTTTTTTCAATAAAATCAAGATTTTTTTTTAGGTTGCCATACTCTAGGTTGCCGAAAAACTATGAAAATGGTGGAATTTTTATCTAAACTTTAAAATCCCGTTGAGTATTTTTCAAAAACTACAATGACCGATTCAAAATGTCGGCTTCTATAATGTTGTATAATAAAAAACTTCGTTATTTTTTTACTGGCAAGGGATCAACTCTAAGAAAAAATTTTATATAACAAAAAGTGCTTAGAATTAACCAAAAAATACGTGTGAATTTTCACAAAATTTTCTGACACATTTTTGGATTTTTCAAAAAATTGCAAAATCCAAAAATTCAAAAGCGTCTCAAAAAATTTTACAAAAATTTATACGTATTCTTTGGCTAATTCTAAGCGTTTTTTGTTCCATAAAATTTTTTTATAAAGTTGATCCTTTCCGTGTAAATTCCAGAGTTCTGAATCGAAATATAATATAGATATGGCAGTGTTAAGATTTAGCCATTTTTTATAAAAAAATCGTTTTTTATTATCAACTACTTGCGATACTGTCTAAACGCCATGAGCCAGTAGCTTTCAAGCCAGTAAACCACTGTTTCCAATTCTCACCACGTGGAGGTTGCGTTTTGAAGAATCATCTTGTACATTTTTTTGTGTTTTTGTAAATTTTTACATTTTTTTGTACTTTTTAGAACAAACCAAAGAAAGAAGATTTTCAGAATATTTTGGGGTTTTTTCAAGAGTGGCTGAGTCAAAATTATGGTTTATATAATTTGGTATAATAGAATACTCCGTAATGTTTTACATGAAAAGGATCAACTTTATAAAAAAATTTTATGGAACAAAAAACGCTTAGAATTAGCCAAAGAATACGCATAAATTTTTGTAAAATTTTTTGAGACGGTTTTGAATTTTTGGATTTTGCAATCTTTTGAAAAATCCAAAAATGTGTCAGAACATTTTCTGAAAATTCACACGTATTTTTTGATTAATTCTAAGCACTTCTTGTTCTATAAAATTTTTTCTTAGAGTTGAGCCCTTGCCAGAAAAAAAATAACGAAGCTTTTTATTATACAACATTATACAAGCCGCCATTTTGAATCGGCCATCGTAGCTTTTGAAAAATACTCAACGGGATATTAAAGTTTAGATAAAAATTCCACCATTTTCATAGTTTTTAGCCAACCTAAAGTATGGCAACCTAAAAAGAAATCTTGATTTTATTGAAAAAAATGACGCAAAAATAACATTTTTACTTTTAATTCTAAAAAAACGTATATTTACATAAATTATTTTCAATTTTTGACCTCAGATTCTGAAAGAGCATACGTGAAAATAATTGGAAAGGTACTTTTGGTATAAAAGATCGATTGATTAATCGCATTTTTCAGCAGACAAAGTTAATGTGGAATTTTAGTGAAATTGGGCATTAATGGGTTAACAGAGTTATAAACAATCGTAAAAATGGCCACTTTAAGCAGTTTTTTGCTATTTGCAGATAAACAAATTAACTAAATTTAAATCTTGAGGCCGCGTTTTGTAGATCTTTTTAATATCTACAAAGTTTATATAGAAATTTTGTCTATAAAGTCAATAGTTTCTTTTCTATAGTCAAAAAACTGAGTTTTTAATCATTATTTAATTATTTAAACAAATACCATAGGATGTTGGCTCACTCACTGGATTATTGTTCCTGATGGCTCCCCCAACCAGAATCCCTTTGAAAAAGTCGGCTTACAATGAAGTTCGAAGAAAAACTAATTTGACTGGCCTACTAAGACTTATATCTCGACAAAGGGGGTTCAGATGGTAAGCAACAACCGCGACTCTCGTTCCACCAGCGGTGCGACAGTGTGAAGTCACTGTCTATCCACGGCGATAATTCTTTTTAACTCCCTGAAAATAATACGCGATGGGGCAATACAAGGAGACACACTCTCTAGTAACAACTATTCACGGTGTTTAATAATTAAGCTTAAATTTATTCAGTGAACAACGTGACCCAAAATGGCCGTGGTAATAAACGCGTCCTTTGGTTTGAGCGACTCAAAATGGCGTCTTTTCCCTGGACTCCAGCTTACTGCTTCAAGCCTGCAAAAGAGAAATAACGATCCGAACACGATAAGTCTATAGTTCCGAAGTCTGGAAGCTTCCTCGAAGCACTCTGGAGCGATCAGGGTCCGCTGGTTACTCTGCACCTATACCTCGACCTATGCTACACACTTAACCCAGAGATAGTATAAACGGAATGTTAACCCTCGACCTCTCACACGAACCCAGTTCCTCGAAGTCCTTAGCTCGTAGCTACTTACTATTGTAATCCTTTCCTTCGATACAACTTCTCAACTATCACTACTCCCGGTACTAACGACTAGTATAACTGCTCAAATACAGTTATTAGCTGGATGCGACTGCTGCTGGTGCTGGCTGACAATCAAGAGAGCGCTTCTCCTCGGCTCAGTCAAGCCCAAGCCCTCCATCCTAATCCCCTCTCCGTACGTGGCTCCCATTCATTGGCTCTCGCCCCTGGACTCATCTTATTTTGTCCGAAACTCCGAGACTCGTAACTAATTCCAGTCATGATAGGTTAGCGCACGAGTACGCGTGGCCCCATACATCAATCGTCGCGCTGCACGGCGGCTTAACGATTGCGGAGCGCTCCCCTTCTACGCTACTACCTATTCTGTGCCCAGGCGCGCGCTGTTACGATGCGCCCCTCCTTCCAAGTCCTATCGCTATTCTATGCCCGCGCGCACTACTTCTAAGTCTCTCTTCCTCTCTCCCTGCGCGCGCTTGCTTTGCTGCTACACGACGGGCGGTGCTATCTCCCTCTCCGCTACTCTCTCTCTCTCTTCCACGCAGCACCCGCCGGCTACTGTGCATCGGCCAGTGCGGCTTCCCTCTCTTCTACTCTCTCTCTCCCCGCGCGGCGCTTACCTTGCTACTGCGCGAGCACGTATCTCTTACGTCTACTACTACTACTTACTCCCACTATTCCTTCTGCGCGGGCTGGCTGCGCAGCACTCAGTCTGCACCGCTTCTGCTTTCGTTCACTTCGCGCGCTCGTGATACCAGCACTCTATACCGCTCACCACGTTCCCCGATTCTTTCACGCGCCCGTTCTCTCTCGACCCCTTCCCCACCCCCTGTACCTTGCTCTCTCGCGTGTGTCGCTTTGCCGCTCGTCCCGGCGTCCTCGTCGCCGGCGCGCACAACATGGCGTCGCCGGTCGAGCATGTGTTCGTTCTCTGCTGACGCTGAGCGTACAGATGTGTGTGACATCGTCACAATTTTCATACAAAAGTTTTACTTGGTTCACAGTATCACATGATATTTTTCAGTTTCTCCTTTTATTAACTAAAAGGGATTGACTATCTGACAACTTACATTTTGTTACAAGCCAACGGGATGAATTAGAAAAATTAGAAACTTTACGAGAACTCCAGTTTTTTGGGAGTAATTTTAAAAGCAACATTTTTTCATTTTTTGACAAATTTTCATCGTTAAACAATTTTTGTAAATTAGAAATAATTTCTCAAGATTCTTCCATTGACACTACATTTTCTTCCTCAATTTTCGCATCAAATTTTAATCGATAAGAATCACATATATTATGTTTATCTCTTAAGTTCGGAAACCGAGCTTTCATTTTTTCAGAAACAAACCTCAGTTTAGGTGAATGTTTTACTTCATCAAAAGGATTACAACAGCGATTGAAAATCGTTGACATTTAAAATTTTTTTTTTATTATGACAATAAGAAATATTGAGAAAGAAAACATTTTCAGTGGGTGATAAATACCTTTCAAGGAGATTTTTTAAGTATTGGGAACGACTCTGTGCTCTCAGTTCCTCTAATGGCAGAAATGATAACACGCGAAAGTGCAACGATTAAAGTATAATAGATATTATATGCGCATACAGAGCCGCGTCCAAGCGGAGAACATACTTCACGCGGCCGCTTACCGCTGTCTTTTTAACCTTATTACTTTTGAGCTCTACGTTTCTCCAACTTGAAAATTTAGGATTTTGTAGCTTATAATTTGTACTTTCGAGTGGTGCTATGCATTTTAAAGAACAACATGTTATACTTTAAGAAAAATGGTTCTGAACTATCCACTCGAATTTCCGACCAAAAAAAGTATTTAGGAATAAAAACAATAGCACCATTGGAAAGAGCAGGAAAAAATCTATTGATGTATGTCCGTGTTTTTTTCTGAGAGACTCAAAATACGATCACGAGCTGATTATACCAAGTCACAGCGTGCGGCGCGCCAAGCGCAGCCCAACCGCTCGCGCGGTCACTCGCCGCTGTCTTTTTAATCTTGTTACTTTTGAGCTCTTCATTTCTCCAATTTAAAAATTTAGGGATTTATAGCTCAAGACTGGTTCTTTCGAATGGTGATATGCATTTTGAAAAAAAAAACATGACATACTTTGAGAAAAATGGCTCTGAACATACAAATAGATATTTCTACCAGAAAAAGGAGTTTCTAAGTAAAAACCGTAGCACCATTGGAAAGAGCGGGAAAAAATCTATCGAAATATATGTCTTTTGTTTTTTTTCTGAGATATTCAGAATATGATTACGAGCGAGTTGAACAGAGCGTGTTTTGCACGAAAAATGCATCGCGCACGCCCGCTGGCTGGTTTCTGGAGGACGCTCCCATATAATATTTAATTTACAGCTCCCAAAGATGCAAAAACATTTTACAATACATGAAAATCAAAGAAGAAAAAAAACATCCAATTTGAGTTATTGATTGATAAAATAGCAAGCTACTGTGCAAAGTTATAAGCATTCTATTATGGCAAAAATTACGAAAAAATCAGAAAAATTTAAAAAGTACGTAAATTAGCAATTTTTGTGTTTTTTTGTCATTTTCGAATGCTTATAACTTTACATTAGACCTTCCAAGTGTATTGATCTTTAGCAGAAGTTAAAGCCTTTTATCTACTTTGATTTTCGTTTATTGTAAAATGTTTTCATACCTTAGAACTTTATATTGGCTAATTAAGAGTGACCCCTTTGCTAAAAAATTGATGTGTGGTAAAAATAGTGTCACGAAGCGTATTATTAGTTCATACATTTTTTCGACTATTATTATTATTATTATTATTTATTATTATTATTATTATTATTTT
Organism: Torymus aiolomorphi; assembly: GCA_036365515.1. NCBI lineage: Eukaryota > Metazoa > Arthropoda > Insecta > Hymenoptera > Torymidae > Torymus > Torymus aiolomorphi. The sequence continues at coordinate 60,344,952 of CM070877.1, read as the reverse complement.
TTTTCCGAGTTACTACTTCCGAGCGGGACCCACTAAGACCATCACGGAGCATCGGGGTTCACGGTGTGGAGGATTTCTACCCCCTAAACACTCCAAAACCTTTCCTGCGGCGTTAACCGAAATCCGGCCCGGAACTGTTATACACATTACTTCGGGCAGGTTGGCGTGTCTATGCCCTTCGGCAATCTTGTATATCGTATCTGTTCTGTCTATTCTTCGTCTACTGTATCAGTTTTCAAGGCAACCGTCAGTCTTTTTGCCTTGTAGTACGTGAGTTACGTAGCGTGCTATGTCGTCCCAGTTTCATTTACTTGATAGCATCAGTGTCACGATGTCATCCGGTGTGATGTCACCTGTCTTCATCTGTAATCTATGTCTCGCGACTATCCAGCGGGGGCACACGAAAAATATGTGCTTCGCGTCATCTCTATTATGCCCGCAGTACCTGCAGGATGGGATCGTTACCTTCCCCATTCGGTGCAAATACTGATGGATGTATCCATTTCCGGAAAAGGGCTGGGTCAGGTGATAGTTCACCTTCACAGCTCCTCTTTTATGCCAGAGTCGCACGTCCGTTATGAGGCATCTCGTCCACTTGGCTTTGTCGCTGTCCGTTAATCGAGTTTGCCAGGATGTCAGCGTCTCCGTCTGTGCATCTGTGGAGGCCCACGCTCTTCCCCTTTCTTCACTGTACTCGTAGATCCTCTTCCGCTCGAGAGCAAGAAGGTTTACTGGGACAAACCCGGCTATCACTAGTACCTCTACCTCCGAGATGGTGCAGTACGCGCACGCGATACGCAGCGATCCTTGTCTTTGTACCGCCGCGATCTTTTTGCGGTACTTCTCTATTCGCGTCGCGTCCATCCATATCTTGACCCCATAAAAGAGCATCGAGTGGGTCACCATCATAAGCAGCCGTTGTATGATCGGCCTCAGTCCCTTCGTATTCGCCATGAAGCGAAGGGAGAGCGGAGGCCTTTAGATAGACCCCCGGCGGCATCGGAATGTCCAACACCTCATCGTAACCTACGTTTCAAATATCGGAGCCAAGGATCGAGCCCTGCGCTACCTCATTATTATTATTATTATTATTATTTTTTTCCAAGGTACTAGGTGAATCTTCCGAGGCGTCCGTTCTTGCTTTGGAGGTGGAGCAAGAAGGGAGGCACACTAAGACCATCACGAAGTAACCCACTCCGTGGTGTAAGGGATTTCTACCACCTAAACACCCAAAAGCTATCCCTACGGCAGCCACGACCCGGAAGCGCTTTCGCATTACTTTAGTCGGGCCGCAACCCTACCGCCCCCGGTGGCGTCATTCGTCCTTCTTACATTCTTTCTTTTTATGATAACCTATCTACTCTATTAAACATCCCTCTCGGTTTTTCGCGCGTAGTACCCCTTCGATGGAGGTATTTATCGCGTCCCACCGGTCTTTCCCTGAAAGCATGCATTCGATCACCACATCGGGCGAGAGTCGCCCTACCATCACCTCCAATCATTGTCTCTCCGCGGCCCACCTACTACATACGAAGAAGGTGTGTTCTGCGTCATCTCTCTCGTAAATAGGTAATATTGGAAGTATCCGTGTCCTGTCAGGAACTACGTAAGGTAAAAGTTAACCTCTCTGTACTTCCGTCCCAGCCACCTCATTACGTCTTGAATTAATAGGTAGGTCCATCTACCCTTCGCCCCCGCCCTCCACTGGCTTCGGGGTTCGCCGATCGCGTTTACCCGTACTACTTTCGCTCTCCTATCGTAAATCTGCTTCCGTTCCCCACAAGCAGATCGATCGGAATCATACCTGCTATCGCCGCCACCGTCTCTTCCGAATACGCCACTGCACCGCCACCATTCTCTTCCTGTACTTTATGACTTCCATGGCATCAACCCAAATCTCCGCTCCGTAGAGGAGTATAGAGTTGGTCGTCGCCATGAGGAGTCTTCTCTTGGATGTCCACGGGCCTCCAACGTTGCGAATTAACATACTTGGCGCCGCCCTACGTGCTTCTGCCTGTCCCGTTACTTTCCTGATGTGGGGCCAAAAGCAAAGCTTTGAGTCCAGGATGAGCTCTAGATACTTCACAGACGGCCTCGTAGTTACTCCGGCGCTACGTACATCGGTAGTATTGTAGGGATCTCTTTACGTGTCAATAGTACTTCCACGGTTTTCGCCAGCGCGAGACTGAGCGCATGCTTCTTGATCCACCTAGTCACTCGTTTCATTAGCTGACCCAAGATAAATTGTGCCAAATCCGCGTTTCATACTTCTACCACCACCGCGACGTCGTCCGCATACCCTACGAGAAATGCTCCGTTCAGCATGTCCAGGCGCAGCAGACCGTCATACGACGCGATCCAAAAGTCAGGCCACAACAGTGATCCCTGTGCAACGCCTGCCTTAATTTCTCTAACCACCGTCCCTTCGCTCGTCTCGATAATGAGTTCGCGATCCCGGAAGAAGTCCTCTGCTATGCGTATTATGTAGGGTGGGATCCCGAAGCCCCTCGCGCTGCGAGTAGGTCTGCCCTGCTTGTCGAATTGAACGCGTTGTTAACGTCCAGCCTTTCTACCAACACCAGCGGTCGCGCTCTGTGTCATCGTTCCTTTGATCCCTCACCGCCGCGATAACCGATCGTATCATGCCTATCGTCGAAAAACACTTTCAGAATCCATGCTGGTTTTCCGATAAACCCCCTGACTATTGTATCGCGATCTGGATTCTGCTCCGTACCCTTGCCGATCGTGTCTAATAGGCTAAGCGGCCGATACGCGGACGGAAATGTCGTGTCTCCCTTCCCCTTGCTGATAAGGACAAGTTTTGCCCTTTTCCAACGACTGCTGAAATCACCTTCCTTGAGGCATACGTTGTAGGTATCTAGTAAGGTTTCCGGGCATCGTGAGACGATGGCCTTTAACACCTCCACTGGAATTCCATCGAGATCTGGCGCCTTGCCGATCTTAAGCGAGCTTATCGCTACCCGTAGCTCAGCCTTGGTAAACGTGGGGGTATATTCCCCTGTCGCACGCTCTCGTGTAGAGTCTCTACCCTCGGCGGATGCTCAGGGAAAAGCCCGTCAACTATCTTACTTATCAACCTCGCGTCCTTGGTCTCCGGTTGCTTCATTGTCCCTATTCTACGAGTTACGATCCTGTAGCCTAGTCCCCATGGGTCGGAGGTAACTTCGTCGCACACCTCTTTCCAGCATCGTCGCTTACTAGGCTTAATCACGAGCCAGTAGTATGGGCTATGGAGCTTCAGCAACTTTACCACCACGGGTTCTACTCCTCGCTCACTTACCGACAGTCGATTTCAACCGATTTTCCCGTCGCTAGTAGTGCGCCTGCAATACCGATTGGTTTTTATCTGCAATACTGATCAGTATGGTATCAGATTTTTTCTTCATGGTACTACCGACCAGATCTATGGTAACAGATTTTTTCTTCGTGGCAATACCGACCAGATCGATTTACCAGCGAACATCGGGATGTTTCATGTCTCCTGATTTTTTGCAGTGCAATATTTGATGATACATATTTATTTTATATATAGCTATATTTGAAGAATGAAGAATATAAAAAATCTAAAAATTTTAATTATGTTGTTATGAATTACTTTGCTATAAGAGATTACAAGGTAATGTTTTAAGATAATTTTCATAAGATTTTTTAAAGCAGAGGCGCAAATGCATTGAAATCAGAAAATAGATTGAGATAATGAAAATAAGATATAAGTATTATGTTTGAGGATGATGTTACCATAAATAAAAACACAAATAATAAACCTTATGATAAATATTTATTTAAAAAATATAATAATTACAAATAAAAGAAGATTAGTAAACAATCTTTTTAATATCACCACTAATCGGATTATAGTTAATGATGCGATCATGTAAAATTAAACAATACGCTGTTCTTCCTTCAGGTATATTCTCCTTGGTCTCAAACTCTATCCAAACATCTACAGCAGCTTCCTTCAATGATTCATTTTGTTTTGAACAATCAATAATGATTAATGGAGTGTATCTCTTAAAATCCTTTTTGCTGATAAATGGATCTGTTGAAACATTTACATCGTGATAATATTGTTTTTGAAAATTTACATACATGTCATATAATAATGCATACTGATTTCGATTTATGTCTAGGTTTAGATTTCCATATGGGTAATATTGAGAATTTAGAAAAAGTTTTACGTTTGATACATTACAATGATCAAACCGACTTGCATTTTTAATTCGTTGTCCTTTTCTATTTGTTTGGAATGCAAGAATAACAAATCGTAGTTTTTCCAATTGATTTGATGTTTTAACTGTCCATACATGTCGTGATGTTGCAGGAAGCATAGGGTATTCATATAATTCCCACGAACGAAAACTCATTGATATTGGTACATCTTTTTTAATGCAGTTATAAAGATGTATCTTACGTTTATCTGACAGTATTACATATGGCATTAACCATTCTATTCTACTTAAATTAATTTTAAAATCTTCGTATACAGTTCTATTATTCTGTTGGACTCCTTGCTGATATACAGCGTTTATATTATTTCTAGATCTTATCAGTACAAGTTCGTGCTTTACGTTTACAACAATTTTACGATAATCTTCAGCAACTCCTAAAATCATTGAAAGTGGTATAGATATAGCAAAGTTCCCACGATCATCAGCAATTTTGTTAGTTTCTTCGACGTCGATCCATCCAGAATTTTCAAGAATTTTACTTTGATTTGAATTGAATGAGGCGTAACCTTTCATAAGAGTAGTTAAACCTACATTTTTACACTAATCGATTTCTATAGCATTTATCTCATAACGAATTTCTTCAAATAAATGACATATTGCATTGTTTACAAATTGAGTATTTATTACTGGTTGTCCACTTTTAAGTGTAAGACTTCCACATACGTATAAAGAACTTCGTGATGGTAATAAACATAAGTCTTGATGTTGGATAGATATACGAATTTCATCACTATTATTAAATGCTAGTGAAGTGTATGGTTGATGAGCGTAAATCTCATAGTGTGATATAGATTCATCGAAAATAATAGGTGTTTGTACATTAAGAATTTCCTCCATTATTTTCAAAAATGCACCAATAACAGCATATAAATATACAAGTTAATTGGCGTAAGAACGTTTCTTCTTGCGTTTCTCTTCGTTTATTTTTAGTTTTAATCCAAGACTTTTTAGAAACTTTTTGTTCCATAGTGTTAGTCGCTTGACTGCTCGTCGCTGACTGATTTTTGAATAACATATTAGTGTCTTAATATAGTTTTCTACTGCTGTTGTCTTAAAAACAATACCTATTATGCAGCTTTCTTCAAATGTAAACGAATTGTAATAATTTCACGTCGTAGATTAACCAAATTTCCATTCTGATCTGCAATACGTAATTGTAAATGGTCAATAATTTTAACATTAACTGAGAGATATATGATTTGCTTAGGAATTTCAATAATTTTAAATCCTGGTGGCACGGCTGGGAACATTCGTGAATCGTATGTACTTTATTCTGATTGATATAAATTCCAGACGAAATATTGCATTCTACTCGTAGAGCACTTATTTGTAAAATAGAGACGGACAAATCAGAGATGTGACTTATATAGGGTTCCAACAAACGTTGTGTGAAGTCTAACAGTCGACCAATAGAATCATATGGTTGAAAATCAATTTGTTTACTGTAAGAAATTTTACTGCGTAGAGTATTATTATTAGGTACTATACTTATTTTAATTTCTTTGGACTCTAGAGTCTTTTATAGAAAACTTTATATATCACGAATTTCATAGCTACCTGTACGTATTTCAATAACTTCTTCTCCAACATAAAATTTGTTTCGTCCATAGTCTACATTAGAAATAGAATTAAATGTTAATAATTCAATTAATCCAAGAACATACATTTTGTCAGGATCAAGTTCTATCGGTGGAAAATAGTGGGTTTCTAGTACTGACGAAGAGCCAGATAAAGTAACTGTCAATGATTCTATCATCTTGAATAATTTAGTGAAACTAAATCTGATTTAGCGCGAAATCTTCTTATATAGATTATAATTGTCAGAATGATTAAGTAAATTACATAGAAATTTTAAACAAAGGTGACCACATACAAATGAATTAAATGTTTGATACCGCTGATAATTATATTTAATTTTTTCAACATTTCAATATTGTATAAGATCCTTTGGAAGCTGTAAATCACCAAAACTATCAAAATAGATAACATTTTTATCATTTTTTTTATAAGCTACCCAATGTGTACCGGGACCACTACTATCATCAAGATTAATGATAGCAGACTCATTATTTGTTAAAGCATGTTTCGGAAGTATTACTGTTATAATGCTTTTTTTCTCTCTTGACGATTTTTTTTTTGTTACTTTATTTTTCTTCAAGCAAATACCATATCTTTTTTTATAAGGTTTCAAGTATAATCCTTTCCCAAGAGTCAAAGCTTCTATTTTTTCATTATGTCGTTTCATTTCCTCTAGTTTTTGTTTATCGTTGTTAGCTTTATTAACAGCTTGAGCTGTACCAGCAGCGCCACCTGCTAACGAACCTATTGCACTTAAACCTGCAAATATTGGAATAACTGCAGGAAGAAAGCCACCTACTTTTGGAACAGGTAATATTTGTGGAATATTAATATACTTTTTACCACCAATCTTCTTTATACTATTACGCGCAGTTCTGAGTGCTGATTGAATAGCAATTCGTGAATCATTACTTGGTTTGATAGTCCTTGACATTGATTTTATTAGTTTTTTCAATGTAAGCATTGCTTTCTTTTTATTATTTTTCTTCTTACTGATCCCCATTCCAAGTTTAGACTTAGCTTTCACGATGTTTGCAATAGTGTAAGCGGTAGCTTTTTCACTTAAATTTGCGTCTTTCGCTAAGACACGTTGCCAAGCTCTTTCAACTAAAATTTTATTTGCAACGTTTCTCGCGTCAACGTTTTCCCGATTTTTCGAATAAGCAATATCGTGTTCTTTACAAGCTGCGTCTAACGGATTTATACCGGGATCACCACATCTTAGTCTTTGTTGTAATTTCGTTCCTGACCCGCAATACTGGTAATCAGGTATATGAAGTTCGAAGGGAAAATTATTTATGAATTTGTTCACTAATCCTCTACCTTTATGAATGATCATAACTCTTAAAGTTTAATGTTGACTGACTTAATGGTTATAAATACACGCTCTTATAGCTTACTGTCACAGTTTTGTTTATAACTTCAAGCACAATAGATTTTAAAAAACAAACTGTTAAATTACCAGTGATAAATTTTGATACTTTTACTGAGCCACATAGAGAAAAATATAAACGAGATGGAGAACTACTTCCAAATAACATTAGAGCATGCATCACAAATTCAAATTGTGGTAAAACAAATACTTTACTAGCACTTTTAACTCATCCGATTTAAAGTTCGAAAATATTTATTTGTATCCAAAATCTCTTAATCAGTGAAAATATAAATTTCTTAGACAACTCATCGAACCAATCGAAGGAATTGAATACTTACCTTTTTATGAGCATGATTCAGTTATTTCGCCCGATGAAGCTCGTTCTAATTCTATCATGATATTCGATGATATAGCATGTGAAAAACAAGATAACGTCAAAGCATTTTATTGTATGGGTAGACATAAAAATGCTGACTGTTTCTATCTCTGTCAATCTTATGCACAAGTTCCTAAACATTTAGTACGAGACAATATTAATTTTTTAATTGTCTTTCGTCAAGATGATATAAACTTAAAACACATTTATAATGATCATGTTACCACTGATATGACATGTCAATCTTTTAAAAATTTATGTTCATCTTGTTGGAATGATAAACATAATTCTCTTGTAATAGATAAAGAGCGTGAAATTAATAATGGTAGATATAGAAAAGGATTTGATTGCTTTTTTATAAATATAAATCGTTTGGAAACTAATTAAATAGTATGTCATTAGACATTGAACTAATAAGATGGCCAACTTTACTGATGAGATCAATATTTTACAACAAATGGAAAAAGCACGTGATGCTATCAAACGGAAATATAAACTGTTGAAATCAAGTAAATTAGACGTTGAAAAAGTCATGAATGAAACTTTTAAGCCAATCGCTCCACCATTAGAAAAATTCGTGAATGTTTCTGAAATAACTAATCAAGAAATAACTAGGGGGGTCGAGCCCCCCTGCGTGTCTCGACACGCCAATCCCCCCCCCGCCCCAACACACACCTACTTCTCGCTTCGCTCGTCGCCCACCCCCTCCCTATGTAAAAACTTCGTTTTTACATAATAGACACGACCGCAATGCTCAGAAAAACCTTATAATTTTATTATTGCATTAATTGTAATACTTATTTTCATCGTTATTATCATTAGAATACACATAAATACATCTCTGCAGTAAAATTTAAATGGAAATTATGCATTTACTATTACATATATTTATTTTTTTTTTTTGTAGAAAATTTGCCTTATAATTCTACAAATATAGATATATGCAGATAACTTTTCAAATAGTCTATGATTCATATAAATTAATTAAGTATTATTATTTGATATGATTAAAGTACACACAGGAATATTAAATATATAAGTACTATGATTGCAATTATATTTAAAATTAAAAACATTGTTTTCATTATTTCTATTTAAATTATAATCACAGTTTTTATTTTTATTTATGCAAATGTTAAATAGAAAAAAAGTTTTATTTCAATGTTATCAACAACTTTTGTATTTGAAATTTTTGTGTTAAGTAAAATGCTTTTGAATAACATAAGGAAAAATACCGTTTCATTACTCCCGATTAATACAAAAATATAAAGTTAAATTTTACACAGTTTAACGAAAACTGTAGACTAATCGCTCACTGATATTCGTATAACTTATTCATATACACACAGGCACAGATACATTAATACCGCGAATAGAAGAAAAACAAAAAGAGAAAACTCAACACTGGTGCATTCGTCAATGGTAATCTGGCTTGGTGCTGCGTGCGTGCAGAGTACATCAGCCGTAACGGCCATCTTGGCTATAGGCTGCGCATAGTGCGTTCTCACCAGCGGAAAAACGCATGCGACCCACGTGACCGTGAGCGCTCCATGTATATAAGATATGATATATATATATATATATATATATATATATATATATATATATATATATATATATATATATATATATGGATCGCGCGTGCTTTCTGCTACTAGCCCTATAGTGAGTCTATGTTGACTGCGGCCCTACGGCGGCGTGCACGCGCGTATGTCCATATAGTGTGATGTCAACAATCGCATCGTCTGGCTCCCGGCGTTCCCAGTGATGACGGTGGCTGCTGCAATACGCCGCCCTAGAGAATGTCGTCCCTTTCATTGTGTTTACTGGTTGATGATGATATACGTCAGAGATAGGAACGCAGTGTGTCGACGGCGAGAGCAAATTTCGTAAGTTCTTTCTCGTTCCTAACCTCTCTGATAGGTAAGCTGATGGTAGTTTCTCTTGTTGCAGGTAACTGGCGACGAGAGTAGTGTAAACGATGTGCACAGGCGCAGAATCTTTCTTGAGTATGGTGATGTTGCTTGGCTCATTTATTTATTAGTCATATATGATTTTCAGATACTCAACTTTCCATGTGTGTGTTTGACTCTTATACTAGTGGCTCTGTGTACAGTTAATCTGCTGCTGGTGCCTTCAGCGACTCTCAAGATGGAGGTGTTTTCAGCAATGAAACAACAAGTGAAGGTTCCACCAGTCTTTCCCCTCCAATTGTTACAGGTAGCTGGTGCAGCGAGAATAGTGAACAAAAACCATTGCTACAGTATTTTCTTTTATATGGTAATGTTTCTTGTGTCATCTATTCGTTAGTCATATATGGTTTCTAGGTGCTCAACTCTCCTCGCTTGTCTTCTAGATCAGTGACTGATCTATTCATCAGTTTTGTTCATTCCTACGGTGAGGCAGTCCTTGAGATTGAGACATGCATGTTGGTCTCTATAGTGTTTTCTTCTCAAATGGCTATTAGATAATTCTAAGCAGACTGGCATCCATGGAGTAGTCCTGGGCCATCCAGCCTCATTTTGTATCTTCGCCAGCTCTACAATGATCTTCAAGTGTTAGTGCTTTAGAATGTGAGGGGATAAATAACTAGGAACTGGGGGATATCATAAAAGTGCTGTGTGTGTGGTTAGATGCGATACGGGTAAGCAGTTGTCGCTGGTCATATCAGCTCATCTAGTTAATTTCTAAGTTTAGTCAGGGAATAAGAATTGATTTCAAGGCATCTATTGTATATATAAGTGAGTCTTGCCTATTTAATAGTTTTCATTTTAATTCTTTATGCATATTGAACTTTACTATACTACAAAATCTATAGCACATACATTACTAGAGTTTTTTTGTGTAATATGATATTACTTTAACATGTACTTTTATAATATTAGACAATTTTGATTCTCGATTCTGTGAGCATAATTAACAGGTTAAGCTGTGTAATTTTATATGAGATTTCTATTTTTTATCAAAACAGTAAGATAACATAATTATAGATTTTTAACAATGCAAGTTTTAAACATTTTTCTAATTTTGATTTTACTATATACTAAGTTCTCTAGATCATGACAAGAAATTGTAAGTTTTGACAGCGTTTATGTAACAGTTTTTGTTAGTTATTGTTTTAGTTTTTTTATTGGTATTTAAACGATATCTATATCCTTTGTATTTAAGAGTTCTATTGGAAATCAATTCTTTGTACGATAAGCAAAAATTGTCTATTTTATGTATATTTTGGCGTTTAAAATCGTTTTTATAGTTTTAACTCGTCAGGTATTTATTTTACATGAAAATCTTAAATGTTTAAAAGTTTTGTTTAACTATTATCTATAACTTATGTATTGAATATTTTTGTGTAAAATTAAATACTGTCAAGTTACAGTCAAAAATCGTCCATTTTATGTGTATTTTTTTATGTGTTTTGTGAGCAAAATACATTGAAATATAATAATTTCATTTCTAAATTAATAAAACCGTCTAAGCGTTCCTCTACAGGTGGTAATGGATTAACTTTACCCCCACCATTTAAGATAACACGAAGAATGACCAATATCGACTATATATATTGGGATGATCCTAATGAATTAGTAGAACGATTAAAATTATTATTAGCTGAAAAATCAGCTGGTAATCGGAATCATATAAACGAAATTCACTCGATCATAGAAGAACTACGTGAAGCTAATATTATATATTAAATTTAAGATGAGTGTACATGTGTTTGGACGTCATTTAAATCAAATTGAAGGTATTCCAGGTCCTGTTGGTATTGGATACAAATTCATAGATACTGGTCTGTATGACATTGACAATAAAAGACTGTGTAATGTTGCATCTCCTAATGAATTGACTGATGCTGTAAATTTAACAACTTTACATCGAATAATCAGAGCTGAGATTGATAGCATATTGAATATTATAACAAAAATAAAATCTGATATTCAAGGTTTAAATGTAATTGTTGAAAATCATCAAGTTGAAATTGATAAAAAACTAAACAAACATGACATAAATATTCAAGAGAATAGAGCTGAGATTGATAGCGTATTGAATATTATAACAAAAATAAAATCTGATATTCAAGGTTTAGATGTAATTGTTGAAAATTATCAAGATGAAATTGATAAAAAACTAAACAAACATGACATAAATATTCAAGAGATTAAAAAGTTGATAAATGAAAATTAATTATCCTCTCCATAAGCAACGCTGTAAAACTATAAATACTTTAACATACTCTCTAATTGTTCGTTGAGTATAATGGGCGGAAATACAACGATATAAAATATACTCCTTTCAAGGAGGCTGAACGAAAAAAGGAGACACATGATTTTGAATGTACAAAATATACTGAAAAATCTAGCTTTGATTGGAAAAAATATTCTACTAATACTTATTCTCTACCTGAAAAGAAAGGATATAATTTTATGGATCAATCCTTTTGCCCAAAGAACTCACTTGATTGTTATACAAAATCTACCTCTACAAAGAATTTCAAAGTGATTAAGCCAATTTTACTATAGTTATTGAACGACAAAAAAATTACTTTTTTTTATAAATTATTTTTTTCTCAAAAAATAATGAATAAAAAAACCTAAAAATTTAGTAGGTTATAGTACTTAATATTCTTTATAACCAAAAAAATAATCATGTTAATATCTTTTTTTAATTTCGAAATATAACCTATTTACAAAAAATTACGTTTTCATCAATAACTTATGACGAAATATAGCTACCGACTTTTTTTTTTTAAATTGTAGATAATTTTATCCTACATACAGAGAATTCATGATATATAAACAATATTTGTTCTAAATATTAAAAAAATCGAAAAAAATAATTTTGAAAATTAAAAAATGGCTATAAAAAAAATTAAATTTTACAAAAATAGAATATTGACCCCAATTGTGGAAGCAAAATCTAAAAAAATGATCACTCTCCCGTTAAAATCGGTCGAGTAGATCATGAGATATCAGCGTATACGGACACACACATGTAAATCGGTCGATCACACACACACACACACACACACACACACACACACATACACACACACACACACACACACACACACACACGCGCGCGCGCGCGCGCGCGCACACACACACACACATCCATACGGACATTTTCTAAAAATAGTGTATTTCGATTCCAAATTTGCTAATTTTTAAACTTTTACTGTTTTGTAGACGTCGTTATAGTAAAAATATTCTAAAAACACTTAAGGGGTGAAACCGCCCTCAAAGTTCACCCCCAAAAACAGTTTTCTTTAAATATCTTTTTTTGTAATCAATATTTTTTAATAAAACCAAGTGGGTAATAATCCTTATAAAAAGTGTAACGAATTCTGGTTGTTTTGATCTTTGGGGGTTGCAACCCCTATTTTTAATAGGCGAAAAAGTTAAAAATTGACATCAATTTTCGCAGTGAAAGAATAGTTCGGTTTTGAACAGATATTTATGTTTAGAAAAAAAATAGAGTTAACCAGTCTCTTTGTTTTTAATTAAATTATAGGAATTGCAACTCCTGTTTCTAATAAAAATAAACTGGAAAAATTTATACGAATTTCTATTAAAACTCTGTATGAAAAAAAATCTTACTTTTATACATAATTGATAAAAAAAAAAACTATATTTAATCTACTTCAAATATCATTTTATTTTTTGTTCATTTATCTTCATAACAATTTTTTGATAGAATGCGACACACTTATTAATATAAACTTTTATGGAATTTAATACAATTTAGAAGAAATGTTTTTTAATATTTTTTATTTTTTAAAGTCTGAACAGTAGTGATAATCATCAAAAAAATGCTTAAAACATAGGAACTTTTTATACCAGCCACAACGTATAATTGCAACATTTTGACAGCCTTCAATTTCGCATTTTGAACTACAAGAATCTCTAAAACTAAAATTAACCGGTTTATCAAATTTTTCCGGTTTTTCTTCAAGATATCCACTTTTAAACCAAGAATATTTAAAAAGATTTAAATATCTTGGTGACGAAAATTGGTTATGAACCAATGACTGAAGCTTAATAATATTGTTTCTTGAATGTAATTTCATATCATAATCCATTAAAATAACGTTATCTGAAAAACGTCGAACAAAGTTTTTCCACACTCGAAATCCGCATACATCTAATGGTTGGATTTTTCCTGTTGTTCCAGTTGGAATTTTCATAACATTAACGATCTTATTTTCTGGTATGGTCTCTTCAATTACTTGATCACAGTGACCACTCCAAGAATCTAGCAGCAATATACTGGTAGGACCAACATTTGTATGAAAAATTGTCTTCAACCAAATTTTAAAAAGATCTAGAATAAAAGAATTTACTCAATATTTTTTTATCAGCTTTCAATTATCTTTAAATTATATTTAATTATTACTTACTTGAAGTTAGTTTCCCAGATTTGGAGGCTTCTACGTATACATTTTGAGGTTTGAACAATTGAGATTCTACAATTGGTCCAAACTGGCCAGATTTTTCCTTTAAAACTAAAAACAGAGGTGACAAAAGTTTTCCTTCACCTGATATCATTGGTTTCCTGAACCAGTCCGTGGAAATTTTTTGTTTATTTTGAATGATAAGAATGTCAAGAAAACTAATTTTATTATTATTAGATATTTCAACTGTGAATTGCAAATTCTTATCAAAACTATTGAATAAGTTTACGGTATAATCTATCATCCGATCAGGGACACATATGATGATGTCATCGACGTATCTATAATAAAACGGAACAGGAAAGCAAATTTTTAATAAGGCCTGATTTTCTAAATCCTCCATGACAATATCAGCTAAGATGGGACTTAAGGGGTTGCCCATGGCCGATCCAAATATTTGTTTTTAAAAGATGTTATTGAATACAAAGTAATTATTATGTAAGATAAAACTAATAACATTAATGAATTCGCTACAATTTAGTTCGCAAAAGTTATAAAGTTGATTCCATCGTTTTTCCAATGTGTTAAAAATTAAATAATCCGCAACATTTGTATACAAGCTAATAACATCCAAACTAATAATCGTATATCCAGCAGGTATAGATACGAATTCAATTTTTTGTTTTAGATCTAGGCTATTAGTAACATGTGAAATCGGTCTTTTTAATTTGTTGAAGAGAAACTTGGCTAGAATTTTAGATAAATGATATGTGGGAGTATTAATCGCAGAAATTATAGGTCTAACTGGAAAATTGATCTTATGTATTTTCACAAGACCATAAGCTCTAGCTATTGTACATTTATTTGAGACCGGTTGTAATTTTTGAAAGTTAGTTTTATTACACTACGTCTTGGCGAAAAATTTAATTTTACTGACAACTTAAGTAAAAAGAATGTTTTAGAAATTATAAAAAACTTAGAATACTTTTTTAAAGAAAAAACAGTAGAGTCTGAATTCTCTAAAAATATAAGAAATAAGATCTTAAATATTTTAAGTAAACAACAGAATAATAATTTCAGTTTAGATTTTTTTGACAAAAAGCTAAAGATTGATTTAAAAAGAACCAAAGAATTTCTAAGCCATGATACTAACCTTTTAGTAACACGAGCTGACAAAGGTAATGAAAACTTCAACATAAGCTCGAATATACATCGGATCTGCCTGAAATTTTACACATATGCTCACCATAGCATTACCGAGCGCCTGACAGTCTTCTTTTTTCGAAATTCGTTAAAAAGTATTATTTTATTTTTTCCATACATTATCTTTCGACAATAAGTTGTGAGGTTGGCAAAACTACTCATCACTTGTATACCACTAACGTAAAATGGGTGTGCATGGTGCAAAGTAAGTCGTACCAACCTTTTTTGGCGCCTTATATTTGTTTACGTTGTATAGTTCTCGTAAATGACTCTAGATGGCGCTATGACTACACTTTTATAGAATAAACTTACAAATTATTTTATTAAATAATAATTGAAGTGAAATAGACTTAAAAAACTTCAGTTTTGCAAATTATGTAACTGTATTATGATATAAATTAACCACAACGATATAGTAGCGATGAATTGCATTCATAACCTTAAAAACAAAATTTGATTGAGTTTTGAATATAAATATTATTACTGTACAGAAAGATTTTCACTGGATAAATAATAATTTTAATAATTATTTATTACATTTTATTCGTTCAAAAAGTTTTGCTATTTCAACGTAGCTCGTTATTATTGTTGAACGATTTTCAGATGAAATCAAAGCTAATCAACAAACTTTTATTACACCTTATAATAACTACTAATTTATAATAAACAATTATTTTCAATATGATTTTCTGGAATTATAGGTCTGCAACATTTTTCGTAAAGAAATAATTTTTATCGCATTATTTCCCGTGAATACGAGGGCGTGAAATTTTTTGTTAAAAGGACATGAAGGAGTTTTCGTATAGGTAATGGTTATTAAATAAATGATAAAATCAAAGGGAATCAACAAAGTTTTATTATACCTTATAATAACTGCCAATTTAAAATAATATAAACAATTCTTTCCGCGCTTTTTCCTGGAAATACGTGCTCGCGACATTTTTTGTAAAGAACATGCGAAGAGTTTTTCGTTTAGAGAGTTATAATTGGACGATTTTCGCTTATTGTTCAATGATTTAAGTACACATAAAAATGTTAGATACAGAAGATATAGGTAACATCTAAATAAATCTTGTTCCCAATTATAACATTTCCATATAATCAATTCCTCATAATCTAAACCTATATAAACACGATTTTGAACGCCTCAATGCACCTTACATAGTCAATTTTCGCTTATTATTTAACAGAATTCGATTTGACAGAAATATGAAATATAATAGCTATTAATAAGATAGGAATATAACATTCCAAAGATGATATATTTATAAAAATATAATAATAAGATACAAAATTACTTTTGATTACAATTTTTAATATAGGATAAGCACATTGAAAGCATAATAAAATAAAAACGAAATTTCTACTTTTCATTTTTTACAAAATGGCAAATATCATGCAAACTAAAACATTGTCAATACTATATTATGGTGTTTTTAATAACATAATAAATTATGAGATAATAGCTTGGATAGTAGGCAGTTAAAAGGTGGTTTATATATGAATAGTCTAAAACTATTACAAAATCTACAAAATAGAATCTTTAAAATTATATACAAAAATGCTTTTGCGATTGGAGGACGTCATGTCGACTGTTGACATTTTAAAATTGCTCAACATTTTTGTTACTGGATCCAAATTATCTCCAGAACACAAATATGCAATTTTACAGCAAAATATGCAATCGATCTAAAGTTATAATTAATTGAAAATTTGAAAATTTTGATTTCTTTTATAATTTAAATCTTTAATTTTCATGATTTTTTCACTCAAAAACTTGTAAATTTTTGTATAGTACATTAAATAAGAAAAAGTTTGTAAATTGTGAGTAGAATTACATAGAATTTTTACAAATTGATCGAACAACTTTTGGTCTTTGATAGTTGAATAACATTCCGTCACTTTATGTGAAAGGTGAACTCGACTAAACCTATTTTTTGTAGCAAAGCACAAAAAGTATTTAATCTATTATGTTTAAAAAAAGATTTGGTTGTTGATGGTAGAAGACCCCAGAAAAAATCTACGGACTTTTTAAGGAGTGAAAGAAGGCAAGAAACACATTTTCTGTCATTTTTTGGTACATCCAATATGATTATAGTCATATTCCAGCTATAATGTCATTTTACAAAATTTTATAGGTTATACTGTTGCTTTTTCTACAAAATATCTACTATGCAATAGAATCCCATCCTACAAAGTATAGCATTGAAATTAAATAATTATGATATATATCATATTCGATATATAACTATTATGCGTGTCAAATACTTTTGCTTATGCTACTTATATGCCTATCGTCATTCATTCAACATTACTAACAGTATAATAATAACTACTAAAAATAGTTTTACTATACAAAAGTAATAAATATGTTTAATAATAAATATGATAATATTCTAATAATGAAGAGCGGATCTTCTATATTCCAGTTTTTGTTTTACTCATTTTCGGTATATGGCATACATAAAAAATTATATAATTACATATTTCTGTTCTATAAAAAAGCTTTCAAAAACTATCAAAATACTTTCAAGCGTCTTACTGATAATTAGCTGTTTCAGCTATACAAATACAGATTATCAAATAAAACAAATATTTTAATAAGAAAGCATTATAAGTAATAAGCTATTTATAATTAAATATTTTATATTTAGTTTTTGAAAGATTTTTTATAGAACAGAAATATGTAACTAATAATTTTTTATGTATGCCATATACAGAAAATGAGTAAAACCAAAACTGGAATATAGAAGATCCGCTCTTCATTATTAGAATATTATAATATTATCAAATGTTATATTTTAATATTATTGATTATTAAACATATTTATTACTTTTGTATAGTAAAACTATTTTTAGTAGTTATACTGTAAATAATGTTGAATGAATTACGATAGGTATACAAGTAGCATTAGCAAAAGTATTTGACACACGTAATAGTTTTTAACATCGAATATGATATATGTCATAATTACTTCATTTCAATGTAATACTTTCTAGGATGGAATTCTATTGCATAGTAGATATTTTGTTGAAAAAGCAACAGTCTAACCTATAAAATTTTATGAAATGGCATTAGCTGTAATATGACTATAATCATATTGAATGTGCTAAAAACTGAGCAAAAAATGCGTTTTTTGCCTTTTATCACTCCTTCAAAAGTCCGTAACTTTTTTCTGAGGCCTATTCAACTTCAAAGACAAAAATTTGTTTGATCAATTTGTAAAAATTCTATTTAATTCTACTCACAATTTACAAACTTTACCCATATGTTAAAATAATATCATATTTACAAAAAAACTCTTCTCTAAGTATGTGCTATAAATTTTGTAACATGACAAATTTCCATGTATAAAGAATGCAATTTTCTAGCTGATTCTGTCAGCTTTATAGTGTGGTAGAAAACTATTAGATAGGCAAGTCTCACTGAGTACTCTGCGAAATACATAATGATGTATTTTAATACAACAGATCCCCTGAGGCAAGTACTTATACCCTGGCCAAACTTAGAAATTAACCAGCCGATCTAACCTTACCAATGACAACTACCTACCCGTATCGCATTTAACCACACGCACACAGCACTTCTATGATATACCCTAGTTCCTCATAACCTATTCCCTCACATGCTAAAGCACTCATACTCGAAGATCACTGATGAAGCTGCAAAGGCAGCAAAGTGGGGCTGGATGGCCCAGGCTGGTGCTACTCTATGCCATGTCTGCTCAGGACCATCTAACTAGCAGCCATCTGCTAGGTGAGCAGCTGCACCATCTGGGAGGGAAGGACTAGCAGAGACCTTCACTCATCTCTCACTGTCAGGGACAGCTTCAGCCTATGGATCGACAAAACACATAAGCAGCAGATCAGCCACTACACTGGGAGCCAAGTGAGGAGAGTTGAGCACCTAAAAACCACATATGAATAATAAATAGATGACACAAAAAAACATTACCATACGAAAGGAGAGTCTGCAGCAATGGTTGTTGTTCACTACCCTCGCTTCACCAGCTACCTGCAACAAAAAGAAGTATCCTCAGCCCATCTATCAAAGAGGTTATGAACATAAAAGAGCGTACCAAATCCGCTCTCGTCGCTGACCCTGCTTCTTCACTGTCTCCGAGGCACCACCACCAGCCGACGTACTCGACGGGGAAAAAGATGTCCAGTCAAACCTCGTACTTCAACAGCCGCTGTCATCGTCGAGAACGCCGGGAGCCAGGCGACGCAAATGTATACAATCACATGAGCGCACGATCCTCAGTTGTCCATAGAGAAATGACATAAAAAAATACATATTTATATTTTGTTTGTTTTGATAAAGTGATGATAACTTTAGATTCTAACAAAAATTTAGATAAATAATATGTAATTTGTATAATAAAACTGTAAATATACAATAAGAAATATAATGAGAATTTCAAATTTTATAAATGTTAATGTTAATATTTTTCAAAACATTGTTGCAAATAATTTAAAATCTATATGCATACATAATATAAATATATTACCAGGAGCGATAGTGAGCGATATCGAATATATCATGCAGTATCGATCAAAGCCACATCTCTACTACAAGAGCCGTAGGTGCGATGGGAATCAAACCAGTTAAAGTCAAGAACATTGTGCCAAATTATTATTTATCCGCTACAGGATCTAAGAAGCCGTGTTCGGAAGCTTGACATGTCCATGTGCGTATAATCTATCCATTAGCTAAATCGGAAAGAAAAGCAAACCCAAAAAGCCATCAAGCTATCTGCAAAGTAATATTTAAAATATTGCATTATTGCATAATGAATGAAAAATTCAATTTGTGTTAAAATGAAAATTTACTACTTGTTAATCTTGTGGCAGTATTAAATATCCTAAACATGGGTTTGATGAAATACGTCTAATGCATAAGAAGTTTGGAATAGTCAAGATGCTGTCTCTTTCTGTAATTTTTTCAAATTTTACTCTTAAACTAGCTTTGATCTCTTTTCCTCGTGACCAAATCACATAAGCAGCAGATCAGCCACTACTCTGGGAGCCAAGTGAGGAGTGTTGAATTGAATAGTTACTTATTTTAAAAAATTATTGATTTTTACAGTTAGTTAGGTCATTTAGATTAATTTTATATTAGGTAAATCATGCAAAAATCCACTAAGGACCTAAGCCCTTTTAATGTTGTTACATAAATAAATAAACATTCGTAATTACTTATTACTCAACTAAACGTTTAGTTATTGCGTATGGGCCATCTCTATATACCCATTGCAGAGAAGAGTCACGATCGTACCTCGCCAGAAAAGTGCTATGGGCGCTAGCGAGGCTACGGGAGTCGCGCCCGTCCCGCAACGCCGGACGGGCGCGACTCCCGTACAGTAGCGGCGCTCTATACGTCTCGTCGGCCGTGATGGAAGTAAATACCATTGACCCCCATGATAAGGAGGATGGTTATCATCGAACCAGATGTTGCTTATAATTATATTTCAATTTATAATTCTTATCTGAGAAATTCTATTCAGAGGAATTTTTGGTTATTGACGAGCATCCGTAATATACGATGATGAACTTGTATTGCCAAAGGCAGCTCTATCGAAATATTCCCTTTCTTTGGTACATTTAACTAAATATTTCGTTTTATACGTGCATAGTTATCTAAAAAATATCAGATTCACTATTAGAAAGGAATAATAGTCGGTGAAGTGGGAATATTACGCTAAAAATACCACGGTTTAACATCTTTTATTTCAAAATATAACAAAATACGATAAAATAACACGATTTAACCTCTTTTATTTCAAAATATAAATATTCGTAAATACTTAGCAAAACATTCAGTTATTGCGAACGGCTATCGCTATATACCCATTGTCGGCGAGAGACACGATCGTATCTCGCCAGAAATGTGCGATGTGAGCACCCGAGGCTACGGGAGTCGCGCCCGTCCCGCAACGCCGGACGGGCGCGACCCCCGTAGAGTAGCGCCGCGCTATACGTCTCGTCTGCCGTGATGGAAGTAAATACCATTGACCCCTATGATAAGGAGGATGGTATCCATCGAACTAGATGTTGCTTATAATTGTATTTCATTATCTAATTTTTATCTGAGAAATTCTATTAAGAGGAATTTTTGGTTATTGAGGAGCATCCGTAATATACGATGATGAACTTGTATTGCCAAAGGCAGCCCTATCGAAATATTCCCTTTCTTTCGTACATTTATCTAAATATTTCCTTTCTACGTGCAGACTTATCTAAAAAAATATTAGACTCACTATTAGAAAGCAATAATAGTCGGTGAAGTGGGAGTATTACGATACAATAACACGATTTAACCTCTTTTATTTAAAAATATAACAAAATACGATAAAATAACACGATTTAACCTCTTTTATTTCAAAATATAAATATTCGTAAATACTTAGAAAAACATTCAGTTATTGCGAAGGGCTATCGCTATATACCCATTGTAGGTGAGAGACATGATCGTATCTCGCCAGAAATGTGCGATGTGAGCAGGCGAGGCTACGGGAGTCGCGGCGCGCTATACGTCTCGTCTGCTGTGATGGAAGTAAATACCATTGACCCCTATGATAACGAGGATGGTTTTCATCGAACCAGATGTTGCTTATAATTATATTTCAATTTCTAATTTTTATCTAAGAAATTCTATTCAGAGGAATTTTTGGTTATTGAGGAGCATCCATAATATACGATAATAAACTTGTATTGCCAAAGGCAGCCCTATCGAAATATTCCCTTTCTTTCGTACATTTATCTAAATATTTCCTTTCGTACGTGCAGACTTATCTAAAAAAATATTAGACTCTCTATTAGAAAGCAATAATAGTCGGTGAAGTGGGAGTATTACGATACAATAACACGATTTAACCTCTTTTATTTCAAAATATAAATATTCGTAAATACTTAGCAAAACATTCAGTTATTGCGTAGGGCTATCGCTATATACCCATTGTAGGCGAGAGACACGATCGTATCTCGCCAGAAATGTGCGATGTGAGCAGGCGAGGCTACAGGAGTCGCGGCGCGCTATACGTCTCGTCTGCTGTGATGGAAGTAAATACCATTGACCCCTATGATAGCGAGGATGGTTTTCATCGAACCAGATGTTGCCTATAATTGTATTTCATTTTCTAATTTTTATCTGAGAAATTCTATTCAGAGGAATTTTTGGTTATTGAGGAGCATCCGTAATATACGATGATGAACTAGTATTGCCAAAGGCAGCCCTATCGAAATATTCCCTTTCTTTCGTACATTTATCTAAATATTTCCTTTCTTACGTGCAGACTTATCTAAAAAAATATTAGACTCACTATTAGAAAGCAATAATAGTCGGTGAAGTGGGAGTATTACGATACAATAACACAATTTAACCTCTTTTATTTCAAAATATAAATATTCGTAAATACTTAGCAAAACATTCAGTTATTGCGTAGGACTATCGCTATATACCCATTGTAGGCGAGAGACACGATCGTATCTCGCCAGAAATGTGCGATGTGAACAGGCGTGGCTACGGGAGTCGCGCCCGTCCCGCAACGCCGGACGGGCGCGACTCCCGTAGAGTAGCGGCGCGCTATACGTCTCGTCTGCCGTGATGGAAGTAAATACCATTGACCCCTATGATAACGAGGATGGTTTTCATCGAACCACATGTTGTTTATAATTACATTTCAATTTCTAATTTTTATCTGAGAAATTCTATTCAGAGGAATTTTTGGTTATTGACGAGCATCCGTAATATACGATGATGAACTTGTATTGCCAAAGGCAGCTCTATCGAAATATTCCCTTTCTTTGGTACATTTATCTAAATATTTCGTTTCATACGTGCATAGTTATCTAAAAAATATCAGACTCACTATTAGAAAGGAATAATAGTCGGTGAAGTGGGAATATTACGCTAAAAATACCACGATTTAACATCTTTTATTCAAAATATAACAAAATACGATAAAATAACACGATTTAACCTCCTGTATTTCAAAATATAACAAAATACGATAGAATAACACGATTAAACCTCTGTTATTTCAAAATATAAATATTCGTAAATACTTAGCAAAACTATTAGTTATGGCGTATGGGCCATCGCAATATACCCATTGCAGGGAAAATTTACGATCGTATCTCGCCAGAAATGTGTGATGTGAGCAGGCGAGGCTACGGGAGTGGCGCCCGTTCCGCATCGCCGGACGGGCGCGACTCCCGTAGAGTAGCGGCGCGCTATACGTCTCGTCTGCTGTGATGGAAGTAAATACCATTGACCCCTATGATAACGAGGATGGTTTTCATCGAACCAGATGTTGCTTATAATTGTATTTCAATTTCTAATTCTTATCTGAGAAATTCTATTCAGAGGAATTTTTGGTTATTGAGGAGCATCCGTAATATACGATGATGAACTTGTATTGCCAAAGGCAGCCCTATCGAAATATTCCCTTTCTTTCGTATATTTATCTAAATATTTCCTTTCTTACATGCATACTTATCTAAAAAAATATTAGACTCACTATTAGAAAGCAATAATAGTCGGTGTAGTGGGAGTATTACGATACAATAACACGATTTAACCTCTTTTATTTCAAAATATAAATATTCGTAAATACGTAGCAAAACGTTAGTTATTGCGTAGGCCTATCGCTATATACCCATTGTAGGGGTGAGACACGTTCGTATTCGCGCCACAAAAGTGCGATCTGACCGGGCGGGCCTACGGGTGTCGCTCCCATCTCGCTGCACCCGACGGGAGCGACTCCCGTAGAGTAGTGGCGCGCTATACGTCTCGTCTGCCGTGATGGAAGTAAATACCATTGACCCCTATGATAACGAGGATGGTATTCATCGAACCAGATGTTGCTTATAATTATATTTCAATTTCTAATTTTTATCTGAGAAATTCTCTTCAGAGGAATTTTTGGTTATTGAGGAGCATCCGTAATATACGATGATGAACTTGTATTGCCAAAGGCAGCCCTATCGAAATATTCCCTTTCTTTCGTACATTTATCTAAATATTGCCCTTCTTACGTGCAGACTTATCTAAAAAAATATTAGACTCATATTAGAAAGCAATAATAGTCGGTGAAGTGGGAGCATTACGATACAATAACACAATTTAACCTCTTTTATTTCAAAATATAACAAAATACGATAAAATAACACGATTTAACCTCTTTTATTTCAAAATATAAATATTCGTAAATACGTAGCAAGACGTTTAGTTATTGCGTAGGCCTATCGCTATATACCCATTGTAGGGGAGAGACACGTTCGTATCGCGCCACAAAAGTGCGATCTGACCGGGCGGGCCTACGGGTGTCGCTCCCGTCTCGCTGTACCCGACGGGAGCGACTCCCGTAGAGTATCGGCGCGCTTTACGTCTCGTCTGCCGTGATGGAAGTAAATACCATTGACCCCTATGATAACGAGGATGGTTATCATCAAACCAGATGCTGCTTATAATTATATTTCAATTTCTAATTCTTATCTGAGAAATTCTATTCAGAGGAATTTTTGGTTATTGACGAGCATCCGTAATATACGATGATGAACTTGTAT
This sequence comes from Torymus aiolomorphi, assembly GCA_036365515.1. Lineage (NCBI taxonomy): Eukaryota > Metazoa > Arthropoda > Insecta > Hymenoptera > Torymidae > Torymus > Torymus aiolomorphi. Next base: position 60,320,212 of record CM070877.1, on the reverse strand, counting down.
TGCCAAAGGCAGCTCTATCGAAATATTCCCTTTCTTTGGTACATTTATCTAAATATTTCGTTTCATACGTGCATAGTTATCTAAAAAATTTCAGACTCACTATTACAAAGGAATAATAGTCGGTGAAGTGGGAATATTACGCTAAAAATACCACGATTTAACATCTTTTATTTCAAAATATAACAAAATACGATAAAATAACACGATCTAACCTTCTTTATTACAAAATATAACAAAATACGATAGAATAACACGATTCAACCTCTGTTATTTCAAAATATAAATATTCGTAAATACTTAGCAAAACTATTAGTTATGGCGTATGGGCCATCGCAATATACCCATTGCAGGGAAAATTTACGATCGTATCTCGCCAGAAATGTGTGATGTGAGCAGGCGAGGCTACGGGAGTAGCGCCCGTCCCGCAACGCCGGACGGGCGCGACTCCCGTAGAGTAGCGGCGCGCTATACGTCTCGTCTGCTGTGATGGAAGTAAATACCATTGACCCCTATGATAACGAGGATGGTTTTCATCGAACCAGATGTTGCTTATAATTGTATTTCAATTTCTAATTCTTATCTGAGAAATGCTATTCAGAGGAATTTTTGGTTATTGAGGAGCATCCGTAATATACGATGATGAACTTGTATTGCCAAAGACAGCCCTATCGAAATATTCCCTTTGTTTCGTATATTTATCTAAATATTTCCTTTCTTACATGCATACTTATCTAAAAAAATATTAGACTCACTATTAGAAAGCAATACTAGTCGGTGAAGTGGGAGTATTACGATACAATAACACGATTTAACCTCTTTTATTTCAAAATATAACAAAATACGATAAAATAACACGATTTAACGTCTTTTATTTCAAAATATAAATATTCGTAAATACGTAGCAAGACGTTTAGTTATTGCGTAGACCTATCGCTATATACCCATTGTAGGGGTGAGACACGTTCGTATTAGCGCCACAAAAGTGCGATCTGACCGGGCGGGCCTACAGGTGTCGCTCCTGTCTCGCTGCACCCGACGGGAGCGACTCCCGTAGAGTAGCGGCGCGCTATACGTCTCGTCTGCCGTGATGGAAGTAAATACCATTGACCCCTATGATAACGAGGATGGTTTTCATCGAACCAGATGTTGCTTGTAATTATATTTCAATTTCTAATTTTTATCAGAGAAATTCTATTCAGAGGAATTTTTGGTTATTGAGGAGCATCCGTAATATACGATGATGAACTTGTATTGCCAAAGGCAGCCCTATCGAAATATTCCCTTTCTTTCGTACATTTATCTAAATATTTCCTTTCTTACGTGCAGACTTATCTAAAAAAATATTAGACTCACTATTAGAAAGCAATAATTGTCGGTGAAGTGGGAGCATTACGATACAATAACACAATTTAACCTCTTTTAGTTCAAAATATAAATATTCGTAAATACTTAGCAAAACATTCAGTTATTGCGTAGGACTATCGCTATATACCCATTGTAGGCGAGAGACACGATCGTATCTCGCCAGAAATGTGCGATGTGAGCAGGCGTGGCTACGGGAGTCGCGCCCGTCCCGCAACGCCGGACGGGCGCGACTCCCGTAGAGTAGCGGCGCGCTATACGTCTCGTCTACCGTGATGGAAGTAAATACCATTGACCCCTATGATAACGAGGATGGTTTTCATCGAACCTGATGATGTTTATAATTATATTTCAATTTCTAATTTTTATCTGAGAAATTCTATTCAGTGGAATTTTTGGTTATTGAGGAGCATCCGTAATATACGATGATGAACTTGTATTGCCAAAGGCAGCTCTATCGAAATATTCCCTTTCTTTGGTACATTTATCTAAATATTTCGTTTCATACGTGCATAGTTATCTAAAAAATATCAGACTCACTATTAGAAAGGAATAGTAGTCGGTGAAGTGGGAATATTACGCTAAAAATACCACGATTTAACATCTTTTATTTCAAAATATAACAAAATACGATAAAATAACACGATTTAACCTCCTGTATTTCAAAATATAACAAAATACGATAGAATAACACGATTAAACCTCTGTTATTTCAAAATATAAATATTCGTAAATACTTAGCAAAACTATTAGTTATGGCGTATGGGCCATCGCAATATACCCATTGCAGGGAAAATTTACGATCGTATCTCGCCAGAAATGTGTGATGTGAGCAGGCGAGGCTACGGGAGTTGCGCCCGTTCCGCAACGCCGGACGGGCGCGACTCCCGTAGAGTAGCGGCGCGCTATACGTCTCGTCTGCCGTGATGGAAGTAAATACCATTGACCCCTATGATAACGAGGATGGTTGTCATCGAACCAGATGTTGCTTATAATTATATTTCAATTTCTAATTCTTATCTGAGAAATTCTATTCAGAGGAATTTTTGGTTATTGACGAGCATCCGTAATATACGATGATGAACTTGTATTGCCAAAGGCAGCTCTATCGAAATATTCCCTTTCTTTGGTACATTTATCTAAATATTTCGTTTCATACGTGCATAGTTATCTAAAAAATATCAGACTCACTATTAGAAAGGAATAATAGTCGGTGAAGTGGGAATATTACGCTAAAAATACCACGATTTAACATCTTTTATTTCAAAATATAACAAAATACGATAAAATAACACGATCTAACCTTCTTTATTTCAAAATATAACAAAATACGATAGAATAACACGATTAAACCTCTGTTATTTCAAAATATAAATATTCGTAAATACTTAGCAAAACTATTAGTTATGGCGTATGGGCCATCGCAATATACCCATTGCAGGGAAAATTTACGATCGTATCTCGCCAGAAATGTGTGATGTGAGCAGGCGAGACTACGGGAGTCGCGCCCGTCCCGCAACGCCGGACGGGCGCGACTCCCGTAGAGTAGCGGCGCGCTATACGTCTCGTCTGCTGTGATGGAAGTAAATACCATTGACCCCTATGATAACGAGGATGGTTTTCATCGAACCAGATGTGGCTTATAATTGTATTTCAATTTCTAATTCTTATCTGAGAAATGCTATTCAGAGGAATTTTTGGTTATTGAGGAGCATCCGTAATATACGATGATGAACTTGTATTGCCAAAGGCAGCCCTATCGAAATATTCCCTTTCTGTCGTATATTTATCTAAATATTTCCTTTCTTACATGCATACTTATCTAAAATAATATTAGACTCACTATTAGAAAGCAATACTAGTCGGTGAAGTGGGAATATTACGCTAAAAATACCACGATTTAACATCTTTTATTTCAAAATATAACAAAATACGATAGAATAACACGATTAAACCTCTGTTATTTCAAATTATAAATATTCGTAAATACTTAGCAAAACTATTAGTTATGGCGTATGGGCCATCGCAATATACCCATTGCAGGGAAAATTTACGAGCGTATCTCGCCAGAAATGTGTGATGTGAGCAGGCGAGGCTACGGGAGTTGCGCCCGTTCCGCAACGCCGGACGGGCGCGACTCCCGTAGAGTAGCGGCGCGCTATACGTCTCGTCTGCTGTGATGGAAGTAAATACCATTGACCCCTATGATAACGAGGATGGTTTTCATCGAACCAGATGTTGCTTATAATTGTATTTCAATTTCTAATTCTTATCTGAGAAATTCTATTCAGAGGAATTTTTGGTTATTGAGGAGCATCCGTAATATACGATGATGAACTTGTATTGCCAAAGGCAGCCCTATCGAAATATTCCCTTTCTTTCGTATATTTATCTAAATATTTCCTTTCTTACATGCATACTTATCTAAAAAAATATTAGACTCACAATTAGAAAGCAATAATAGCCGGTGAAGTGGGAGTATTACGATACAATAACACGATTTAACCTCTTTTATTTCAAAATATAACAAAATACGATAAAATAACACGATTTAACCTCTTTTATTTCAAAATATAAATATTCGTAAATACGTAGCAAGACGTTTAGTTATTGCGTAGGCCTATCGCTATATACCCATTGTAGGGGTGAGACACGTTCGTATTCGCGCCACAAAAGTGCGATCTGACCGGGCGGGCCTACGGGTGTCGCTCCCGTCTCGCTGCACCCGACGGGAGCGACTCCCGTAGAGTAGCGGCGCGCTATACGTCTCGTCTGCCATGATGGAAGTAAATACCATTGACTCCTATGATAACGAGGATGGTTTTCATCGAACCAGATGTTGCTTATAATTATATTTCAATTTCTAATTTTTATCTGAGAAATTCCCTTCAGAGGAATTTTTGGTTATTGAGGAACATCCGTAATATACGATGATGAACTTGTATTGCCAAAGGCAGCCCTATCGAAATATTCCCTTTCTTTCGTACATTTATCTAAATATTTCCTTTCTTACGTGCAGACTTATCTAAAAAAATATTAGACTCACTATTAGAAAGCAATAATAGTCGGTAAATGGGAGTATTACGATACTATAACACGATTTAACCTCTTTTATTTCAAAATATAACAAAATACGATAAAATAACACGATTTAACCTCTTTTATTTCAAAATATAAATATTCGTAAATACTTAGCAAAACATGCAGTTATTGCGTAGGGCTATCGCTATATACCCATTGTAGGGGTGAGACACGTTCGTATTCGCGCCACAAAAGTGCGATCTGACCGGGCGGGCCTACGGGTGTCGCTCCCGTCTCGCTGCACCCGACGGGAGCGACTCCCGTAGAGTAGCGGCGCGCTATACGTCTCGTCTGCCGTGATGGAAGTAAATACCATTGACCCCTATGATAACGAGGATGGTTTTCATCGAACCAGATGTTGCTTATAATTATATTTCAATTTCTAATTTTTATCTGAGAAATTCTATTCAGAGGAATTTTTGGTTATTGAGGAGCATCCGTAATATACGATGATGAACTTGTATTGCCAAAGGCAGCCCTATCGAAATATTCCCTTTCTTTCGTACATTTATCTAAATATTTCCTTTCTTACGTGCAGACTTATCTAAAAAAATATTAGACTCACTATTAGAAAGAAATAATAGTCGGTGAAGTGGGAGTATTACGATACAATAACACGATTTAACCTCTTTTATTTCAAAATATAACAAAATACGATAAAATAACACGACTTAACCTCTTTTATTTCAAAATATATATATTCGTAAATACTTAGCAAAACATGCAGTTATTGCGTAGGGCTATCGCTATATACCCATTGTAGGCGAGAGACACGATCGTATCTCGCCAGAAATGTGCGATGTGAGCAGGCGAGGCTACGGGAGTCGCGCCCGTGCCGCAACGCCGGACGGGCGCGACTCCCGTAGAGTAGTGGCGCGCTATACGTCTCGTCTGCTGTGATGGAAGTAAATACCATTTACCCCTATGATAACGAGGATGGTTTTCATCGAACCAGATGTTGCTTATAATTGTATTTCATTTTCTAATTTTTATCTGAGAAATTCCATTCAGAGGAATTTTTGGTTATTGAGGAGCATCCGTAATATACGATGATGAACTTGTATTGCCAAAGGCAGCCCTATCGAAATATTCCCTTTCTTTCGTACATTTATCTAAATATTGCCCTTCTTACGTGCAGACTTATCTAAAAAAATATTAGACTCACTATTAGAAAGCAATAATAGTCGGTGAAGTGGGAGCATTACGATACAATAACACAATTTAACCTCTTTTATTTCAAAATATAACAAAATACGATAAAATAACACGATTTAACCTCTTTTATTTCAAAATATAAATATTCGTAAATACGTAACAAGACGTTTAGTTATTGCGTAGGCCTATCGCTATATACCCATTGTAGGGGAGAGACACGTTCGTATCGCGCCACAAAAGTGCGATCTGACCGGGCGGGCCTACGGGTGTCGCTCCCGTCTCGCTGCACCCGACGGGAGCAACTCCCGTAGAGTATCGGCGCGCTTTGCGTCTCGTCTGCCGTGATGGAAGTAAATACCATTGACCCCTATGATAACGAGGATGGTTATCATCGAACCAGATGTAGCTTATAATTATATTTCAATTTCTAATTCTTATCTGAGAAATTCTATTCAGAGGAATTTTTGGTTATTGACGAGCATCCGTAATATACGATGATGAACTTGTATTGCCAAAGGCAGCTCTGTCGAAATATTCCCTTTCTTTGGTACATTTATCTAAATATTTCGTTTCATACGTGCATAGTTATCTAAAAAATATCAGACTCACTATTAGAAAGGAATAATAGTCGGTGAAGTGGGAATATTACGCTAAAAATACCACGATTTAACATCTTTTATTTCAAAATATAACAAAATACGATAAAATAACACGATCTAACCTTCTTTATTTCAAAATATAACAAAATACGATAGAATAACACGATTAAACCTCTGTTATTTCAAAATATAAATATTCGTAAATACTTAGCAAAACTATTAGTTATGGCGTATGGGCCATCGCAATATACCCATTGCAGGGAAAATTTACGATCGTATCTCGCCAGAAATGTGTGATGTGAGCAGGCGAGACTACGGGAGTCGCGCCCGTCCCGCAACGCCGGACGGGCGCGACTCCCGTAGAGTAGCGGCGCGCTATACGTCTCGTCTGCTGTGATGGACGTAAATACCATTGACCCCTATGATAACGTGGATGGTTATCATCGAACCAGATGTTGCTTATAATTATATTTCAATTTCTAATTCTTATCTGAGAAATTCTATTCAGAGGAATTTTTGGTTATTGAGGAGCATCCGTAATATACGATGATGAACTTGTATTGCCAAAGGCAGCCCTATCGAAATATTCCCTTTCTTTCGTATATTTATCTAAATATTTCCTTTCTGACATGCATACTTATCTAAAAAAATATTAGACTCACTATTACAAAGCAATAATAGTCGGTGAAGTGGGAGTATTACGATACAATAACACGATTTAACCTCTTTTATTTCAAAATATAACAAAATACGATAAAATAACACGATTTAACCTCTTTTATTTCAAAATATAAATATTCGTAAATACGTAGCAAGACGTTTAGTTATTGCGTAGGCCTATCGCTATATACCCATTGTAGGGGAGAGACACGTTCGTATCGCGCCACAAAAGTGCGATCTGACCGGGCGAGCCTACGGGTGTCGCTCCCGTCTCGCTGCACCCGACGGGAGCGACTCCCGTAGAGTAGCGGCGCGCTATAGGTCTCGTCTGCCGTGATGGAAGTAAATTCCATTGACCCCTATGATAACGAGGATGGTTTTCATCGAACCAGATGTTGCTTATAATTATATTTCAATTTCTAATTTTTATCTGAGAAATTCTATTCAGAGGAATTTTTGGTTATTGACGAGCATCCGTAATATGGGAGCGTCTGCCAGAAACCAGCCAGCGGGCGCGCGGGACGCATTTTTCATGTAAAACACGCTCTGTTCAACTCGCTCGTAATCGTAGTTTGAGTCTCTCAGAAAAAAACAAAAGACATATTTCGATAGATTTTTTCCTGCTCTTTGCAATGGTGCTATTCTTTTTACTCCCAAACACTTTCTTCTGGTCGGAAATTCGAGTGAAAAGTTCTGAATCATTTTTCTCAAAGTATAACATGTTGTTCTTCAAAATGCATAGCACCATTCGAAAGTACAAGTTAAAAGCTACAAACCTCTACATTTTAAAGTTGGAGAAACGTAGAGCTCAAAAGTAATAAGATTAAGAAGACAGCGGCGAGCAAATTTTTTGCGCTGGACCCGAATGTGCTTTTATAAACGTAGTGCATATTTTCGTTGTTTCCTATTAAAAGCATTACACAATGTTTTATCAGTGCATCATATATTACGTTTTAAATATATTAATTTTTTATTTAAACCTTAATTCTTTTATTTTTATTTGCGATTATTTTTATTGGTCTTTTCACGATACTAATGTATAATTGATATATACGCATACAGAGGCGCGTCCAAGAGCAGAACAGATTTCACGCGGCCGCTCGCTGCTGTGTTTTCAATCTTATTACTTTTGAGCCCTTCATTTCTCCAATTTGAAAATGTAGGGTTTTGTAGCTTAAGACTTGTACTTTCGAATGGTCGTATGCATTTTGAAGAAAAACATGATATACTTTGAGAAAAATGTCTCTGAACTTTCAACTTGAATTTAAGACCAGAAGAAAAAGTTTCGGAGTAAAAACAATAGCACCATTGGAAAGAGCAGGAAAAAAGCTATCGATATATATCTTGTTTTTTTCTGAGAGACTCAGAATACGATTACGAGCGAGTTGAACAGAGCGTGTTTTGCATGAAAAATGCGTCCCGCGCGCCCGCTGGCTGGTTTCTGGCGGACGCTCCCATATACGATGATGAACTTGTATTGCCAATGGCAGCTCTATCGAAATATTCCCTTTCTTTGGTACATTTATCTAAATATTTCTTTCCTTGCGTGTATACTTATCTAAAAAAATATTAGACTCATTCACTATTAGAAAGCAATAATAGTCGGTGAAGTGGGAATATTACGATAAAATAACACGATTTACCTCTTTTATTTCAAAATATAAATATTCGTAAATACTTAGCAAAACATTTAGTTATTGCGTATGGCTATCGCTATATACCCATTGTAGGGGAGAGATACGTTCGTATCGCGCCAGAAAAGTGTGATCTGAGCGGGCGAGCCTACGGGATTCGCTCCCGTCTCGCTGCACGGGAGCGACTTCCGTAGAGTAGCGGGGCGCTATACGTCACGTCTACGGTGATGGAAGAAAATACCATTTACCCCTATCATAACGGCGATGGTTTTCATCGAACCAGATATTGCTTATAATTATATTTCAATTTCTAGTTTTTCTAGTATCACCGTAAAATTTCTAGTACCACCGTAGACCCGTTGCACAGAGTATATCATTTACTAAGTTTCTTTCAACTGCTCTTTCTTGGTTACTAACCAGATGATCTAAGAAATCTTTAACTGAGCAGAGAGAGAGAGAGAACGCAGGAGTTCTTTTTATGCCGATTGGGACTGTAGGTACCTTGCCCCAGAACAGACAATACTATTTCTTAAATTATTTTTGCCACGAAGCGTCCATGCCTACAATAATTAAATAAAATAAATAATAATAAAAAAATAAATAAAATAGGTACGCTTTCGGAAAATCAATAGAGTTGGACGAAAAGTATAATGTGCTGACTAATTCGATAACCACAAACACGAAAAATGTTCAATTGAAATCTTCGAGTCTACGGTGAACGGACGAACCACCATAGACCCACGGCACACAGTTTAACGTTTACTGCGTTTACTTTCGACTGCTCTTGCTTGTTTACTAATCAGATGATCTAAGAAATCTTTAGCCGAGCAGAGAGAGAGAGAGAGAGAGAGAGAGAGAGAGAGAGAGAGAGAGAGAGAGAGAGAGAGAGAGAGAGCTCGCAAGTGCACTTTTTATGCCGTTTGGTACATTACGTATCTTGCTCCAGAACAGACAAGAATATTTCTTGAATTATTTTTCCCACGAAGCGTCTATGCCTATAATAATTAAATAAAATAAATAAATAAATAAATAAATAAATAAAATAATTACGTTTTCGGAAAATCAATAGTCTTGGAGAAAAAGTATAATGAGCTGACCAATTCAATCGCCACAAACACGAAAAATGTTCAATTGAAATCTTCGAGCCTACTGTGGTTCGACCCCACCCGCAAGTTGAGTGGGGACGAACCACCGTAGACCCGCCGCACACTAACATTTACTACGTTTACTTTCGACTGCTCTTTCTTGGTTACTAACCAGATTATCAAGAGCACTTGCGTACACTGTAGGTGGCAACCGACAGGTGCCTGACGGTTAACATGTGGTCATATGATAACATAGCAGCCAGCGGCGAGTCGCAGAATTCGTCCGAGCACCCCGAGCGCCGCCGAGGCTCCCTTAGGCCGTCGATCTTGCAGTTGCGTCGCCGCACTGCGCAGGCGAGATTTGGCAACACTGCGGTTTTACGTAGTAAAGAGCGACAACAACACGAGCGGACGCGTCGACGCCGGCACGCCGCGCCTGCGCGAGAACAGTAATGGGCGCTGAAGACACATGCACACAACGCGGACGCTATAGTTGTAGAAAGTACATCACCGAGGCCGGGAATGCTACGGCGATGATGCAGTTGACTGAAGTTTACTCTCCCGCGACTGATTCGTGTAAGTACTTTACTTCGAACTAAGACTTTATTCCGTTGTATCTGTAGTATAGCCGAACCTAACCTCCAAATTTTCATCTGCCCTCTTCCCTAGCAGTTCAATACTGCTCTCCTCATTCCTAATACTTGACGTATTATTAATACATTTTGTTTTGCCTAAAGTGAAGAGCTGCTGTAGATGACCACGCGCTTCAACGTAATTCTACTTCTCTCGAGGGAAGCCGGTGCAGCTATCTTTCCCCAAGGACATTACCGAGTCGAACAGGACGGAGAAACGACGGCGATGATGCAGTTGAATTAGGTCCATGCTCCCGCGACTGAATTGGATAAGTACTTCACTTCTGACTGGGACTTTATTTTGTACTATTTGTTGTATAGCCGAACCTAACCTCCAAATTTTCACCTGCCTTGTTCCCTAACCCCAGCAGTTCTATACTGCTCTCCTCATTCCTTATGCTTGACAAATTATTAATATACTTTGTTCTGCTTAAAGCGAAGAGCTGCTGTAGATGACGACGCACTTCAACGTAATTCTACTTCTCTCCTCTCGAGAGAAGCCGGTGCAGCTATCTCTTCCCAAGGACATTACCGAGGCGAACAGGACGGAGGAGCGACGGCGATGATGCAGTTGAATTAGGTCCATGCTCCCGCGACTGAATTGGGTAAGTACTTCACTTCTGACTGGGACTTTATTTTGTACTATTTGTTGTATAGCCGAACCTAACCTTCAAATTTTCACCTGCCTTGTTCCCTAACCCCAGCATTTCTATACTGCTCTCCTCATTCCTTATACTTGACAAATTATTAATATACTTTGTTCTGCTTAAAGCGAAGAGCTGCTGTAGATGACGACGCACTTCAACGTAATTCTACTTCTCTCCTCTCCAGATATATATATATATATATAGAACGCGCTCGAACGTACAACACATGACAAGAGTTATAGATAACTCGGAAATCGTTGAATTCACGCGATGCTATGCACTTAGGGTCGTGTATCCCCGCGCGGGCACACGCAAAGGCCTCTTCTCGAGGATAAACTGCGAGAAAGAGAGAAAGAAAGAACATACAGGCTCTTTTGGTTGCTCCACAAGGAGACCTACTATAGTGTTCATAATGGTGACTCCTGCTGGCTCTCTGCATGAGTCATCCATGTCACTGCTTGCTTACTTGCCATCCATGGAAACTTTCGATGAAACTCGATTTAATGGCCTTTATGCAACTTTGCTCCATCTGCTTTATGAATATAAACATGCCGATTTACTTGAGCTAATTCGATGCTGAAAAATGCTTGATATTCCTATGATGATTTTGATGCTGTTCTTGTTTATTAATATTTTGTTTTTCTACAGGAGCTACAGCAAGGCTTCTTTGTGCTCCGCCTGTACCAATTTAATCATGTTTTAAATTTACTTTCTTGCCTAGGGTGAAGAACTGCTGTAGATGACATCAACATCTTGAGCTGCTGCTGTTACCGGTTTTCTTTTTATTTGGACCAAATGATGGAGTGATTTATGTGGACATCGGCAACCCCTGAACTTTTTGGAAAAATTTTGTGGTGAGTAGTTTGCTGTAAGAAGGTTAACTTTTTTTACTATACAAGTAACACCTATCCTGTAACTCTTCCCTTCCCTTTGACAGAAGCATGGCTTCTCTGTGCTCCTCCCGTACCAATTGAATCATTTTTTAAATTTACTTTCTTGCCTATGGTGAAGAGCTGCCGTAGATGACATCAACATCTTGAGCTGCTGCTGTTACCGGTTTTCTTTTTATTTGGACCAAATAATGGAGTGTTTTATGTGGACATCAGCAACCCCTGAACTTTTTGGAAAAATTTTGCGGTGAGTAGTTTGCTGTAAGAAGGTTAACTTTTTTTTTTTTACTATACAAGTAACACCTATCCTGCAACTCTTCCCTTCCCTTTGACAGAGGCATGGCTTCTCCATGCTCCGCCCTTACCAATTTAATCATGTTTTAATTTTACTTTATTGCCTAGGGGGAAGAGCTCCTGTAGACGACAACGACGTCTTGAGCCTGATACCGTTTTATTTACTAGGACCAGATGGTGGAGGCATGCATTTTATGTGGACACCGGCAACCTTTGGAACCTTTTGGAAAAATTTTCCGGTGAGTAGTTTGATGTAAGAAAGTTTACCGCTTTACTACAGCTGAAACCTATCCTAAAACTCTCTTCTTCCCCTTGGCAGAAGCGTGGCTTCTCTGTGCTCCTTCTGCTGCCAACTTGTTCCTGTTTTAATTATGTTTTATTGCCTAGAGCGAAGAGCTCGTGTAGACGACATCGCGACGTCTTGAGTTGCTGTTGTCGCAGTTTTGCTATATCATCAGTCATGTTCACTTGTTGCTGTATGGTAAGGAGTTACGATTATGTGAGGAGTAAGGCGCATTCGAGTAAGTAGTTAATCTGTCGCGGTTGTCAAACTTGTTTCGCCTGAATTTTGAAATTAACTCAGACTAGAGTAAATTGGCTAACCTGCATCTCTTATTTCTTTTGAAGAAGTTGTAGTTTCTATAGCATTTTTAGCTCGATTGTTGAAATATTTTTTCTTTTGGTGTTGTTTTTCCACTGGTTATTCCATTCATTGTGTATAGTGTTGTTCACTAATTGTCGGAAGTTTTTGGTGATCTTATGTTTACTATCGAAATGTGTTAGGTAATAGGTTGCATGCCAATTTTCCTTTTCCGGTTAATTCGGTGAGACATCTTGTATTAAGGTGGAAGTCGCAGATGGAGAATTTACCCTTGGCTTCTATTAATATAACTTATATAATTAAACTTTGAGGGAGGGTCGGGTGGTCTCAGTTGGAAATGTAAATGCGTCTTTTCGACTTTTGAGTTGAAAAGAGGCTTTTCCCTTCTCGGCAAATATTTTAAACTTTAGACACACTACAGTATACATGCTGAGGGATTGTATATCAAGTTTGAGATCTAAATAATCAGCGAGTAGATCTGAAATTAGATGTACAATTTCTCAGCATGCATTGCATTGTGTGTCAACATTCTGTTAAACTCTAAGCGAGGGTCAGGAGGTCTTAGTTGGAAATGCACATGCGTCTTTTCGACTTTTGAGTCCAAAAGATGCGTTTTCATTCGCTACAAATATTTCAAATTATACACACACTATATTATACATGCTGAGGGATTGTATATCAAGTTTAAGATCTAAATAATCACCAAGTGTGCAGTTATTGCCTTTTCTGTGTGTTTTTCAGGAAATTTTCAAGAAAAATGTTGTTTCCCCAACACTGGCTGATGGAAAAAGTCTGAAATTAAATATACAATCCCTCAGCATGTATTCCATTGTGTGAGGAAAATTTGGTAAACTCTAAGTGAGAGTCAGGTGGTCATAGTTGAAAATGTACATTCGTTTTTTCGACTTGAGTCCAAAAGAGGCGTTTTCATTCTCTCAAAATATTTTAAACTTTACACACACCATGCAATACATGCTGAGGGACTGTTTATCGAGTTTCAGATCTAAATAATCAGAAAGGGTGGAGATATTGCAATTTTTTGTGCCCTTTTCAAGAAATTTTCAAGAAAAAAGTTATGTCCTCCATACTGGCTGATTGAGTAGATCTGAAATTAGATGTACAATTTCTCAGCATGCATTGCATTGTGTGTGAACATTCTGTTAAACTCTAAGCGGGAGTCAGGAGGTCTTAGTTGGAAATGCACATGCGTCTTTTCGACTTTTGAGTCCAAAAGAGGCGTTTCCACCCGCTAAAAATATTTCAAATTATACACACACTATGTTATACATGCTGAGGGATTGTATATCAAGTTTAAGATCTAAATAATCACCAAGTGTGCAGTTATTGCCTTTTTTGTGGGTTTTACAGGAAATTTTCAAGAAAAATGTTATTCCCCCAACACTGGCTGATAGAAAAAGTATGAAATTAAATATACAATTCCTCAGCATGTATTACATTGTGTAAGGAAATTTTGGTAAACTTTGAGGGAGGGTCAGGTGGTCTCAGTTGCAGTGCTATTCCGCGCGGACAGTGTGTCGATAGCGTAGATCCCTATATATTTTTATTACCATAACCTAACTATAAATTACCATCTGAGCTACCCAGACTCAGCAATTTACTCCGACGTCCTCTTAAATCGTTAATCGGCAGAAACTTTCTGCACAAAATGGCTTGACTTGCTATTTACAAAAAATGTCACGCACACAGATTTCGTTGAATTCCGGCAAAAGAATATTGTTAAAGCGTCTAGAAATTGTTAATTATGATAAAATTTATTGATTACGTCCATTTTGATTTGGGAATGGGTTGTTAGCCAAAAGAGCGGCTATAAAAAACACTTCACAGACTCTTTACAAAAAATGTCGCGCGCGCGGACTTCCGCCGAATATTAAGAAATTAAATGTTTTCAACTATTATAAATTGGTATTTACAATTTAGTTACAGGCGATATCGCTTACTAGGTTTTATTTAATGATAAAATCGTCCATCGGCAGAAACTTTCTGCAAAAAACCCTTCACAGGCTCTACAAAAAATGTCGCGTGCTCGTATTTTCGCCAAATATTGCGAAATTATATGGTTTCAACTATTATAAATTCGTAATTATTACTTAGTTAATTGCAAATTTGGTTATTAGTTTATATTATATCTTTATTTCGTCCATGGGCAGAAACTTTTTATACAAAAAGGCTTCACATGCTCTTTACAAAAAATGTCGCGCACATGGATTTCGAAGAAATCGGGTAGAAGAATATTGTTAAAACGTCTAGAATTGGCTTATTCTGTTGCAATTTATTGATTACGTCCATCTTGATTTGGAAATGGGTTGTTAGTCAAAAGTGCCGCTATCTAAACCCCTCACAGGCTCTTTACAAATATGTCACGCGCATGTATTTTAACCAAGTATTGCGAAATCAAATGGTTTCAACTATTATAAATTGGTAATTATTAGTTAAATTCAAATTAAGTTATTCGTTTGTATATAATCTTTAAATCGTTCATCGACAGAAACTTTCTGCACAAAATGGCTTTACATGCTCTTTACAAAAAATGTCGCCCACATAGATTTCGTTGAAATCCGGCAAAAGAATATTGTTAAAGCGTCTAGAAATTGTTAATTATGATTAAATTTATTGATTACGTCCATGTTGATTAGGAAATGGGTTGGGAGGCAAAAGTGCCGCCATCAAAACCCCTTCACAGGCTCTTTACAAAAATGTCGCGCGCTCGTATTTCCGCCAAATATTGCGAAACTACATGTTTCAACTATTATAAATTTGTAATAATTAGTTAGCCAAATGCATATTTTGTTATTAGTTTATATTATATCTTTATGTCGTCCATGGGCAGAAGCTTTCTACAGAAAAAGGCTTCACATACTCTTTACAAAATATGTCGCGCAAACGGATTTCGTTCAAATTATGATAAAATTCATTGATTACGCCCATCTTGATCTGGAAATGGGTTGGGAGCACAAAGTGCCGCCATCAAAAATGCTTCGCAGGCTCTTTACAAAAAATGTCGCGCGCTGGTATTTCCGCCAAATATTGCGAAATTACATGTTTCAACTATTATAAATTTGTAATAATTAGTTAGTCAAATGCATATTTTGTTATTAGTTTATATTATATCTTTATGTCGTCCATGGGCAGAAGCTTTCTACAGAAAACGGCTTCACATGCTCTTTACAAAATATGTCGCGTACACGTACTTCGTTGAAATCCGGTAAAAGAATATTGTTAAAACGTCTAGAAATTGTTAATTATGAGGCAATTCATTCATTACGTCCACCTTGATTTGGAAATAGGTTGTTAGTCAAAAGTGCCGCTGTCCAAAACCTTGCACAGGCTCTTTCCAAATATATCGCGCGCACGCATTTTAACCAAGTATTGCGAAATTTCATTGTTTCAACTATCACAAATTGGTAATTATTAGTTAAATTCAAATGAAGTTATTTGTTTGTATATAATCTTTAATCTTTAGAGGACGGGATGGCCCCTATACGGGCCATGCCCATGATCGACCCTTTACATGTGTTAGTTTTGAGATGTGAGACATCACAAAAACTCGATTTCTATAGAAAAGTGAGAGAAAACAGTAAACCCAAATCCCCGTCCTCTAAAGGTTAAATCATTCATCGGCAGAAACTTTCTGTACAAAATGGCTTCACATGCTCTTTACAAAAAATGTTGCGCAAACAGATTTCGTTGGAATCCGGCAAAAGAAGATTGTTAAAGCGTCTAGAAATTGTTAATTATGATAAAATTTATTGATTACGTTCATCTTGATTTGGGAATGGGTTAGCCAAAAGTGCGGCTATAAAAAACCCTTTACAGACTCTTTACAAAAAATGTCGCGCGCGCGGACTTCCGCCGAATATTAAGAAATTAAATGTTTTCAACTATTATAAATTGGTATTTACAATTTAGTTACATGCGAATTCGCTTACTAGGTTATATTTAATGTTAAAATCGTCTATCGGCAAAAACTTTCTGCACAAAACCCCTTCACAGGCTCTTTACAAAAAATGGCGTTGCTCGTATTTTCGCCAAATATTGCTCAATTACATGGTTTCAACTATTATAAATTTGTAATAATTAGTGAGTCAAATGCATATTTGGTTATTAGTTTATATTATATCTTTATATCGTCCATGGGCAGAAACTTTCTGCACAAAATGGCTTTACATGCTCTTTACAAAAAATGTCGCCCACATAGATTTCGTTGAAATCCGGCAAAAGAATATTGTTAAAGCGTCTAGAAATTGTTAATTATGATTAAATTCATTGATTACGCCCATCTTGATCTGGAAATGGGTTGGGAGCACAAAGTGCCGCCATCAAAAACGCTTCGCAGACTCTTTACATAAAATGTCGCGCGCTGGTATTCCCGCCAAATATAGCGAAATTACATGGTTTCAACTATTATAAATTTGTAATAATTAGTTAGTCAATTGCAAATTTTGTTATTAGTTTATATTATATCTTTATCTCGTCCATGGGCAGAAACTTTCTACACAAAAAGGCTTCACATGCTCTTTACAAAAAATGTCGCGCACACGGATTTCGTGGAAATGCGTCAGAAGAATATTCTTTAAACGTCTAGAAATTGTCTATTATGATAAAATTCATTAATTACGTCCATCTTGATTTGGGAATAGGTTGTTAGCCAAAAGTACGGCTATCAAAAACCCTTCACAGATTCTTTACAAAAAATGGCGCGCGCTCGGACTTCCGTGGAAATTAAGAAATTAAATGGTTTCTACTATTATAAATTGGTAATTATAATTTAGTTACATGTGAATTCGCTCACTAGGTTATATTTAATGTTAAAATCGTCCATCGGCAGAAACTTTCTGCACAAAAAGTCTTCACAGGCTCTTTACAAAATATGTCCTGTACATGGATTTCGAAGAAATTCATGAATTTTTTTACTTTCTTATATTTATATTACTTTTAATATAGTTTCAGATTAAGTTTGTTAAGTACGGCTTTATGATCCGAGTATTGCGTGGTAATTTTCCCATTATTGTGCGAAAAGTTTTATTTCATATACACATTGGCATTCGCAAAATGTCACATTCCCGCAAGCTGATCGAGCGTGTCAAAAAGTAGCTGAGCGTGCGGGAATGTTTTCACGCTCGCACACTTGGGTACTTTCTGCCTACTATTATTGAAATATTAATGAAATCAACAAAGTAATAATAAAATATTATTAATGCATACTTTTTCATGTTATTCATGTACATATGCAATAAAATGTAGTAGTTATAGCTTTGCTTGATTTTATTTAATACTGCTGATTATTTATTTTTCAAATTACAATTTAAATAAGTTTTAATAACCTTGTACGATAAGGTAAAATAATGCATGATGTATATAGCTGTGGTGAATATTTAGGCTTATATGTGTATTATTTTGGTATACGTAATTAGGTAGTTAGAACTTGTGTTGTCCTTAATATCATTTAGTACTTCAAAGTACTAGGAAAACATTGAAAAAAAATTAAAAAAAAAAAAGAAAAAAAAACGAAAAAGAAAACGAAAATTTAAAAGGAAAAGATAATGAAATGAATAAAGAAACGAAAAAGAAAAGAAAATTAAAAAGAGGAGAGAAAATAAAATCGGAAAAAGAAACAAATAATGACATTATACTCGAGTGTTGATTATTGAAAATCACCTCAGAGCTAAATATAAACATCAATTTAACAAGAAAATAACATTGTAAATGCATCTAGATATTTCGATCCATATCATTGTTTTATGAACAAGTATAGTACATGACTACAACTTGCAATCTGAGTATCCTTTGACAAATTTGCATCTTCTATTTTTGTAATGAATGATATTACTAATAATAATAATTAGTAACATTTATCGTTCTATAATCAAATATTATTTTTATCATATTGCATGTTATCGTAAAATACTGCAGTAATCGATAATTTATTTATAAATTTGCAATCATAGATCGTTTTCATAATGTTACATGGTATTTATATAAGTATTTTTGATTTATCGATCTATAATGAAATACTATGTTTAGGATATTGCATGTTATCGTAAAATACTGCCAAAATTGATAATTTCTTTATAAATTTGCAATCATAGATCGTTTTCATAATGTAGCATGGTATCTATATAAGTATTTTTTATTTATTGTTCTATAATCAAATATTATTTTCATGTTCTGGCATGTTACCGTAAAATACTGCAGTAATTGATAATTTCTTTATAAATTTGCAATCATAGATCGTTTTTATAATTTTGCATGGTATTTATATATGTATTTTTTATTTATCGATCTGCAATCAAATACTATGTTTGTGGTATTGCATGTTATCGTAAAATACTGCAGAAATTGATAATTTCTTTATCAATTTACAACCTCCGATCATTTTCATAATTTTGCATGGTAATTTATAAGAGTATTTTTCATTTATCGATCCACAATCAAATGAAATTGTTACAGCCCTTAATAATTTCTTTATCATTTATCATAAAAATAAAGTATAACGTCTTATTCTCGCAAAATTTACTTATAAGAATTGTTGTTTGAAAAAAATGTATAAACTTGATATGAATATTTTCATAATTTTTTATGAAAAAAAATTGTTGCTTATATTATGCACTCAGAGAACAACATCTTCTGTTTAAATTCGAAACTACAATATTGTAACTGTTACATATTATATTTTAATAAGGAAGAGTTTAAACGGAAAATCTCAGATTGTAACTATTACAATGTCTATATTTACAGCAATACATTGAAATTGTTTAAAAGAACTCGGTGACTTAACTATTACAATGCTTATATACCGAAATATTGAAATATACGCATGTTAATAGTTACGAATGTTACGAGGCCATATTATTAAAAAAATGCTCTCAGTGCACGCCATCTGTGAGTGTTCTTGGAACTAAAAGTTCTACGCATAGATTAAGTATAGCTTCAGCGCCATCTACTGTTTAATATACAGTAGTTGGCACCCACCTACATTATCGACTGAACCCAACACAATTTTTGTTGAGTATCACATGGCCTTAATGTTATTAGTTTTATCTTACATAATAATTACTTTGTATTCAATAACATCTTTTATAAACAAATATTTGGATCGGCCATGGGCAACCCCTTAAGTCCCATCTTAGCTGATATTGTCATGGAGGATTTAGAAAATCAGGCCTTATTAAAAATTTGCTTTCCTGTTCCATTTTATTATAGATACGTCGATCACATCATCATATGTGTCCCTGATCGGATGATAGATTATACCGTAAACTTATTCAATAGTTTTGATAAGAATTTGCAATTCACAGTTGAAATATCTAATAATAATAAAATTAGTTTTCTTGACATTCTTATCATTCAAAATAAACAAAAAATTTCCACGGACTGGTTCAGGAAACCAAGTTTTTCTGGTAGATTTTTAAATTTCAACTCTTACCATCCTGTTAGTAATAAAATTGGTATTATTTGTAATTTAGTGGATAAATGTATTAATTTAGCAGACACACATTTCCATGACAATAATCTTAATCTAATTAGAGATTTATTATTGAAGAATGATTATCCTATTAATTTTATTAATAAACACATAAATAAACGTTTACTACACGTTTTTAATAAAAAATAATAATAAAAATACATGTAATTCTAAAAATATAAATTTCAACAGCATTTTAGTTTTTCCATATATTAAATATATTAACCCAGAATTAAAAAACATCTGTAATAGTAATAACCTGACCATGATCAATTCAATCTCCAATAAATTCAATTACATAATTAGATTAGGAAAAGACAAATATCACAAAAATGAAAAATCTCATGTTGTATATAAGATCAATTGTTGTGATTGTGATGCGTCTTACGTAGGACAAACATCTCGAAAATTAATTGTAAGAAGTAAAGAACATGCAAGCGACTGCAAATTTAAGAGGGATAAATCAGTTTTTTACGAACACATTACGAATACAAATCATCAAATTGATTTTAAAAATATCAAAATTTTAGATCAAGAACAAAATTTAAATAAAAGATTGTTATCAGAAATGCTCCATATACACTCACAACACAATAGTTTAAATAGACAGTTTGACACTAATTTTTTAAAGGCTGATTATAAAAGTTTTATCAATAACAATAAGTTGTTATAAGTTATATTCATTTTTAGACGATCAGAATAATAATACTTTTTATACATACGCGGTCTAGTCATCATTACTTAATAGCTTGTCAGTACACACTTTTCTTACACCCACACAGGTACATACTTTACTATAAATACGACGAATCTGCTTACGTTGCTTCACATTGACTAGTAGTCACTTATAGTGTCTACTTGTAGTATACTTTAATACGATAGAGTTTTGGTAAGATTCGAAAAATACGAAGTCATAGATTAAGTGTTCTTTGTTCCTGAATAAATTTGTGTTTTATTTGTATTTTTTAGACCTTGATAAGGGGCGGAATAAAACCGTTCGAAACGTTGGACATATAAGTTTTGTCTTTATTCTTTAATCTGGGCAGTAGAACCGTTAGCGGCCTATTCCTTAGTATATCTCATCGTGAATACTAAAAAAATATTTAACATTACATAATAAAAACGTATACATTATATATAAATAAAGAATTTCTAATCCTAAAAGTATATATGCACCTATACTGCCGTGTTGATCATAATATCAAGTCATTTAAAAAACAACCATTTAAAAAACTTAACTCATGCAAAATAAATTTTCACGTTTATTTGGCGGATACATAAAGAATAAAATTAAAATTAAAAAATTCACAATTATTTTGTAAATACATGGTTTAAAAAAAAAATGATTCTCTAATTTCCCTGGTGGAAATAATTTTTGTGTAAAAATGTTCAGAAATGTTTATAAGTGTGTAAAAATGTTGTATTTCGGCACACTTCTTTACACAAATGTACACAAAAATAAACATTTTTAAACAGAAATAAATATTTCCATTAGGAGTCTGAATTAGAGTCCCAAAAAAAGTTTAAAAGTTTAAAAATGTTTAAAAATGTGTAAAAATATTTATTTTTTAACAAATTACAGTAACCTGTATTCCAAAAAAATTTTTTTTTATCATTTTTAAACAAAAATAAACATTTTTGAACAAAAATAAACCTTTTCAAACATTTATTAACATTTTTGCACTTTCACCAAAATTTTTATAAATTTTCTTATAATAAGAAAATTTACAAGAATTAAGGTGAAAGTGCAAAAATGTTAATAAATGTTCAAAAAAGTTTATTTTTATTTAAAAATGTTTAGAAAAGTTTATTTCTGTTTAAAAATGTTTAAAAATACTTAAAAATGTTTAAAAATATTTAAAAATGTATATTTTTGTTTATAAATGTTTATTTTTGTTTATAAATGTGTAAAATTGTTTAAAAGTTTTTATTTTACAAAATTAGAGAAACATATCTATTTATATTTATTTAAAAACGTTTAAAAATGTTTATTTCTGTGTAAAAATGTTTAAAAACGTGTAAAAATGTGTGACGAAATAGAACAGAAATAAACAAAATTACACAGATTTACATCTTTTTAAACTTTTTTTAAACACTTTTAAACATTTTTGCACATTTTTACACAAAAATTTTTTTCACCAGGGTTGTACTTCAAAATGTATATCTTGTCACAAATGAAAAATAATTATAAAAAATATTGAAAATGAACTAATTTTGCGATCACTAATATAAAAAACTATTAATAAGAATATCTGTAACAGATTTACAATATACTATGAAATATTTTACTTTATCTATTGCTTTAATTACTTTCGTGAATAGTTTGTGTAAATGGAATGAAGAATATACATTAGAAATGAAATTTCTTACCTTCTCAATCAAACAGAAATTAAGAATAAATTATTTTATGAATTTAAATTTAAAAATATTGAAAAAATTATTTAACTCTGATTGTGAATCACGTCCGTTCTGTATAGATATGGAAATTAAACTGATATCTTATGTTTACAAAATCTTTTACGATATCTATAGAACAGATAAAACATTTCGTTGGGTGTATTTTTAACTTTGTTTTTTAGTTGTTTACACTTTTAACGTATCGATGAACAAAAGAATTTAATAACAAAATTTCATTTGGTTCAGTTTTAATATTTATTTTTCGTTTGCTATATAAAATTTGATAATTGAAGGATTCTATCTCTTTTCTACACAAACGTTTTATGATAAACGAAAAAATAAATTATACAGAATAATTTTACGCACTATAATATTCTACATATAATTACTAAACAAAATAATGCTATTTTCATTGTATGGTTTTAAAACAATTTAAAATTGTTATTTTTATTTTTATTTTTATATTAACGATTGTAAACTGATTAAAAAAACTCTATACAACAAAAATAACATTATTTTATTTAATAATTACAAGTGGAATATCATGGTGTATACATCATTATTATACATATAATTATTCAAAACGTTAAAATAATATTATAATAATAATTAAATTATTCGTTACGTTTTTATAATATTTTAAATACAGCAACGGCTATCGGGTACAGAAAACTAGAACATTTGTTTAAAACCATCACATTATCTACTTATTAGATACTAACTGTTATTAATAAGGGTGGTTTTACCCTCTAAAAATATTTTGTATTCAAAATACAGAAAAACATTAACTTTATTTTTCTATTTTCTTTATAAACAGAAATATTTGGTCATAATTAAACTATTATTCAAGTTTTTACTTCAGAAATTGATTTCAATTAAAATTAGGGGTTGCAACCCCCGAAGATCAAAACAACCAGAATTCGTTACACTTTTTATAAGGATTATTACCCACTTGGTTTTATTAAAAAATATTGATTACAAAAAAAGATATTTAAAAAAAACTGTTTTTGGGGGTGAATTTTGAGGGCGGTTTTCACCCCTTAAGTGTGTTTTTAGAATATTTTTACTATAACGACGTCTACAAAGCAGTAAAAGTTTAAAAATTCGATTTTAAACTATCGTATTATCGAAAATACTAATTTTCATTAATAGGGGTGGTTTTACCCTCTAAAAATAATTTTATTAAAATTGCAAAAAAAACGTTAACTTTATTTTTTTATTTTCTTTATAAATATAAATATTTGGTCATGATTAAAGTATTTTTCAAATTTTTACTGCAGAAATTGACGTCAATTTTTCACTTTTTCGCCTATTAAAAATAGGAGTTGCAACCATCAAAAGTCAAATCTATCAGAATTTGTTACACTTTTTATAAGGATTATTACCCACTTGGTTTTATTAAAAAATATTGATTACAAAAAAAGATATTATATTAAAAAAAGATATATAATAAAACACGTATCTCTTATTTTTCAATGCCCTATAACATATCCAAAAATCATTAAAATCGGTGAGTTCGAGTTGGGGTACTTTCCTTGTAAGTCCCAATGTAGTTTTTAACATTGACCATCGACTCCACAAAGACGATGGCTTGAACTTTTTTGGCAACTGATCAAAGTAAACTAATAAAGCATTTCTTTGGTAACAAATTTTTGGCAATTAAATCTCCTTCTAATTCAATGTTTCTTATCATTGTCGCCTCCTCTCCTTCATAAAAATCTGACTCAGATGAATTATTGTCTATCAAAGCCATTTTAATATGTACCTGCAATGTAAATTAAAAATTCTGATTTCAAAAATTTTAAAAGACAAACCCTTTTTTAGGTTAGAAAAATCAACATTTTCTTACCTTAAAACGTACATATGATTCTGGATATCGTTACAAACAAAACTATGAAGATCAAAAAAAGATCAATCGTATGAATATTTCTTTTTTTATTTAAGGTTTCACTGTAGAATAATAACTCGAAAACTATAAGCTGGGCATATTATTATAGGTTACGTACAACGGACGTGGCTCAGTGGCTTCATATACGTGTAAGGTGTAACGTGTAGTAAGTATATGCGAATGATGCGCACAAGTCTAGTGCGCAGATCCAATACAACCATAATATTCGTATGTTTTCTCTGTACGTTTTACATTGAATTTATTAATAATTTTATATTAAAAGTATACGAACTTTCGGCGCAGTGTATCGAAAAATTGTATACGCTACTCGGGCCGAAAGTATGCTAGCCCCTGCCTGCGTTTTGGCCGCCCTCGCTTCGCTCGGGCGGCAACACACACGCAGGCTGGGAATAGCGTACTTTCGGCCCACGTAGCGTAATATACTATTAAAGAAGCAGAATGGAACATAAACAGCTAGTAGAAGAACTTCATAAACCAGCTCGACGTAATTATCAGCGTCGAAAGTTTGATTTGCGAGATATAGATGAAACATGGCAAGCTGATTTAGTAGAAATGATTCCATATGCGTATAAAAATAAAGGTTATAAATATTTGCTTACCGTATTAGATATCCTTTCAAAGTTTGCTTGGGCTATTGCAATAAAACGGAAAAGTGGTAAAGATGTGAGTAAAAGTATGGAGTCAATATTTCGAGAAGTTCGTATACCAAAAAATCTGCAAACTGATCGTGGTAAAGATTTTATAATAAAAACTTTCAAGATTTCATGCAACGTTATAATATGAATTTGTATTCAACTTATAGTAATGTAAAAGCATCAATATGTGAACGATTTAATCGTACATTAAAAAATAAAATGTGGAAAAAATTTAGTTTGCATGGTAATTATAAATGGATAGATATTTTACCTGATTTAGTATCACAATATAAGAGTACATATCATCGAACCATTGGAATGAAACCAAAAGATGTAACTCCATCAAAGGTACAACAAATTCTTAGCCGTGTTAATAAATATTAAAGAAGATTAATCAATAAAATAAAATTTAAAATCGGTGACAAAGTCTGTGCTACTAATTCAACCAGGATATTGCAGGGCTTGTCGCGTACAGAGGAGGATATAAGGAGTGCGTAATTGAGAACAGATTCCCTTTGCATAAAATTCGTAATCACTTTATTTTCTCTGAGGAAAGGGTACAATTGAATAGTGTGCTCTCTTTGACGGATTCGTCCAGACTGGCCGACACGCGCTGCTCGCCCTTGCCGCAGACAATCCGACCGACAGATGGCGCAGTGATCGCAAATTCTAGATCATTCTCAACAGTCTGAGTAAGTAAACAAATTTTTGAGAAAGGTTACACACCAAATTGGTCAACCGAAATTTTTACTGTTTGTAAAGTTATTAATACAGTTCCCGTGACTTATCACTTAAAGGATTACCAGAACAAAACAATTGCAGGGGGATTTTATGCTGAACAACTTCTGAAGACTAGATATCCTGATATTTATCTAGTAGAAAAAATATTGAAGAAACGTGGTAATAACATCTATGTAAAATGGTTACGTTTTGATAATTCTCATAATAGTTGGATAGATAAAAATTATATAAAAGATTAATAAGAAAATCTGAAATTTCTAATATATTTTTATTAAAATTATAAAAAAATTGTATGTAATATATATTTTAAGATAACAATAAATTATATCAATGTAAAAATGTATTTATTTTTTTTTTTAAATTCCTGACATTTTGTTAAAATTATCGGATTAAGTACTTTACTAAGTTTTTCAATTCTTAATCGAAACCGTTTACGATCACGTGCGAACATTTCCCATCCACCTCGTAGAGCGTTTTGATATGCATATAGCCAAGTATGCATTACATGAATAGAAATCTTTTCTTGAAAAGGAACACGCTTTACCTGCTTACACCTGAAATAAGTGTTTACTATTTTAATTTATATTTTTGTTTCATTTAATTTTTCCCAAGAATCAATATATTCATATGGTAAAATATCTTTTCTTGTAAGCAATTTAACTTTTTTTTTCATCCAAGCCTGGAAATTGAGAGTATATAATATTGTATTCATCGAGACAAGATGCTAATTTATCTAACGAAGAAGCCATAAATTTAAAGGAATCAATAAATCGAAATTTTATATTACTGTTTTCTATATGTTTTGTAAAAGCTACATATCTTTCCTTGTTTAAAGGCAGCAAATCAACTTTTCTGGAAAAATGATTAGAAACATCTTGTATAATATGTAACGTTGCACCTTAATTTTCCCTGTGCATACGCAACAACTTATTTCTTTGAGCCGGATCTGGAGGCTGACGCTCCAATCGTCGCGGAGTCGGTGGGATGCCGACTCCTATATTGAGAGAGGAAAGTTATTTGGAGAAGGCACTCGTAAATAACACCAGCATATAAGAACACTTTCATTTATTGATCATTTCTCACAATGTTAACCCGACAATGATCACGTGATTCTAAATTACTTGCGTTAACCGCGCCGACGACAACGGAGATCCTACATGACTCTAATGCACGCGCATCGGACGCGGCCTCACAACCGGGGTTTCCGGCCCCGCACTCTATACCCGAGAGCGATCGCCGTGCGCAGCCGATTACCGGCGCTCAGCGGCGATACAAGCTCTCGCACTCACTACCACACGCGCGCCGGCCAACACGAGGCCCGGAGTAACTGTACTCGCCTTTCTGGGAGAGAGTGATGCTCGATGGTGCTGGACTCGCCGCTGCCCCGGCGCCGCTCGTCCTGCCGTCAGCTACGGCTCGCCGCTCACAGAGAGGATGTGCTCTTCGCTGAGGGAAGAGACGGCCTCTGCGCTGCTGGAGCTGTTGGACGAGAAGGGGCCAGCAGAGCTGGCAGGGCGATGTCAATCCTGTCTCGCTCTCTCTCTCTCTCTTGCTCTCTCTCTCTTCTATCGAGCTGCGTGGCTTCTTCTCCAACTCAATTGCGCGCACGTTGGCTATTCAGCCGTGACTCTCTCCGGCCTGCGCCGGCAGGTGCCGAGATTAGACTCCCCGCGGCAATTAGACGCGCTCTCTCGCGCTCTCCAGCGTCGCTCCCCTCTCCGCTGGTACCTCTGCCTGCGTGTGTGTCCATGTGTGTGCGTACTTCACACCTTGCGTCGTTGCCGAATCCTCGTAAACAAAGAAAAGCCCGTGTGAGTGTACACACAAATA
Organism: Torymus aiolomorphi; assembly: GCA_036365515.1. NCBI lineage: Eukaryota > Metazoa > Arthropoda > Insecta > Hymenoptera > Torymidae > Torymus > Torymus aiolomorphi. The sequence continues at coordinate 60,292,577 of CM070877.1, read as the reverse complement.
CTTCGTATGTACACGGGCTTTGGCCAGCGCAGGCAACGAGGAATGCGAGGCGACGAGAGCACCGCTGTTAAGCGTGCTCCTCGTCACAGTCCCTCCCAAGCCGCGAATCTCTCCGAGATCAGCGGCTTCAGCACTCTCGTACCCAAGAGTGGCCATCGCCTCGTGTACTCGCTAAAATTTTTTTAATTGCCCAGCGCCCACCAACAAAGCTCTAAGGTGCTTCGCTCGTGTACGCGCGCCGCTCGGCTGTCAGTGAATACTTATTCCACATCATAAAATGTCATCAGTTGTCCTTTTTCAGATATACCATTTCACATGCTTCTCTCACACTCTCTCGCCGTCTGACAGGCCAGAGAAAAGAGCCAGGAAGAAAATACGCGCAATGTTCCCCTTTCTTTTCTCTCCTATCATGGCTAGTGAGACTATTGTCATACATACAAACATAGACTACCCAACACCAACATACTCTCATTCACTCTCACCTTTTCAAGTCGCTATTTTACAAAAAAAAACTTCATTCATTCACTTCGATTCTCTATCCTGACCGGCGTTCAGCTCACTCCTTAGCAGCTCACGGTCTGGCTCGCTAATTCCAGATCTCTCGATCTATCTCTCTATGCTGGGCGCTCTACGCTTGACGCGGTGCGCCCAGCCTCATTACCGCCCACACTTCTCAACGCCTGGAGTCTAATTCTCTCCCCTGTTAGGTGAGCATGTGCAGGAGGGGTAGCCTCTATGCTCGCGCCTAATCCCGTTGCCATCACTGCACCACGACTCACTGTTGGCGAAGGCGCGAATGTTTCGAAACCACTCACGCCTCCTGGTACGGTCGCAGTCGCCGTATACCAACTGATCAGACCGCGCAGCGCCCACCCCTTCCTCTACTTTACACAACGTCCCTGTCCCACCTACCTACAGGCCATTCTCTGTGTGAAAGGTGCTCCCGCAGGAGTTGTGCAGCCAACAACGCTCTACCATGGCGGCCGCAGCCCGCCCTGGTGCGCAGCTGCTTCTGCACCTCTCTAATGCTCGTACCCCTTCGCACGTTAGCAAGCACCACATGTGTTTGCCCCCACCACTCTCTCTTTAAATTCGGCGCGACACTCTCTAAGTCATCGACTGACTTCCCTCACTCCCGTCACTCGATGCTTTCTGACTCGCGGCGAATTTGCATCTCTCCGTAGTCGACGCTACGTTCTCTGGGTTCCCTACGACGGAAAGTTGCGACCGGTATTCGCGACTTCCCTCAACCATCCAGCCTTCGTCCGTATCTCGCGTTCTATCCGGAATTTCCCAAAAACAAAACCGCGCAGTTTTCTCATCGCGAACGGGGCAAGCAGAATAGCTGCAGCACGCGGGCCGCCAAAACGCAACGGATGGCCCGGGGATATCGACATCACGCACACGATGACAGTCTTTACCGATGGTGCTGTATGCCATCGGTGCGATTCATCCACCTCCCCGATGCCAAGCCATACAAAGCGATGCGCCCGGCCCGTTCGCTGCAGCCTATCGCTCGTTTCGCCCCCAGAACTCGCGGGTTCTGGCTTCCGAATGTCACGCGACGGACTCGCTGACCTCCCTATTCGCTCTTCCATCGCGCCGTGCAAGGCGCGAGAAGATCGACTCTCTAACCCCAACGCTCACGCCGACGTCGATAAAACGATGAGTGTAGTAGTGCCTCAAAACCGGGGAGCGAACACTCACTCTGTTCGTGCCCGACGTTTTACACAAAAAAAACATCGCCTTTTAAATCCTGCGCCCTCGCGATTACCCGTATTTCTCCGTGGACCTAATGTGCCCCCGGGAGATACGGTATGTGCGGCCGGCAGTGCACTACTTGTGGGGCGGCCAAGGTCCATCCCTGTGTGCGACTGCTGCGGCACCTCGCTAGTTGGCGCATTCGCGGATACCAATATATCTACCCGCACATCCCTCGCGGTATTTCCACCGCCACCTAAAACCACGCTTCCACTCTCCGCTAATCCCCTCCCGTTTCCACGGGTTCTGAGACTTGAGATTTGTCCGCCGGGCCCGCCGGCGCTCTCTCACCCGGCCCGGTCGGCACAACTCCTCACGAGAAGACTGCATCAGTAACCCGGCCGTGGTTACTGGCAATCCTTTACTGAGATCATTCTCATCCACCGGTACGTCTAACCGCGGGTCCACCTTCATCACGTCAACCCTCAATCTCCGGTCGCGTAATTCCTCGCGTGTACCCTTGGCACTGAGCCCGTCCTGGTCGAGCAATGCCATCAATAGACTCGGTGTTAATTTAATCACGATCTCCTCCAACGCGCGCACACCCGCAACCCGGCGAAGCAGACGCATTTTCCGTGCATGGACTGAAGCTGACATCGCGAAAGATTCTCCCCAACAACTAAACGCAAAATGAATGCTAGACTCTGAAAATAGAGCCAGGCTTTTATTTTACTTTACTCGGCCACCCGCTCTACACGCAGGTTGCCGCAGGGACTCTAGCCAAAACCTAACGGGATATCAGGGCCCCCCCACACGGAATGACAGAACCTATGACCGAGGAGCGGTATCACCTCGCTCGGCCAATACTTTATATTGGCGTGCGTACGCAACGCACAGCCAACGTCTTCTCCGGCGCTTGCGCGCTGCCGCTCTCTAGACTCGCGCGTGCAATTGAATGCACGGCGCGAGTCACATAAATACTAGCTTTAGCTAGCACAACACAGTCAATGATATATTCACATAATTTATTACACCAATACTAGCTTTAGCTAGCACAACACAATCAATATTATAAACACACACACTAGCTTTAGCTAGCACAGCACAAACATGATGTGTCAAATTTAAAATCTAATCATTCAATAACGCCAACTTCCGAACGCGTACAGTAATTGTCGAAATTTAAAAGAAAATTCACCTAGAAGTCAACTCTCCGTTCAGCAGCGCCACCGCTTACTAAACCGGACTAAAACTTCATTCGCGGGTGCACTGCACCCTGCATACACAGTCGGCACGCTTACGCGCTGCCGCACTCTAGTGCGCACGCGTGCAATCAAACGCACAGCGCGGCCACGCAACTTGCTACCTCAACGCTAATTATTTCAGCTGCGTGCGAGTTACCAAAATCTTTAATTCGGAGCAACCAAAATACCAGGTAAAACTAAAAAAAAACCAAGAATCTCAAATTCAATTCCCAAAACACAATCTACAACAAATAAAATTCGAACCATTCAATTCATTTAACATTCCAAACTCTTAATCACTTTCAAAAATAAAAAATTTTTCTAAATTAATACACTCATTCCCAAAAATTATTTGGGCTCCGAATTATTAGTTAAAATCTACTAACGTGATCACCGTATCACGCTTACTCTCACGCGCAATTTATACTCCGTTGAATCACACTCGAGGGAACATTTTCTGTTCACGGCTGATTTCAAAATAAATCTGAATAATATTCCCCGTGTTAAAATTTTACGTTGCCTAAAAGCTACAATTTCGCCCCGAAATTTCGCTCGTTAGACAACAACACGGCGATAATCCCCTCGAGTAAACTCACCAGCAGCCAAGTACGCGCGCACAACGAAAACAAAGCCACCGAACGTTCGCGTGACCTTCGCTCTATGCGAAGCAAAGTCTCGACTTTGCTCGCCTCTCTAAATCTTTCCCGCGTCCAAGAAATTTTCGAATTTCAACGCTCGCGAACGAAAATTTTGTCACGGCTGAATTTAAATTTGGACTCGTCCAAATTCAAAAATCGGCGATTTTCTAACGCAATTTTCGCCGCGACTCGCGAACTCCCGAAAATTTCTCCGCGCTTTCACCGTTGCTGTCGCCCAGCCAAATCTCCAAAATTCACCCTCTCAATACGACGACAATCCTGGCAGGATCGCCATTTGTAACGTTGCACCTTAATTTTCCCTGTGCATACGCAACAACTTATTTCTTTGAGCCGGATCTGGAGGCTGACGCTCCAATCGTCGCGGAGTCGGTGTGATGCCGACTCCTATATTGAGAGAGGAAAGTTATTTGGAGAAGGCACTCGTAAATAACACCAACATATAAGAACACTTTCATTTATTGATCATTTCTCACAATGTTAACCCGACAATAATCACGTGATTCTAAATTACTTGCGTTAACCGCGCTGACGACAACGGAGATCCTACATGACTCTAATGCACGCGCATCGGACGCGGCCTCACAACCGGGATTTCCGGCCCCGCACTCTATACGCGAGAGCGATCGCCGTGCGCAGCCGATTACCGGCGCTCAGCGGCGATACAAGCTCTCGCACTCACTACCACACGCGCGCTGGCCAACACGAGGCCCGGAGTAGCTGTACTCGCCTTTCTGGGAGAGAGTGATGCTCGATGGTGCTGGACTCGCCGCTGCCCCGGCGCCGCTCGTCCTGCCGTCAGCTACGGCTCGCCGCTGACGGAGAGGATGTGCTCTTCGCTGAGGGAAGAGACGGCCTCTGCGCTGCTGGAGCTGTTGGACGAGAAGGGGCCAGCAGAGCTGGCAGGGCGATGTCAAACCTGTCTCGCTCTCTCTCTCTCTCTCTTGCTCTCTCTCTTCTATCGAGCTGCGTGGCTTCTTCTCCAACTCAATTGCGCGCGCGTTGGCTATTCAGCCGTGACTCTCGCCGCCCTGCGCCGGCAGGTGCCGAGATTAGACTCCCCGCCGCAATTAGATGCGCTCTCTGGCGCTCTCCAGCGTCGCTCCCCTCTCCGCTGGTACCTCTGCCTGCGTGTGTGTCCATATGTGTGCGTACTTCACACCTTGCGTCGTTGCCGAATCCTCGTAAACAAAGAAAAGCCCGTGTAAGTGTACACACAAACACTTCGTATGTACACGGGCTTTGGCCAGCGCAGGCAACAAGGAATGCGAGGCGACGAGGGCACCGCTGTTAAGCGTGCTTCTCGTCACAAATAAAAGAAGCATCATACCCACTAAGATTATGAAATACTACAGGTATAATTCGTAAATCTTTATAATTAAGATTATAAGATGCATGAGCTGGTCCTCTATATGTTTTATCTAAGTGTGAATGATCATGAACTTTAATGCTAGTACTTTTTAATGGTTTACAACATATATGACATGTTTCTGCTTGGAAAAAGCAGCATTTTGCTCTAATATTAACGTTTCCATAGGTTCTGGATTACAATATACATTTTCAATACATTTTGTTATACATTTTAATTCTGTAGCGAACCAAAGAGCTGGATTTTCACCTCTATAGCTTCTATAATATGAAAGACAATCATTATAACTGCATTTTAAGTAGTAATCAATACTAAATATTTCATGTCTTTAAAAAACAGTTTTATTACTTTCTTCATCTTTACACTCAATAACAGACTTCAATAAACATTCACAATCAGCATAGATTACAAAAGGTATTTTTTCTTTATGTTTGTAATTTTTAAATTCAATAATATTTTTTCAGTCTTCAGATAGATTAATTTTACAGTTATTAAGTTGACTACAGTATATTTCATGTTTAGCTAGACTATTGAATTATTAAAAAAGTGTAAACATCTATCACAAATATAACATTTTTCTTTATGATGTGAAAAGGCTTCTCCCTACAAGTCTGGACAAGTTTTTTATGTAGACATAATGAAATATTGTATCTTGAAATATTTCATTTTCATCACTCGTTTCTTCAATCAAAAGAAGATTTACATAGTTTAGTTTTTTACTAGATGTTAAGTACAACGGTACCATATTTTTACCATTAAGTCCAAAAACATTAACTGACATTTCAGAATTCTGTTTCTCAAATTTCTGTATTTGTCCTAAGGGAACAGGAAAGTCTATATCATTAAAAATATTACTTATGTCGACTGAACCTTACTATCAACTGATGAGAATTTTTCCATCGGTCTTAGTCTTATAAATTAAATTAAAATAATCAATATTTATGGCAGTCAGATTGCCCTTGTTTATAATCACCCCCACAGAATCTGAAATAAAAACTTAATTAATATCTGAAAAAAAAACTTTATTAGCAAAGGACTATCTGACTGCCCCCACCACCAAATTGCCCAATTGCCCAACGTTTCTATAGATAGAGTGCCTGAGGAGGAGACGGAGCGGGCTCGAAACGTTGGGTAATTGGGCAATTTGGTGGTGGGGGGCAGTCAGATAGTCCTTTGGTAATAAAGTTTTGTTCCAGGTTTTAATTAAGTTTTTATTTCAGATTCTGCGGGGATGATTATAAACAAGGGCAATCTGACTGCCATAAATATTAATTATTTTAATTTAATTTATAAGACTGTAAGACCGATGGAAAAATTCTCATCAGTTGATAGGAAACTCTATATTTTTCATATTTAGTTCTTCTGTGTATGGTAAATAATTTATTAATTTATGAGGATTATTTGTCGAAGGTATTGGATGTAAAGCTGCTAAAATAGATCACATAAAACACTGATTATCACTATTTTGCACGTTAATGCAAGCCTTCTTGTTTTGAATAAATTTTGGTAAAGGAATGTATGAACTACCACTACGCATAGGATTATATTTATTTATATTAATCTGAATATTTAGTATGGAGTGCAGAGACCAGCCTGAATCTCGATCTTGAAATTCTTCAATGTCAGATGTCAGAAGAGTTTTAATATTCTCATTGAACCATTGCTCAAGATCTGTTGAAAAAAAAATTTGAACATTTTTTGTATTAAAATGTTTTTCTTCAATTTTTTCTTCTTTTTCACCGTTGCTATTTAACTCTTGCTTGTACTTACATAGAAGAACTGCGTTAACTTTTAAAGCACCATTATGATTTTCTTTAAATAATTTTTTTACCTAACGAGTAAATAAAATTTTTACATCATCTAAGAAAAAATGAACATCAATGTGCACAATATTTGCAATGATACTTGTCCGGATACGTTTCTCAAAAGCATTATTAATGTCTATCCAACTTACTCTATTTTTAATTTCTTGTTTAGTTACTCCTGCACCTTGTTTTAATAGAGTATCTAGTCTAATAGTAATGCATATAATTTGTCCCATTGCATGTAAGATACATTGCTTCTGTGAAACTACTAAATTATTATTTTTAAGAATACGTTTCAAATTTTGTTTAAATAAAAGACAATGCTTTTTCCATCGGTCGATTGTATTTATATCAACGTTCGGTGTACAAATTAAGTCTACACCTTTATTTAATAGGTACACTTGTTCAAGACACTCACTTATAATTTCTTCAGTCATAGTTTCTATCTTGGATTGGTAAAGTTGAAATGAACACTGATGGTTCACTGTAATACTAACGCTTTTATAAAGAATTGTAATAAACTGGAGGGGATAACAGCCTTCTTAATCATTATATGAAATTCAAATTTACGCAGTCAGAGTGATTACTACTTTACCATCACTCACTAAGTGATTGTGTCGATGCTATATAGCTACGGCGTATATATGTATAAGGCATAGTCGAATAGACCTCAGGAGTAACGGAGGTGGTTCGTGAATGAATGCGATAGCAGTATAGAAAGAGAAAGATGTGGGATCCCTCTATCCTTGTCTAATCACACACGCGCATTCAGCATTCTTTATTTATATATATAATATTCTGGTTACAAATATTAATAATACTTTTACATCTTTTATGAATAATTAATTATTTATTTGAACTTTTGGTTTTCTTCTTCAAATTCCTGTACCAACGCATCAAAAAAAAATCTATGTCAAAGTTAAAATTTGGAGAGTGAGAAGAAAAAGTTGCAGGATATAAAGAAAGAGATGTTGGATTTTGTTGATCTTGTTGTAGTGGTTGTCCTATCAGTTGTGTGTGGGAAGGAGAGGTTGAACAATATAAAGGAGAAGATATCAGATTCTGTTCATCTTGCTGTTGTTGTAGTGGTTGTTGGCCTACCAGTTGCTTTTGTTGATATTCTATCTAAAAAATAAAAAAAAGTTCATGAATGTTATTTTATTTTAAAATTAAAATATTTTGAAAATACTATAAAAAAATAAATACCTCTACTATTTCGTTCATGATTGATTTTACTACTTTCTCTTTCTGAAATGATCGAAATGTTATTTTATTTTATGATTAGAATATTTTAAAAATTCAGTAAAAATAATTACCTCTATTATTTCTTGCATAATCGATTCAACAGCTTTCTCATCTGAGTGTGACAGATCATTGTTTTGTTGATCATCTATCTCCCACATAGCATGAAAGGTTCCGGAAGAAAGTTCCGAGGAAGTTTACAGCGGAAGGATTACAGAACCTTCCAGGAAGCTTACTGAAATTTCAAAAAAGGATACATTGGAAGTTTTCTAAGTAAGCTTCCAAAAAGATTCCTAGAAGGTAACAGAGAAAGTTCCAAATACCTTACTATTAAATATTCCATGTAAGCTTTCTGAATGTTTCCAAAAAGCTTACATGAGACCTTACAGAAAATGATTACTGGAAGCTTTCATGGAAGGTTTCTGGAAGATAACAGGAAGCGTCTAGGAAGACGAAAAGTTCAATTCCATGTAAAGCTTACTGGAAGATTTTGAAATATATTCCATAAAGCTTCCTCAGCAACTTCCATTAAAAATTTAAGGGAAGCTTCCATGAAAGGTTGTAGGAAGCATTCTAGTAAGATTCCTGGCGTATAAAAAAAACTGCCCTAAAGATATAACGGAAGCTCCCAAAAGGGTTACGCTGAAATCATCCATGAAATCTTCCCGTAAGTTTTACGGAAGCCTAACGAAAATGTTCCAACAGTGCTACGGTGAAATGTTACTTTAAACTTACGAGAATGGTTCCAAAAAGCTTACATGAGACCTTACAGAAAATGATTACTGGAAGCTTTCATGGAAGGTTTCTGGAAGCTAACAGGAAGCGTCTAGGAAGACCAAAAGTTTAATTCCATGTAAAGCTTATTGTAAGATTTTGAAATATATCACATAAAGTGTCCGCGGTAACTTTCAGTGATAATTTAAGAGAAGCTTCCATGGAAGATTTCAGGAGGCAGTCTAGAAAGATTCCTGGAGTATAAAAAAACTGGCCTAAAGATATAGCGGAAGCTCCCAAAAGGGTTACGCTGAAATCTTCCATGGAAGTTTCCCATAAATTTTATGAAAGGTTAATAAAAAGGTTCCAAAAGTGCTACGGTGAAATGTTACTTTAAACTTACGAGAATGTTTCCAAAAAGCTGACATGAAATATTACGAAAAATGATTATTGGAGGCATTTATGGGAGATTCCTGGAAGCTAACCGAACTCGTCTATGAAGACGAAAACTTTAATTCCATGTAACGTTTAATGGAAGCTTTTAAAATATATTCCATACTGCTTCTTCGGAAACCTTCAGTATACATTTGAGGAAAGCTTCTATGAAAGATTCTAGGAAGCATTCCAGAAAGGTTCCTGGCATGTGAAAAAAAACTGGCTTAAAGATATAACGGAAGCTTCCAAAAGGGTTACGCTGAAATCTTCCGAGAAGCTACTCGTAAGTTTTATGGAAGGTTTCACAAGTGATATAGTGAAATATTTCTCGAAACTTACAAGAAAGGTTTAAAAAAGCTTATATGAAAGATTACGAAAAATGATTATTGGATGCATTTATGGAACATTCCTGGAAGCTAATAGGAAGCATCTAGGAAGGCGAAAAGTTCAATTCCATGTAAGGCTTACTGGAATCTTATGAAATATATTCCATAAAGCTTCCTTGGAAACATCTATTGAAAATTTGATGGAAGTTTCCATGAAAGAGTCTAGGAAGCATTCTAGAAAGGTTCTTGGCATGTGACAAAAAAAATGGCTTTAAGATATAAATGAAGCTTTCAAAAAGGTTTCGAAGTAATTTATTAGGAAGCTTTTCGGGTGTTTCTTGGAACGCTGGCAAACATTCTAAATAGGCTACAAAGAAATGTAACGTGATATCTTTTGAAAGTTTTCGGAAAACATTCATGAAAGATAACAGAACATCCATGCCGCAACCTTTTCTTAAATGCTCCTGGAAGCTAACGGTACGGTTCTAGGAAGTCAAATAATCAATAAAGTACACACTAGGCTGAATAGAAGCTTTTCAAATATGTTCCTGGAAGATGCCTTTGAGAGTTTCAATTGTACTTTTGCGGAGGGCTTTCAGGAATGGTTCTAATTGTCAGTAGGCATTTTTGATAAAATGAATACTTACAAGGATTGCATAGCTCAAATAGTATGTAAAAATTCAACAACGAAGTGTTATTTAAATGAGTGCTCTAATTGTCCTGGTGTTGAATCACTAAAAAAAGATTTAGAATTATTTCTTGAGAACTCTGACGTTAATGAAATTAAATTTCAGATATGGCAAACAACTGATAGATCGACATTACAAACTCTTTTGCATAAACTCAAGACTCTTTCTTTCATCTCCAAACAACAGGCATCTTATTTTAAAATCTTGAAAGAATACTTATGTAAAGGAGAATTTTTAATTTCCTTAGATTTTTCAGAAAACTGCGCTTTTATTGCACAAGACGCAGCACAAGCTTTCCACTATAGCAATAATCAATGCAGTTTGGCAACAATAGTCATTTACTATAGATAATCAGATTCCAAAATTGAACACAAAAGCATGGTAGTTTTTTCAGACAATTTAATTCATGATGCCATAGCCGTTTACTTAATCCAAGAAATTATAATTAATTACCTTAAAAAATCTTTTGATTTTGTTAAAAAAGTCATTTATTTTACTGATGGAGTAGCGCAACATTTTAAAAATAAACATAACTTCCAGAATCTTGTTTCTCACTATGAAGATTTTTCTGTTGAAACTGAGTGGCACTTTCATGCAACTGCTCACGGGAAAAGTGCATGTGATGGAATTGGTGCTTCAGTGAAAAGCAATGCTAGGCGAGCAAGTTTGCGGAAAGTATTCGACAATTGAAGGGCCGGATGCAATAAGGGGGTTAGCGCTCGAAAACCCGTAAAAGTATTGTCCAAGTGACTAAAATTTCAATGTAGCCAAATTAATTTTTAAAGAATATCGCCTTGTAGGGAATGAAAAGAAGTATTTTTACCTAGAAGGAATGTTTTTTATTCGACTTTCTTTTTAATATAAAAATTAAAAACTGAAAATTTTGTTCATCTATTTTTAATAGCTTTCAAAAACATTAATCGTCCAAACTTGGTCAAATATGATCGAAATATTTTGAAATTTGACAGGGACGTGCAGAATACTCCAGCGTTGTCTATGGGATTGATAAAAGGATCTAAATCGATAATTGTTAATAATTATTTAATTGCAAATATATTGCGATCGGTAATTACGTTTTCTTAACTTTAACGGAAAAAAGTATCGAGGGAAGTTGAAGCTAGGAAAAACTTCCAGCGAGACATTTGTTCCTTAATAGTCTAATAAGTTTCTGTCAAAGTTTCAAATTGATTTAATAATAAATGACTTAAATAGAGCGTTATTAATAAAGACGCGTGCTAGCAACATCGGCGGCGCGGCGCGGCGTGAGCTCAGACTGCGTCGCACACGTTTTCGCAGTGGCGTATCACGTTTATAAAAATTAAAGAATTATTACGTTATTGTGTCTGTGTGGGTGTGTGTGTGTGTGTGTGTGTGTGTGTGTGTGTGTATGTATGTGTGTGTGTATGTGTGTATGTGTGTGTGTGTGTGTGTGTGTGTGTGTGTGTGTGTGTGTGTGTGTGTGTGTGTGTGTGTGTGTGTGTGTGTGTATCCTTATGATAGTATTAATAAACATATTAAATTTTAAAGTACAAATTTATTTATTAACATACTAACAAAATGTAATTATATGTACAGTGCGTTGACTTATAAACTGTGTTTTTACGTTATATAAAACATAATATCGTTACATAATAATTCGTTAATTTTTATAAACGTGATACATCAGTGCAAAAACATGTAAACACAGGCTTAGCTCACGCCGTGCCGCCGATGTTGCTAGCGCGCGTCTTTATTAATAACGCTCTATTTAAGTCATTTATTATTAAATCAATTTGAAACTTTGACAGAAACTTATTAGACTATTAAGGAACAAATGTCTCGCTGGAAGTTCTTCCTAGCTTTAACTTCCCTCGATACTTTTTTCCGTTAAAGTTAAGAAAACGTAATTACCGATCGCAATATATTTGCAATTAAATAATTATTAACAATTATCGATTTACATCCTTTTATCAATTCCATAGGCAACGCTGGAGTATTCTGCACGTCCCTGTCAAATTTCAAAATATTTCGATCATATTTGACCAAGTTTGGACGATTAATGTTTTTGAAAGCAATTAAAAATAGATGAACAAAATTTTCAGTTTTTAATTTTTATATTAAAAAGAAAGTCGAATAAAAAAAATTCCTTCTAGGTAAAAATACTTCTTTTCATTCCCTACAAGGTGATATTTTTTAAAAATTAATTTGGCTACATTGAAATTTTAGTCACTTGGACAATACTTTTACGGGTTTTCGAGCGCTAACCCCCTTATTGCATCCGGCCCTTCAATTATATATTGACGCGACAAAATCTTTACGAGTGGGCAACTAAATATTGTGAAAATATTGTTTGTTTTTTTTCATCAAAAGATAAATATTTAGAAATGTTTGGATTTAGGTAGGAAGTTCGCACAAATAAATACTCTCGTGAATAATAAATAACACTTTATTGCTCGCGCTCTGTAACACGTCTTACTCTTACAACGGACGAAAGCCGACTGACTCTGCACACACGCAGCGCTCGCTCTAGCGCGTCGTACATCCTCTACCTTTATTATCAAATACAGTATAATGCGACGTAGACTGTACACCTATAACCCAACAAGAAACTAGACAAAAATTAAAACAACGATTAGAATCAGCAAAAACTGTGGCTGGAACTCTGTCATACCATTGCGTTAAATTGATATCAGACACTAAAAGATTAGAACTAAAACGATTCTCAGCATCAGAAACATTCGAATTATACCCACCAATCAAAAAAGGAAAAGATTATAAAGATCAGAAGGAAAAAAAACAAATATTGAGAAAAGATCTATCAAAATGAATTCGACTAAAAATAAAAAATTAAGAAATAAACAAAAAATTAACATGATTTAGAATTTTAATCTGTGGACTTTCATACAAATTAACGTTTACATTAATGGTGCAGCGCAGCGCGGAGAGCGCGCTCGACCTCAGGACGCTGTCTTTCCAGTTGGTGACCTGTACTTTCGAATGGTGTAATGCCTTTTGAAAAAAATGGTATACTTTGTGAAAAATGGCTCTGAACATTCAACTTGAATTTTCAATCAGAAGAAAGCATTTTGGAGGAAAAACAATAGTACCATTAGAAAGAGGAGAACAAAATCTATCGATATATATACTTTGGTTTTTTCCGAGAGACTCGGCGAATGAATGTGAGCGAGTTGAACAGAGTGCATTTTGCGCGAAAACGGCGCCGCACGCGCCCGCTGGCTCGTTTCTGGTGGACGCTCCCATGTAATAATGTGCAAAACATATAATATACTTAAAGTTATACAATATGCATTGGTTTAAATAAAAATAAATAACTGCATTTAAATAATATATATATATATATATATATATATATATATATATATATATATATAAATATCATTGTACGGTATTTTGAGGATTTCATAAAGAATTTGTACAATAGTGGTGACACAAATATAAACATTGTTATAAACAACCAATAAACAAGCGCGTGACTAAAGAAATAATGACCCTAAGGTTATTGGCTAACACCACGACGCCTGCGGCACCCGCTTTTACGGAAAAATATCACGGAATTTCCGAAATCAATGTATTAACACACTATTGTGGAAACCGCTGAAAAATCCTCAAAATGCCTCTCGAGTGCTTTGGACTTTTGAGGAGACTCCTCAAAATGCCTAGAAAATCCTCAAAATTCGGTATATATGACCTATATAATCCTCAAAATGCGTCCCAGATGTGAATATATATATATATATATATATATATATATATATATATATATATATATATATATATATATATATATATATACGCCCAGAGTTCCCGTATACAAGTGACTAAAGAAATAATCCCTCTCTGGGTATAGAAACTCTAGATCGGGCTCCATAAACGCCGTATAAGAATATTTTATGGGACCCGGGCTCCATAAAAGAAAACGGGCTCCATAAATATGCTCATGTGTATAAAAGGGCTCCATAAATCTGGTAAAAGAAATGTATATATATATAACTTAGTACACCGCTACCTTCCAGGACACCTACAGGTTTTCTGCAATAGAAGTAGGTATCAAACGTTAAGCAGTATATAAGTGACTAAAGAAATAATATCTCTCAGGGTGTTGACTAACACCACGACGCCTGCGGCGCCCCCTTTCTGTTCCGCAGTATTTTACGTTGATTTCGGAAAAATTTTACGGAAAAAAACGTTGTGAAAGAAACCCTAAATGTCCTGAATAAAACAAAAATGTCTTGAAAGGTAGCGGTAAACATATTCCTAATTCAGTACAGTCCTGAAAACATGCAAATGTCCTGAAACATAGCGGTAAACCAATGAAAAGTCCTGAAACATAGCGGTGAACAGAAATATATATATATATATATATATATATATATAGAGAGAGAGAAAAACATAAAATGTGGAAACGCGTAAAAATATATTAGTTTCGTTAAAAGTTAATTTCGTTTCAGCAGTCATAAAAATTATTATTTCAAAAAGCAATACTTACCTAATAAATATTCTTATAAAAATAATAAAATTTACACAAAAATTTTTCTTCGTGTATATATTCTTTTTGTATTCTCAAATATCACATTGCGAAATTATAAAAATACTATGAAATTGTGTAGCACTTTTTGTATTCATTTTTATGATGTGTGATGAATAATGAATTCTATATGAATTATTAATGAATTCTATATATGATAGCATGTTTGCCATGTGTTCAACAAATGTGACTGAACATAAAATGTATTCCTTATAAATAAGTCTTGGAACTGTCTTTAAAATATAGAAGTTATTCTTTAAGTATTCGAAAATATAATTCAAGATGAATACATTTTGAATTCATAATTAATTCTTTCTATTGAATTCTTTTAGATAATCATTTAATATACATTTTATATGTCTTCATTATGTATTCATAATAAATACGTAATGAAATTATAAATGCACGTCAAAATTATCAAACATTTTTTGCGTTCATAAATAGTTCATTTCAGCTGACATTTACTGACGAAGAAATGAATACTTAATGAATTCTATATGATTAGTTTCTTATATTCGCTATGAATTCAGCAAAATTCCATATATTCAAAAAGAATTCAATTTTAATCGGTTTTACCGTCTGGGATAGTGCTGACAGGCTTATGCTATATTCCTGATATAGCTATAATACCAGAAAAAGTGATTTTGTATGTGCTTTTGCAATAAACTATTTCAATAAAATATATTAGTGCACTTATATTCAGTGAAGTGCTACCTAAAAAAATATAATTTCAAAAGATCATTAAAAAATAGTCTGCACAAAACGTTCAATAAAGTTATTATATAAGGTGTGAAAAAAAATTATATATACAAATTGTAGTTTTTACTTAATTAATCCACAGCAAAATGGAGGTAGTTCTGGATTTTAAGGGATTTTGTGGAAACAACAACGAATTCATTTGTAAAGAATTAGCTGCAGTCAATGTGCAAACGGGTAGTAACAAAATAGTTAAAATGGTTATAAAACCACCATGTAAATCGTATGAATTCAACAAAAAATCTCAAAAAAGTAATTTATGGTTAAAAAATTATTTACATGGCTTAGATTGGAATTGTGGAGAAGATACACAAGAAGATTTAGTAGATCCCTTGGAAGAACTGCTTGAAATGGCAAAGAAGATCACAATTTATGTAAAAGGTATTCAAAAAAATCCGCTGCTAACTGCTTTAGCAGAATGCTCTCTCAAAGAGAATTGATAAATTACATCAAATAATTTTTTTAAATGTACATTTTAATATAAAATGTCATTCTTTCTGCATATCTCATTTTCAATAAATACAATTATTCAAAATGATCAAGAAAATTATATTTAAAATAGTTATGTAGTAATTATTAAATTGTAAATTAAAAAGATTAAGGTATTATCACATGCTATTTATTGAATTTATAAATTAATTGCATTTCTTCGAAATTTCTTCAGCATTTTCTTTGAAAATCTGCTAACTCGGTGTTTGCTTCAAAACCCCGCCAATTCAGCGAAGACTTCGAAAATCCACCAACTCATAGAGTGGTTTCGAAAACCATACAACTCGGCGAAGGTTTCAAATATCCCCAACACAGGCGTTTTATGTCCTTCAATTTTGTAGTGGTAGCTCTAGTATGCTAAAGTCCAATTTCTTTATAACCGATGAAAAAAATATTTATGATTTTTCCATATTTTTCTTTATTTTTTTTAATCGACTTAAAATTATCCTATCGGGCCGACAAAAATATGGGTAGATAGAAAATGTCAAGACCTTTCAGAAAATGGGACCACTTTCGACCGATATCCAAACCCCAGAAGAAAAAAATTATTTTCGACTTTTCCATATTTTCCTTTATATTTTTTAACCGACTTAATATTATCCGATTAAGCCGACAAAAATATGGATCGATAGGAGATTTTAAGGCCTTTCAGAAAATGGGCCTACTTACAACCGATATCCAAACTCAGAGCCAAAAAAACTATTTTCGATTTTTCCATATGTTTCTTTATTTTTTTAACCGACTCTATCCGATCTGGTAAAAAAAAAGAAATATCGCTACATAGACAATTTTAAGGCCTTTCAGAAAATGGGCCTACTTCCGAACGATATCCAAACCCGGCGAAGAAAAAGAATTATTTCGATTTTTCCATATTTTTGTTTATTTTTTTTTATCGACTTAATAATATCCAATCGGGCCAAAAAAATATGGGTAGATAGTAAATTTCAAGACCTTTCGGAAAATGGGTCTACTTCCGACCGATATCCAAACCCCCTGAACCAAAAAAAAATTATTTTTGATTTTTCCATATTTTTCTTTATTTTCTTAACCGACTTAGAATTCGATTGGGCCGAAAAAAATATGGGTAGATAGGAAATTTCAAGACCTTTCAAAAAATAGGCCAACTTCCCACCGATATCCAAATCCAGTGCAAAAAAAAATTATTTTTGATTTTTCCATATTTTTCTTTACTTTTTTTTAACCGACCTAATAATATCCGTTTGGGCCGAAAAAAATATGGGTAGATAGGAAATTTCAAGACTTTCAGAAAATATGCCTACTTTCGATCGATATCCAAACTCATAACAAAAAAAAATTATTTTAGATTCTTCCATATTTTTCATTATTTTTGTTTAATCGACTTAATAATATCCGATCGGGCCGAAAAAAAATATGGGTAGATAGGAACTTTCAAGACCTTTCAGAAAATAGGCGTACTTTGGATCGATATCCAAACCCAGAACAAAAAAAAAAATTATTTTTGATTTTAAGATTTTTCTTCATTTTTTTTTAAACGACTTAATAATAGTCGATCGGGCCGAAAAAATATGGCTAGATAGGAAATTTTAAGACCTTTCAGAAAATGGGCCTAATTCCCACCGATATCCAAACCCAGAGCCAAAAAAAATTAGTTTCGATTTTTCCATAGTTTTCTTTATTTTTCTTAACCGACTTAATAATATCCGTTTGGGCCGAAAAAAATATGGGTAGATAGGAAATTTCAAGACCTTTCAGAAAATATGCCTACTTTCGATCGATATCCAAACCCATAACAAAAAAAAATTATTTTAGATTCTTCTATATTTTTCTTTATGTTTTTTAACCGACTTAATAATATCCGATCGGGCCGAAAAAATATGGCTAGATAGGAAATTTTAAGACCTTTCAGAAAATGGGCCTAATTCCCACCGATATCCAAACCCCCAGAGCAAAAAAAAATTAGTTTCAATTTTTCCATATTTTTCTTTATCTTTTTTAATCGACTTAATAATATCCGGTCGGACCGAAAAAAATATCGGTAGATAGAAAATTTCAAGACCTTTCAGAAAATGGTCCTACCTTCGATCGATGTCCAAACCCAGAAACCAAAAAAAAAATTATTTTCGATTTTAAGATATTTTTCTTCATTTTTTTTTAAACGACTAATAATATCCGATCGGACCGAAAAAAATATCGGTAGATAGAAAATTTCAAGACCTTTCAGAAAATGGGCCTACTTTCGATCGATGTCCAAACCCAGAGCCAAAAAAAATTAGTTTCGATTTTTCCCTATTTTTCTTTATCTTTATTAATCGACTTCATAATATCCGATCGGACCGAAAAAAATATCGGTATATAGGAAATTTCAAGACCTTTTAGAAAATGGGCCTACCTTCGATTGATGTCCAAACCCAGAACAAAAAAAAAAATTATTTTTGATTTTAAGATATTTTTCTTCATTTTTTGTAAACGACTTAGTAATATCCGATCGGACCGAAAAAAATATCGGTAGATAGGAAACTTCAAGACCTTTCAGAAAATGGACCTAACCCCCACCGATATCCAAACCCAGAGCCAAAAATAATTATTTTCGATTTTTCCATATTTTTCTTTTTTCTTTTAACCGACTTAATAATATCCGATTGGGCCGAAAAAATATGGGTAGATAGTAAATTTCAATACCTTTCAGAAAATAGGCCTACTTTCGATCGATGTACAACCCCCCCCCTCCCAGAACAAAAAAAAAAATTATTTTCGATTTTTCCATATTTTTCTTTATTTTTTTAACCGAATGTATCCGATCTGGTAAAAAAAAAAAAAAATATCGCTTGGTAGGAAATTTTAAGGCCTTTCAGAAAATGGACCTACATCCGACCGATATCCAAACCCCGCGAAGAAAAAGAATTATTTCGATTTTTCCATATTTTTGTTTATTTATTTTAATCGACTTAATAATATCTGGTCGGGCCAAAAAAATATGGGTAGATAATAAATTTCAAGACCCTTCAGAAAATCGGTCTACTTCCGACCGATATTGAAACCCCCTGATCTCCCCTGATCCAAAAAAAATTATTTTCGATTTTTCCATATTTTTCTTTATTTTCTTAACCGACTTAGTAATATCCGATTGGGCCGAAAAAAATATGGGTAGGTAGAAAATTTCAAGACCTTTCAAGAAATAGGCCAACTTCCCACCAATATCCAAACCCAGAGCAAAAAAAAAATTATTTTCGATTTTTCCATATTTTCCTTTACTTTTTTTTAACCGACTGAATAAATTCCGTTTGGGCCGAGAAAAATATGGGTAGATAGGAAAATTCAAGATCTTTCAGAAAATATGCCTCCTTTCGATCGATATCCAAACCCAGAACAAAAGAAAAATTATTTTAGATTCTGC
Organism: Torymus aiolomorphi; assembly: GCA_036365515.1. Lineage (NCBI taxonomy): Eukaryota > Metazoa > Arthropoda > Insecta > Hymenoptera > Torymidae > Torymus > Torymus aiolomorphi. The sequence continues at coordinate 60,273,250 of CM070877.1, read as the reverse complement.
CATATTTTTCTTTATTTTTTTTAAACGACTTAATAATATTCGATCGGGCTGAGAAAAATATGGGTAGATAGCAAATTTCAAGACCTTTCAGAAAATATGCCTCCTTTCGATCGATATCGAAATCCAGAACAAAAAAAAATTATTTTCGATTTTTCCATATTTTTCTTTATTTTTTTAACCGACTTACGAGGGTCATTTGATAAGTACCTAGCCTACAAATGAAACCACCAACATTTTACAAAAAATAAAATTTATTTTTCAATGTAGTCTCCTTTTAGTTGAATACACTTGGTCCAGCGGTGTTCCAATTTTTTTAACCCCGTTGAAAAAAATGTTTTCTCTTGGTTTGCAAAATAGGCCTCCGTGGCGGCGATTATTTCGTTATTAGAGTGGAATCTCTTCCCGGCGAGCGAATTTTTTAGGTTCGGAAACAAAAAAAAGTCGCACGGAGCCAAATCTGGAGAATACGGTGGATGGGGCAGCAGTTCGTAGCGTAATTCGACCAATTTAGCCGTGGCGAGTGCAGAAGTGTGAGCCGGTGCATTATCGTGGTGGAAAAGCACTTTCTTTTTAGACAAATGGGGCCGTTTTTCTTCTAACACGGCGTCAAGTCGGCTCAATAGTTCGGCGTAGTACTGTCCTGTGACCGTTTTGCCCTTCTCCAGATAGTCAATAAAAATCACACCTTGAGAATCCCAGAAAACAGTGGCCATCACCTTTCCGGCCGACGGGACCGTCTTCGCCTTCTTCGGAGCAGGTTCACCGGGTAAGGTCCACTGTTTTGACTGCTCCTTGGTCTCTGGAGTGTAGTAGTGAATCCATGTTTCGTCGACGGTCACGTAACGACGCAAAAACTCTTTTGGATTGCGATTAAACAACTCCAAACACTGCTCTGAACTGGTCACACGGATGCGCTTGTTGTCTGCAGTCAGCAAACGCGGCACCCACCTTGCTGACAGCTTCCTCATGCCTAAAATCTCATGTAGGATATGCCATACGCGTTCTTCTGAGATGCCTACTATCGCAGCTATCTCGTGCACCTTTAATCGGCGGTCTGAAAAAACGATATCGTGTATTTTTGTCACGTTCTCCTCCGTAGTGGCTGTTTTCGGAGCACCTGGGCGTGGATCATCAAAAACCGACGTACGACCACGTTGAAACTCGTTATACCAAATTTTAACGGTCGCCATCGAAGGAGAAGCATCCCCATATACTGCATCCAAGCGTTCTTTAATTTCACTACGCGATTTCCCTTCCAAAAACAAGAATCGAATCACCGACCGATATTGTTCTTTCTCCATTTTTTCAAAAATCAACGGACACATTTGCTTTCACACGCTCTCAAAAATAAACTACAACTCCGATCCGGCTGAAATTTCGTCTGTAACCGTTTACAGGAAGATACTGCACTGTAGTGTATTTCTGGTGCGATAGTGGCACCATCTGGCGGTGAGGCTAGGTACTTGTCAAATGACCCTCGTAATAATATCTGATTGGGTCGAAAAAAATATGGGTATGTTAAGTCTTGAGTGTCGAGGAATCTACTCTTATATGTGTATTGAAATTTATTTTGGCTTATTTACCTTTTTCCTGTTGAGGGTTTAGAAATAAATACACTGCTGCAGTTTCAATCAATTTCACTTCTAATTATTTAACAATTAAATAAATGAACTTTTACAATGAATTGATACAAAATCGCTAGTGCTTTACAACTAATTATATTTTATTGGTTCGATTGATGGATAAATAGATGCGTAGTATGGGCGATTAATTAATACCGATATGTTATTGAAATTATTGATATAAGAAATTCTCTTCGTAATTGAATGTAGGGTATTTGACCCGTATAAAATATTCGCTACTCCTTTTGTCGACTGGAGTTGTACGGAGTTCGCGACTTTTGCACGATTACTAATTTGTGTGTTGAGAGTCGCCGTATTTATTAAGCGGTTAATTTGGGTTAAAGATGATTTTGACGCTGAGTAAAAATCCTCTTTTTAAACAAATTTAGTAAACATTTAAATATCATTAAAAATATTACTTATGTCGACTGAACTTTAATATCAACTGATAAGAATTTATCCATCGGTCTTACAGTCTTACAAATTAAATTAAAATAATTAATATTTGTGGCAGTCAGATTGCCCTTGTTTATAATCACCCCCGCAGAATCTGAAATAAAAACTTAATTAAAATCTGGAAAAAACTTTGTTAGCAAAGGACGATCTGACTGCCCACCACCACCACACTGTCCGACATATAAATAAAACCCGCGATACACCTCCTTATATACCATGCACCCATACACCCTTCTTTTCTCTTACCCCACCACCCTCCACATTCCCCTCTCCAACTTGTCATTCTCACTTAAATTAATAAAGAATGATAAATGTTATCTAATTTACTTGACTCTATCATTAGATTTACATTATTCCGATTTCTTAGAATGTGAATACTTTCAAGGCTTTCCCTCTTATATTTATTCTTAATCCCCTGTTCCAAAATATCCACACTCTCAAAATCGAAAGAATGCAAACTATTTAAACAATGTTCTTTCAAACCCGATGTACAACTTGAGCTGCGTAAACTATATTGATGTTCATATATTCTCTTTTTCAAATATCTACCCGTTTGACCAATATAACAACCATTACAATCCCTACAATTAATTTTATAAACAACTCCCGATTTCAAACATTTATCATCCTTGTCTTTACAATTACTAAATAACCTTTCTAAATTATTATCATTTCTAAAGAAAACTTGAATATTATGTTTACTAAAAACCCATCTAATCCTTTCCGACAAACCTCTAACATATGGTAAACTAAAATATGCATTCTTTCCATTTCTATTCCTTGTTTGATTATCTACCCGCTGCTTCAATCCACCATTATAAATTTCCCACACTCTCTCATCAATCATTTTATCAATAAATTTTACGGGATAACTATTTTTAATAAATGTTTCTCTAACTAAATTTAAATTCTTTTTCCTAAAATCTTTATGTGACAATTTAATCGCTCTGTCAATGACACCTTTGATCGCATCTGTCTTGTTTCCGAATTGGTGGTGAGAATCAAAATTTAAAAATCTACCTGACCATGTAGGTTTTCTATACCAATCTAATTTCACTCTATTATTATTACCTCTAATGACTCTAATATCTAAAAAACTCAATTGATAATCTTTCTCAACTTCTTTTGTGAATTTAATTCTATCATGGATAGAATTAAACACATCCACCATTTCATCCACAAAACATTCTGGTACAACTGCAAAAATGTCATCAACATATCTTTTAAAAATAATTGGCTGAAAAACCAACTTAGACAAAGCAATACTTTCCAATTTTTCCATTACTAAATTGGCTATAACAGGTGACAAAGGTGATCCCATTGGACAACCATATCTTTGTTCATATAGACTATTATCAAAAGAAAAAATTGTGTTTTTAAAAACCAAATTAAGTGCCTTTATAAATTCATCTTTTGTTAAACTAGTATGTACTTTAATTTCAGACCATTTATCTTGTATAATATCATTCAACAACTCTAAAGGTATATTTGTAAACAAAGATACTACATCCAATGAAACCATCCTATGATCATTCGGAATAATAATATCTTTCATTATACCATAAAAACTCCAACTATCTTTAATATATGAATTTGTTTTACCCACTATCTTGAACAATATATTAGACAACAATCTAGCAAGTCTATACGTCGGAAAATTTATCGATGATATTATTATTCTATATGTCAACTGTTCTTTGTGAATCTTAGGAAGCCCATAACATTTAGCTACAGTGCCATTTTCACATTTTAAATATTTAAACATACTATCTTTAATATAAGCTTTTGTTTTCCAATGCATCAATAATTCTTTCAATTTATCTTGTAGTCTATTGATATGTGGATTCCTAATTTTCACATAAGTGGTATCATCCTCCAACATAAGTTGAATTTTATTAATATAATCCCTTTTATCTGAAACTACAGTTACATTTCCTTTATCTGCTTTTTGGAAGATCATATTCGGATTCTCTCTCAAGAATTTCTTCGTTATTTTTAATTCATGGAATAAATTACTGTTCAAATAATTATCAAATCTATGTTCTCTTTTAAAATTATCAACAACTTTAACTAAAGAACTCCTACATTCTTTTTTAAACTCCAGATTAAAACTACTCATACTACTTTCTACCTCAGCGATGATATTCTTGATCGGAAGAGATTTACTTGAATATGATATTCCAAATTTAGCACCCTTTGACATGATATTTACCACTTCTTCTGGTATTACTTTGTCAGTTAAATTTCTAAACCAATCCTTATTAACATTGTTAGTTTGATTGACCTGAGAGTGTTTTCTATGCTTTAAATATTCAAATTTTCTTTTTAATTTACTCCTATGGTTATATTTTACTTTTTCAAAGTGCCTCTTTTGACCACGAAAAAATTCTTGCAAATCATTCTGTTCTATTTTATTATATAAATATCTTTCAAGCTCTAATAAATATTTATTCAAACGATTAATTTCAAAATTCAAATCTCTAATTTCTAAGTTAAGTAATTTATTTTTGAAAAAGAAAATATTTTTCCGTAGATCATAAGAAACTCTTTTATTGTAATCCCGATAAAAACCCTTATCATCAAATTTTTTTCCAATATGTTTAGGAAAAATATTTGATTTTTTACACCTTAGAAGAAAAGTGAGTTGCTCCTTTAAAATTACAATCCTTAAAACCATTTTTACCCATTTTGAGCAATAATCTTTCACCACCTTCCCATAAATCCCATATATATCTCTAAAAAACATTTTACCCCACCTTTAATAGACCTTAGTTTTATCATTAAAAATATTACTTATGTCGACTGCAATTTAATATCAACTGATAAGAATTTTTCCATCGGTCTTACAGTCTTACAAATTAAATTAAAATAATTAATATTTATGGCAGTCAGATTGCCCTTGTTTATAATCACCCCCGCAGAATCTGAAATAAAAACTTAATTAAAATCTGGAAAAAACTTTGTTAGCAAAGGACGATCTGACTGCCCACCACCACCACATTGTCCGACGTTTCGAGCCTACTCCGGCTCTTCCTCAGGGACTGAAATAAAACCCGCGATACACCTCCTTATATACCATGCACCCATACACCCTTCTTTTCTCTTACCCCACCACCCTCCACATTCCCCTCGTCAACTTGTCATTCTCACTTAAATTAATAAAGAATGATAAATGTTATCTAATTTACTTGACTCTATCATTAGATTTACATTATTCCGATTTCTTAGAATGTGAATACTTTCAAGGCTTTCCCTCTTATATTTATTCTTAATCCCCTGTTCCAAAATATCCACACTCCCAAAATCGAAAGAATGCAAACTATTTAAACAATGTTCTTTCAAACCCGATGTACAACTTGAGCTGCGTAAACTATATTGATGTTCATATATTCTCTTTTTCAAATATCTACCCGTTTGACCAATATAACAACCATTACAATCCCTACAATTAATTTTATAAACAACTCCCGATTTCAAACATTTATCATCCTTGTCTTTACAATTACTAAATAACCTTTCTAAATTATTATCATTTCTAAAGAAAACTTGAATATTATGTTTACTAAAAACCCTTCTAATCCTTTCCGACAAACCTCTAACATATGGTAAACTAAAATATGCATTCTTTCCATTTCTATTCCTTGTTTGATTATCTACCCGCTGCTTCAATCCACCATTATAAATTTCCCACACTCTCTCATCAATCATTTTATCAATAAATTTTACGGGATAACTATTTTTAATAAATGTTTCTCTAACTAAATTTAAATTCTTTTTCCTAAAATCTTTATGTGACAATTTAATCGCTCTGTCAATGACACCTTTGATCGCATCTGTCTTGTTTCCGAATTGGTGGTGAGAATCAAAATTTAAAAATCTACCTGACCATGTAGGTTTTCTACACCAATCTAATTTCACTCTATTATTATTACCTCTAATGACTCTAATATCTAAAAAACACCTAGCCTGGATACGGGGGAAAAGCAAGTGAAGAAGAAAAAGGCGGATATCCCTAAGGAAGATTGGGTTGCTGTAAAAAGTAGAAAAGGGCGGAAGCAGCCGAAACAACAGCAGCAGCAGCCACAGAAACAGCAGCCGCAACAACAGCAGAGGAAGCAGAAGACAAAGAAGAAGGAAAAAAAGGTAACAAAGCCGGATGCGATCGTGCTCAAACCGGCAGGCGGTAAGTCGTATGCGGACATTCTGTCCACCATACGTAAGGCTGTCAAGCCGGAAGAGAGTGGAGTAGAGATCCGATCCATCCGGCAAACAAGAGCAGGTCAGGTACTCCTCGAGCTGAAAGAAGGCAATTCAGTAACAAGAACTGCCTTCTCAGAAGCACTTAGAGAAGCTACTGGAAACGACTGCACCGTTGTTAGGGAACTGATCCCCAGAGCCATCCTGGAGATCAGAGATCTCGACAGTTGCACGTCCAGTGAGGAAGTAGTGGAGGCCTTAAAAAGAGACCTGCAGGACTACAAGGGGTTCCTGCAGTCTGTCTTGACTAGGCCAAATGCGAGGGCACAACGGATGGCCATAGTGACGGTGGACACACCGGCTGCGGAAAAGCTAATGGCCACCGCCCGTATAAAGATAGGCTGGGTCAACTGCAGGATCCGCAGGAGAGCCACGGTTACCCGTTGCTATAAATGTCTGAGCTTCGGCCATCTTAGCTCGGACTGCAAAGGGCCCGACCGCAGCAAGCGATGCTATCGCTGCGGGCGGAAGGCCACATGATCGCAGGATGTAATGCCACCCCACGTTGCTTCCTGTGTCCAGAACAAGCGGACAAACCTGATTCCCGCAACCATACGGCGGGATCAGGAGCCTGTAGGGCCTTCCGAGAGGCACTTGCAAATGCCAAGAAAAAATGGCGGTAGTTCTGCAGGGTAATATGCACAGGAGCAGGGCAGCTCACGACCTCCTGGAACAGATCTGTTTCGAGAAAAACGCTGATATTGTACTAATCAGTGAACAGTATCGAAACAGAAATGGTCCAGGATGGTTTGCCGATGACCTGGGCACCGCAGCCATCTGGAACCGTGACCCGCAGAATATCCACATTGCGGGTCATGGCGGCGGCAGCGGTTTTGTTTGGGTGAGGCACCAGCAAACTCACTACATAAGCGTATACCTCACTCCAAACCAGACCATCAGCGACTTCCAGGCCAAGCTGGAGGGCCTGGAGGATGCAACACGGGAGATGCAGGGTGAGCTGATTATCGCCGGGGACTTCAATGCTAAAGCCCCGGAGTGGGGGGAAGCTCGGTCGGATCGTAGGGGCCGGCTGGTTATGGATATGGCCAGTCGGCTAGACCTCGTGGTACTAAATAAAGGTACCACGTCGACCTTCAGACGACCGGGCTACAGAGAGACCATTATCGACGTCTCCCTGGCAAGCGAACGCCTAGCCGGGCGAATCCAGAGCTGGCATGTGATCGAGGACTATACAGGAAGCGATCACATGTATATCACGATCCGTGTGCGTGATAGCAGACCGGCTCCGTTTCCGCACAAGCGCGGCCCCCCCAGGTGGAACATCGCCAAGATGAACTACGAGAGGTTTGCCACGGCGATAGAACACGGACAGCGAACACTGCGTGAGATCCCGGAAACGCTGCCGCTATCTGCGCGGGCAAAAATGGTGACCGACTACACCATGAAGGTCATCGAAAAGGCCTGCGCGGAGACGGTTCCCAGGAAATCAACACGTGGATCAAGACGACCTGCTTACTGGTGGACGAACGACATCGCGGACCTTCGTAAGACGTGCCTGCAGTTGCGACGCAGAATGCAGAGGGTCAAAAAACGCGATCTCGACGCAGCCCCCTTGGCCGCAGAGTACAAGGCGGCCAAGAAATCCCTAAAGAAGGCCATCAAGTCCAGCCGGCAGCGATGCTGGAAAGAGCTGGGGGAAGAGATGGATCACGATCCGTGGGGATTAGGGTACAAGATCGTTATGCGCAAGCTGGCGACCTTCGGTTCGTCAGCGCCGAAAGATGCGCAAACGATCACGAACATCGTACGTGCCCTTTTCCCCGAACACCCAAGGAGACCGGATGGCCCAGCAACATCCGGCCCGTTCGTAACTCCTCTGTTTACGAACATGGAGCTCTCCATCGCAATAAAATCTTTGCGTAATAAGAGAGCTCCGGGGCCGGATGGATTACCAGCGGAGCTGCTGAAAGCCATCGGCGGCAGTCACCCGCGCCTCTTGCTGGACATGTACAACTCCTGCCTGAAGGCGGGCATTTTTCCTGCCCGATGGAAGACAGCGAGACTTGTCCTCATCAGCAAGGACAAGGGTCCAGCAGACAGCCCGTCGGCCTACCGCTCGCTGTGCATGCTAGACACGGCGGGAAAACTTCTGGAGAAACTGCTGAAACCTCGCCTCCAGGCAGCCATAAGTGCGTTCGGAGATCTGGCTCCGCGGCAGTATGGCATCAGGCGAGATAAATCAACCGTAGATGCAATCCAGGAGGTGGTAAATGCCGCCAGGTCAACGGAACAGGGCAACCATTTCTCTCGCCCTATTTGTCTGCTGGCCACCTTAGACGTTAAAAACGCGTTTAACTCAGTTAGGTGGGACAAGGCGCTGGAAGCTTTCGAGCAGGACTTTCGTATCCCCGCGTATCTTTTACGCATTCTTGGGGATTATCTGAGGGACCGCTCGATAACTTAAGACACTGAGGATGGACCAATAAAGAGGGAAATAACATCTGGGGCAGCTCAGGGCTCCATGCTGGATCCCGATATATGGAATGTATTCTATGACGGGATCCTGCGCATGGAAATGCCCGAGGGCACCTTCCTGGTTGGGTATGCTGACGACATAGCGGTGGTCATCGTAGCCAGAGATGTTGACCTCGCTAGGCTGCTACTCAACCGGGTAATGCGTCGCGTTTTCTCCTGGCTGGAGGATCACGGGCTTGAATTAGCCACAAAGAAGACGGAGGTCGTGCTACTCACGAAGAGGCACATCAATACCATGTGCCCCTTTCAAGTAGGAGACGCGACGGTCCAGGCAAAGAGTGCGGTGAGGTACCTCGGGGTGACGCTTGATAACAAGCTCACCTTCAGGGAACACCTCACTATAGTGACGGAAAAGGCGGCAACAGTAACAGCCTCGCTGAGTAGGCTCATGGCCAATACCGCCGGCCCCCGGCCTTGTAAAAGGCGCCTACTCATGCGTGCCGCCGAAGCCGTCATGCTGTACGGAGCGGAGGTCTGGGCCGATGCGCTACGGAAAGACGTGCACAGGAAGCGTCTCGCCGCGGTGCAATGGAGAGCAGCACTCCGGATCGCGTGCTCTTACCGCACGGTCTCCGAGCCCGCGATATTAGTGGTCGCTGGGGTAATACCCATCGACCTTCTTGCACTGGAGAGACGCTTCGTCCATCAGCAGAAGCCTGCTCTTGGGGTAGTGGAGGCCCACCGAACGGCCAGGGCCAATACCATCCAGGCTTGGCAGCATCGGTGGGAATCCTCCACTAAAGGAAGATGGACGGCCAGGCTGATCCCACAAGTGGACACCTGGCTGTTCCGAAAAGAGGGTGAGGTAAATTACTACCTCACCCAATTCTTGACGGGGCACGGCCTGTTCCGCGCATACCTACATAAGATGGGTAAAGTCGCGGAGCCAGGCTGCGCCTATTGTGAGGGCCTCCCGGACGACGTGTTCCACACCTTTTTCGTATGCGAAAGGTGGAGCATCGAAAGGGGGCACTAGAGAGGACCTTGGCTGCATATCACCTGACAATATAGTCAGGCTGATGCACCAAGGTCCTCAACAATGGGCGAAAGTCGCCTCCTACGTGGAGGCGATCTTGCGCCAAAAAAGGAAGAGGAGAACAGCAGATCGGCCGTCCGCAGGGCGCCGTAGCTGTTCACGGGAAAAAAGACCCTGCGGGTCTCAACGGCCGATCTGAAGTGAGAAGGTGCCGCTCAGACGAAGCAAGCCCTCCCTGAAGTAATGTGTAAAACGGTGCCGGGGAGGGTCTGTACAGTAGTGCAGAGCAGAAAGGGTTAGTGTTTTTAGTGGGTAGGAATCCCACACGCCGTGGGAGTGCGGAGCCTCTTGCGGTGTCTCCTGGGCTGGCATGGATATGCGGCCCAGGCGGTCCGGTGGAGCATTTGGTCCACCGGACTGATGCAAGATTTCACTGTTTCCCTCGTAAAAAAAAAAAAAAAAAAAAAAAAAAAAAAAAAAAAAAATATCTAAAAACTCAATTGATAATCTTTCTCAACTTCTTTTGTGAATTTAATTCTATCATGGATAGAATTAAACACATCCACCATTTCATCCACAAAACATTCTGGTACAACTGCAAAAATGTCATCAACATATCTTTTAAAAATAATTGGCTGAAAAACCAACTTAGACAAAGCAATACTTTCCAATTTTTCCATTACTAAATTGGCTATAACAGATGACAAAGGTGATCCCATTGGACAACCATATCTTTGTTCATATAGACTATTATCAAAAGAAAAAATTGTGTTTTTAAAAACCAAATTAAGTGCCTTTATAAATTCATCTTTTGTTAAACTAGTATGTACTTTAATTTCAGACCATTTATCTTGTATAATATCATTCAACAACTCTAAAGGTATATTTGTAAACGAAGATACTACATCCAATGAAACCATCCTATGATCATTCGGAATAATAATATCTTTCATTATACCATAAAAACTCCAACTATCTTTAATATATGAATTTGTTTTACCCACTATCTTGAACAATATATTAGACAAAAATCTAGCAAGTCTATACGTCGGAAAATTTATCGATGATGCTAACAAAGTTTTTTCCAGATTTTAATTAAGTTTTTATTTCAGATTCTGCGGGGGTGATTATAAACAAGGGCAATCTGACTGCCATAAATATTAATTATTTTAATTTAATTTGTAAGACTGTAAGACCGATGGAAAAATTCTTATCAGTTGATTTAAATATCATCCTTTCGATTTCACATTTAAAAGTGCTGATTCTAAACAAAGTTGCGATGAGCGGTTGGTTTCACAAGGTCAGTAGCTCGCTACGTCACGCTGGCTGTTGCGTAGCCGAAATTGCTGTACTGTTAAAATTCGCACTCGCATCATTTTGTGGGTCAAGAAAAATGAATATTGGAATTTAATAACGTCATTAAACATATACGACATATACGACATTTGTATGTCCGAATATTGCTGGTGATAAATATGCATTGTTAAATTGAATTTAGAGATACGTCACAGGCGTAACACTTCCCCCCTTAGATTGTTGAGATTCAACAAGTATAATAATAGTTAGCTATCAGTAATTTTCTGTTACAATAATTTCAAATTACAACAACGTCTTTCATAAAATGTTTTGAGAAATTTTTAAATAATTTCAATATGGTTCGTTTAAAATTGTGGTTCATTTCGTAGAAGAATGTTTACAATTTCCTTGTGTTGCAATTTTTTCTCTATACTAGTTGATACGTGGGTGTTAATAAATTTGCAATCACATAATTTTGTGGATCAAGAAATTACTGATGAGAATATGAATATCAAATGGAATTTAAGGATACGTTACGGACGTAACACCTCCCCCCTTAGACTGTTGAATATCGTAGGGATTCAACAATTATAGGAATAGTTGAACCACCAGTAATTTCTTGTTACAAAAGGTTCAATAATACTAACAATTCAAATAATAAAAACAATAATAAAAATTCATATCATTAAATCCATAATAAAAATTTATAGATATAAACAATAACAAAAACAATAATAGAAATTCAATAAATTTAAACAAAATTTCGTATCGTCTATAAATTTCTATAAAGTAAATCATTTATTTTGTTCCTAACGCTAGACTACACTAGAGTTACGGTTTTAATTTTATATAACAATTGATTAATAAAACGTTACGTAATAAATATAGCATACGTTATGCATTAGAATTTGTATAGGAACATATATCTTGATATTAATTAAATTATTTTATTATCGTTAATGTGTAATAATTTTGTTGTTTTCCTGGTTTTACATAAATTAAAGTTATTGATTAACTGAGTTTAGAAATAATGTGTGTATTAAATAATTTTGTAATAAATAAAATGTGAGGAGAAATATATAATAGTGAATGATTCAAGTGATCATTCACTTCCCTCCCTGCTGAGATATTTGGTAAAAGATATATTATTTTTTCCTCTTTGTTTAAGTAGAATAACATTAAAGGGTTTTTGATATTACCATTATAAAAAAAAATATTTTTCAACCGTATACTGAGAAAAATTATAATTATTTCCGAAAGAAAAATTTAATTATATTGGTAAGTATTTTTGATAAAAAGGAAGGTTAATAGGATGGAGTGATTTTTGTTAATTTTGACTTGTTATTGCTCTTATGCATCATTGTATTGCCTTTTTTTCTTGGAAATTTTCAGCCATTTCAATGTTCATTTTAGAACTCAAGATTTTTTTCCTGGCATGAGTACTATTCACATATTTGCATTATAGAGTACGCAGTGCGTTAGAGTAGATATTTGTTTTACTCATTACAGTGCCGAATAGTGTATCTTGTAGAATGATCATGTCAGTATATGATGAAACTGATCACTTCCAATACATTATATTCGATTTAATCTTAGCAATGTGTAGGTATAGGTCGGTAATAATTCTGATTTTTTTACTGGTTCGCTAGACGGAATTCTAGCAGGACAGGCAAAAACTAGTTCATATGGTGTGAATTTATGGCTAGTATGTACACTAGTATTATAATAAAATTGTGCAAAATCCAATAGTTCATCCCATTCATATTTCTTTGTAGAAAATTTTTTTAAATATTCACACAACGGGTGGTGTGCTCTTTCTAATGAACCATTAGATTGCAGCGAGAAAGCTGTAGTTTCAATTTTATCAAATTTAAACCTTTTAGCTATCTGTTTCATTATTTTACTCGTGAAATTTGCCCCTCTATCGGTTAGTACTATCTTTGGACATCCAAATATACATATAAATTTTTTTTATAAAAGCATCTGAAACCGATTCTGCTGTTTGATCTTTCAAACATACTAAAATTACAAATTTTGATAATTGATCCTGTATAGATAAAATATATTTATTATTATTTTTAGTAATGTTAAATGGTCCTACAAAATGGATATTGTTATCCATTGCGATTTTATCGAATGTTTTCCTCGGTGTATCTGTGATATTCATTGGTTGTTTAGTCTTTTTCCGCTTTAATTTATTTCTTTGACAATCGTCGCATTTTTTTATTCTATTTTGGATGTCTGATTTTAAGTTTTCCCAAAAATATTTTTCCTTAAGTCTATTATATGTTCTATTTACACCTGAATGTCCTCGTATCATAGAGGAGTGATACATGTTAAAAATTTTATCCCTGTCTTCAATTTTTACATATTCAATATTATTTAAACATATTATTACCTTTATTGCTATTGTATTGCTAAATATTTCTTTTAATACTTCCTCTATTTCTAACCAACTTATATTTAAAAGGACCCCGCACACAATGTATGGGAAAAAATCATCCGGTCAAATTGAACGGAACTTTGGAAAAAAATAGATCTTGAGGTACTGAAGAAATCTATCTTTTTTCAATTTCGTTCAATTTGACCGAATGATTTTTTCCCATACATTGTGTGCGGGGTCCTTTCTATATCCCTAGAAATACTATAAATACATATATTCTTAGTAATTAATAAATCTTTTAATTGATTAAATAATTTTGCTAAATTTTCTTTTATTAATTTACATGATACGGACGTATCTATGTATAACATAAATAATTTTTTATTCTCTATATTTATTATATCTATATTATCTTTTGTAAGTGATAGTTTTGGTTTTATGTTTTTACTTTTGATTAATAATTCAGTATTTTTATCTAATGATTTTCCTTCTAAATTTATTAAATGAACAATGTTATCGTTTCTAAATTCTATAGAATTTTTAGAATAAATGATATTATTAATTTCCGGTATATTTCCTTTGTTTTCCTCAATTTTTTCTTCTTTTCTACCCGTAGTCATTTTTTTGTCATTTTTCCTAGGTCTGCCCCCTTTTTCCTTTAATTTTCTGTCTATCTTCATTCATTACTTTGATTTTGTCATTGTTACTAAGAATTCTAGGTTGTTCGTTATTATTATTTAATATTTTCTTATTTTGTGCTCTGGTAACAACAAATATCTCTACTGGATTTCTAGATAGAGCATCTGCATTTGCGTTCTGTTTTCCTGGTTTGTATACGATATCAAATTCATAATCTGATAGTTTTAGTCTCCATTTTTGGACTCTTGTATTATTATCAGCTGATCTTAACCATAACAGCGGTTTGTGATCAGTAACTATTGTGAATTTGTTTCCATATATGTAATTTTTAAACGTTTTTATGGCAAACATTATTGCCAATGCTTCTTTTTCATAGGTGTGATATTTAGTTTCCGCTTTATGTAGACTTCGTGATGCGTAAGCTATCGCTGGGTCTTTGCCAATTTTTCCTTGCGACAAAACTGCACCTAAAGCAGAATTCGAAGCATCTGTTGTAATAATGAATGGTTCATCAAAACGTGGATATTCTAAGATTGGTGCTGTGCATAATAATTCTTTAATTTCCTCAAAGGCTTTTTGTTGGTCTTTTTTCCCAATGAAACTTCACGTCTTTTTCTAGCAATACATTTAAGGGTTTTGTTACTTTTGCGTAATTTTTTATAAATTTTCTATAGTAACCTGAAAGCCCTAGAAACTGTCTAATATTTTTAACATTTTTCGGTGTGGGAAATTTCTTTACTGCTTCTATTTTCTTTGGATCGGGTTTTATTCCGTGTTCACTAATAATGTGACCTAAATAACATACACTCTAGACGCAAAAGAGTAAAAATTGGACAAGTTAAGTGTAAAACGTCAATTTTCTACTTTATAAAAGAGCAAAATGCAGATTTTATCCGTTAAGAGGGTTAAAATGTGCATTTTACACTTTATAAAGATTAAAATCATACTTTTACACTTTTGCGAAAGAGTAAAGTCTACGTTTACCTCTTTATAAAGAGTAAAAAGTTATACTTTTTGTTCAAAAGGTTAATTTGATACTTTTGCTCTATTGCTAAAGAGCAAAATCTCCGTTTCCCTCTTTATAAAGAGTAACAAATTATACTTTCCTATCAAAAGATTAAATGGATTCTTTTACTTTTTTGCGAAAGAGTAATAAAATCTGCGTTTTCTATTTTATTTGTCAAAAAGATTAGTTTAACTCTAAGTAGGCGGGGGATGTGACTTCCACGCGTATACGGGTGCGCGTTAGACGTGTATACATGGCAAAATAATTATTTAAATAATTCTTAACCCCAAGTAGGCGGGGGATGCGAGTTCCAGGCGTATACGGGAGCGCGTTAGACGTGTATACAAGGCATAATAATTATTTATATAATTCCTAACCCCAAGTAGGCGGGGGATGCGAGTTCCACGAGTATACGGGAGCGCATCAAACGTTTATACAAGGCAAAATAATTATTTATATAATTCCTAACATCAAGAAGGCGGGGGATGCGAGTTCCACGCGTATATGGGAGCGCGTCAGACGTGTATACAAGACAAAATAATTATTTATATAATTCCTAACCCCAAGTAGACGCGGGATGTGACTACCACGCGTATACGGGACCGCGTCAGGCGCGTATATAAGACTAAATACTTATTTATACAATTCCTAACCCCAAGTAGGCGGGGGATACGAGTTCAACGCGTATACGGGAGCGCGTCAGACGTATATACAAGGCAAAATAATTATTTATATAATTCCTAACATCAAGAAGGCGGGGGATGCGAGTTCCACCCTATTGAAAAATATCGCGCGATTATCGTGCGATGAATCGCGCGATTCTTCGCGCGACTAATCGCGCGAAGATCGCGCCAGTTTATCGACCATTTTCTGCCGCGATAATCGCGCGATAATCGCGCGAGTTAGCCGAAATTCAACATTAAAAAATAAGTTTTATTTTCACAACTGTGTACGTGCTTGCATAATTGACAAACATTATGACTGTAAATGTATCACCCAACTGAAAAATCTCACGTGAGATCTCACGCCAAAATCTCATCTGACCTTTTTCGTCATTCATAATTAAATTTCACTAGAAATTTAACTTTTTTTTCTATTTCGTAATTAAATTTCTCTTTTCGGTGGCCGATAACGGAGTCTAGACGGTGCGCTACGTGGAGCGCTCCATAGGTTTCTGCCTCTAGGTATTGAAACTTATTGTATGCGTGGTCAGGTGTTCAGGGTGACCGATGACGGAGTCGACCCGCATGAATTCAGAAAAAACTATTTCAAATAATTTCTCGAAGTAAGTTTTAGACTTAGTTCTGTTTTTTAAAACACTACTGAAATGTTGAAGTTTGTTATTAGCTAACAAAATTAATATTACTTAAGTCTTATACTTCTTTGATAAAATATATTTTTATTATAAATAGAGGTTATAACTGTATAAGTATATATAAAAAATGCTATAACTGTATAAGTATATATAAATAATAGATATGAAACATACCTGCAACATTACAATAAGATATAAGAGCACTGATGATATTTTGCATAAGGGGGTGTGGAATACCGACCTCTATTATGCGACCTACCGTACCGACCGGACAGAAGTAATTCGTTATAACTAGATTGTTACTATGATTAACGACTTATTCAAATCCGCTTGCCCTCCGTAATGTAATTATCTATCGTTCCGCAAAGTTTTGAGGCAAAATTGTCCTTGAAATTTTGCCTCAAAACTTTGCGGAATGATAGATAATTACATTACGGAGGGCAAGCGGATTTGAATAAGTCGTTAATCGTAGTAACAATCGAGTTATAACGAATTACTTCTGTCCGGCCGGTGTGGTAGGACGCATAATAGAGATCGATATTCTACATCCCCTTAATGTGGGGAAAGAAAAACGACGTTTAACGAGTCTCGTGCTCGCACCCTCGACGTCGACCCGTGATAGCAAATTCACACTAGGCCGGCGTCGAGCGCGCCCACGTTTACTCGATATTAGTACCTACCGCTAGAACAGTCACGATGGCGACGGCGACAGGGCGCGCGAGGAGGCGACGTCTTGGCGATGATGTCCCCGTTGAGAGAAAGCTGAAATTTCGCGCCAAGCCTCATATAACAGAACAAAGTCCAAAGTATCTTGCAAATTTGTGACCTGACTGGTCTTGGCGAATTCACATATAGTTATAAAATCACTTCACATATGAAAGAGTATTGACATGTGGATGGCTTTACTAGTTTATAAATTTTAATCGGTTTTTAAATAAATTGTTTGTACATTCATTATTTTATTTAATATAATTGAGGTTTTTTGTCCACCACTCACTGTTATAGTGTAAGATATATTTTAAAATATTTTAAATATATTTATTCATTTTGTTATTTTGTTATAGGCACATCTTTTTTGATATTCACAATTCAGATGTTCGATGATAGATTTAAGCCTTGGGTGGGTATAGCGTAAGAAATATATTTGGACCCAATGAACTAAATAATATTGTAGATCTCTTATACAAGAGGACCAAAATCAGCCTTGATTGTGTGTAAATTGTAGCTAAAGAGACGAAGTACCTATAAGCATACAAAATTTTCGAATTACATAGAATATTTTATATACACATAGCTAGTGCCTTTAGTTACAACTTTTATTAGTCGATAAGCCACTTATGGGCTGGGTGACTTTATCGCAGGAAATATTGGGACCATATGGACAAAATACCTTGATCATATTTGATTATAACAGTTATGACATGTACGTATTACTTTTACAAATAAAATTCATATTTAATATGACATTTTTACAAAATCATATTTACATTTTCTTTTATTTTAAAATAATGTTTTAATAAAATACTTAACCATTACGGTCACAAAGATTCATATCACATATGATGCCATTATGTCCATCGGGTTCAAATATATCCAGCGGTAAAGTCACTCATCATATATTAAGTACTTATAAATGTGAATTTTTTATAATCAATTATGGTATTAATTTACTTATAATAGGAGTAGTTCTATGTATAAATGAGTAATGTGAAAGAGTTTAAATTACGTGATGACTCATATTAAATAGTATTGACATGTGCGTAGCTTGGACTGTCTTTCTTTAATGATATATTTATGCTTATTCGCAAGAATTTTATATATAACACTATACAATTTCCAATAAAAGAAGAAATCCATACATTATTGCTAAATGATACTTGATCATTAAAATATATTGCTTTACAGCTTGTTTATTAGAAGCAGCAATACATTAAAAACAATTTTATATTCATAACATATAGCCTTTTACGAACGGTAAGCCCTATTTTAATGAGTAAATAGCATTTAGCAATAATGTATTGGAGACAGGACGTAATCAAAAATACATGAAAGTCTAAGGCCTTACCTAGATATAAACCTGAAGAACATAATAAGCGCGACGGTGACAACTAGACTTAACCTATAGGCAACGTCTGCGAGAAACTCGGCATAGCCTCAGAGATGACAGCATGGACAGCAGCAGGTCTTTCTTAAAGAAGCCACAATGAACCCTTCTTCACGTCATTCATCGTTAGTCGTAACCCATGAACAGGAGAGCGCAAATTGCAACACATTGTTTGATGACTACCGCACCCGCATGTGTACTTATTGAGAGTTTGAGCACTAGAGAGAGAGAGAGAGGAAGAGAGAGGGACGCCTATACGGAAGTGCATGTGCGCGACAGTCATAATCAAACGCCGCGTGTTACGACCGGTGCTTACGCTTTCAGAGTTATAACGACAGAAGTTCGAACGTCAGAGAGAGGGTTCATTGTGGCTTCTTTAAGAAAGACCTGCTGCTGTCCATACTGTCATCTCTGAGGCTATGCCGAATTTCTCGCAGACGTTGCCTATAGGTTAAGTCTAGTTGTCACCGTCGCGCTTATTATGTTCTTCAGGTTTATATCCAGGTAAGGCCTTAGACTTTCATGTATTTTTGATTCTGTCCTGTCTCCAATACATTATTGCTAAATGCTATTTAATCATTAAAATAGAGCTTACAGTTTGTAAAAGGCTATATGTTATGAATATAATATTGTTTTTAATGTATTGCTGCATCTAATAAACAAGCTGTAAAGCAATATATTTTAATGATCAAGTATCATTTAGCAATAATGTATGGGTTTCTTCTTGTATTGGAAATTGTATAGTGTTATATATAAAATACTTGCGAATAAGCATAAATATATCATTAAAGAAAGTACAGTCCAAGCTACGCACATGTCAATACTATTAAATATGAGTCATCATGTAATTTAAACTCTTTCACATTATTCATTTATTTATAGAACTAGTCCTAATATAAGTAAATTAATACCATAATTGATTATAGAAAATCCACATTTATAAGTACTTAATATATGATGAGTGACTTTACCGCTGGATATATTTGAACCCGATGGACCTAATGGCATCATATGTGATATGAATCTTTGTGACCGTAATGGTTAAGTATTTTATTAAATCATTATTTTAAAATAAAAGAAAATGTAAGTATGTTTTTGTAAAAATGTCATGTTAAATAAAAATTTTATTTGTAAAAGTAATACGTACATGTCATAACTGTTATAATCAAATATGATCAAGGTATTTTGTCCATATGGTCCCAATATTTCCTGCGATAAAGTCACCCAGCCCATAAGTGGCTTATCGACTAATAAAAGTTGTAACTAAAGGCACTACCTATGAGTATATAAAATATTCTATGTAATTCGAAAATTTTGTATGCTTATAGGTACTTCGTCTCTTTAGCTACAATTTAAACACAATCAAGGCTGATTTTGGTCCTCTCGTTTAAGTTATGTACAATATTATTATTAGTTCATTGGGTCCAAATATATTTCCTGCGCTAAGGCCACCCAAGTCTTGAACCCATCAATGAGCAACTAAATTGTGGATCTCAAAGGAGATGTACCTATAATTATTAATTACAGCCTAAAGACTGTACCTATAAGTATACAATATTTACTAAATAACAAAATACAAAAATATATTTAAATAAAAAATCCACATTTATATAGGCTAGGTGACTTTACCGCTGGACATATTTGAACTCGATGGACCAAATGGCATCATATTTGATAAAAAATCCACATTTATATAGGGTAGGTGTCTTTACCGCTGGACATATTTGAACTCGATGCAACAAATGGCATCATATTTGATATGATTCTTTGTGAGCGTAATGGTTAAGTATGTTTTTGACAACATTGCTTTAAATTAAAAGAAAATGTATGATTTTGTAAAAATGTCATGTTAAATAAAAATTTTATTTGTAAAAGTAATACGTATATGTCATAACTGTTATGGTCAAATATGATCAAGGTTCTTTGTCCATATGGTCCCAATATTTCATGCGATAAAGTCACCCAACCCATAAGTGGCTTATCGACTAATAAAAGTTGTAACTAAAGGTACTACCTATGAGTATATAAAATATTCTATGTAATTAGACAATTTTGTATGCTTATAGGTACTTGGTCTCTTTAGCTACATTTTACACATGATTAAAGTTGATTTTGGTCCTCTTGTATAAGAGATCTACAATATTATTTAGTTCATTGGGTCCAAATATATTTCTTACGCTATACCCACCCAAGGCTTAAACCTATCATCGAACATCTGAATTGTGAATATCAAAAGAGATGTGCCTATAACAAAATAACAAAATGAATAAATATATTTAAAATATTTTAAAATATATCTTACACTATAACAGTGAGTGGTGGACAAAAAACCTCAATTATATTAAATAAAATAATGAATGTACAAACAATTTATTTAAAAACCGATTAAAATTTATAAACTAGTAAAGCCATCCACATGTCAATACTCTTTCATATGTGAAGTGATTTTATAACTATATGTGAATTCGCCAAGACCAGTCAGGTCACAAATTTGCAAGATACTTTGGACTTTGTTCTGTTATATGAGGCTTGGCGCGAAATTTCAGCTTTCTCTCAACGGGGACATCATCGCCAAGACGTCGCCTCCTCGCGCGCCCTGTCGCCGTCGCCATCGTGACTGTTCTAGCGGTAGCTACTAATATCGAGTAAACGTGGGCGCGCTCGACGCCGGCCTAGTGTGAATTTGCTATCACGGGTCGACGTCGAGGGTGCGAGCACGAGAGTCGTTAAACGTCGTTTTTCTTTTCCCAGATTAAGGGGATGTAGAATACAGATCTCTATTATGCGACCTAACACACCGGCCGGACAGAAGTAATTCGTTATAACTCGATTGTTACTACGATTAACGACTTATTCAAATCCGCTTGCCCTCCGTAATATAATTATCTATCATTCCGCAAAGTTTTGAGGAAAAATTTCAAGGACAATTTTGCCTCAAAACTTTGCAGAACGATAGATAATTACATTACGGAGGGCAAGCGGATTTGAATAAGTCGTTAATCGTAGTAACAATCTAGTTATAACGAATTACTTCTGTCCGGTCGGTACGGTAGGTCGCATAATAGAGGTCGGTATTCCACACCCCTTAAGCAAAATATCATCAGTGCTCTTATATCTTATTGTAATGTTGCAGGTATGTTTCATATCTATTATTTATATATACTTATACAGTTATAGCATTTTTTATATATACTTATACAGTTATAACCTCTATTTATAATAAAAATATATTTTATCAAAGAAGTATAAGACTTAAGTAATATTAATTTTGTTAGCTAATAACGAACTTCAACATTTCAGTAGTGTTTTAAAAAACAGAACTAAGTCTAAAACTTACTTCGAGAGATTATTTGAAATAGTTTTTTCTGAATTCATGCGGGTAGACTCCGTCATCGGTCACCCTGAACACCTGACCACGCATACAATGAGTTTCAATACCTAGAGGCAGAAACCTATGGAGCGCCCCACGTAGACTCCGACATCGGCAACCCTGAACACCTACACCGCGCATTGGATGCGGTTCGAGACCTCTCGACCAAAAACTACGGAGCGCACCGTCTAGACTCCGTTATCGGCCACCGAAAAGAGAAATTTAATTATGAAATAGAAAAAAAGTTAAATTTCTAGTGAAATTTAATTATGAATGACGAAGAAGGTCAGATGAGATTTTGGCGTGAGATCTCACGTGAGATTTTTCAGTAGGGTGATACATTTACAGTCATAATGTTTGTCAATTATGCAAGCACGTACACAGTTGTGAAAATAAAACTTATTTTTTAATGTTGAATTTCGGCTAACTCGCGCGATTATCGCGGCAGAAAATGGTCGATAAACTGGCACGATAATCGCGCGATATTTTTCAATAGGGCACGCGTATACGCGAGTGCGTCAGACGTGTATACAAGGAAAAATACTTATCTATATAATTGCTACCCCAAGAAGGCGGAGGATGCGAGTTCTACGGGTATACGCGAGCGCGTCAGACGTATAAATAATTATTTTCACTTGTATATACGTCTGACGCGCTCCCGTATACGCGTGGAACTCGTATCCCCCGCCTTCTTGATGTTAGGAATTATATAAATAATTATTTTGCCTTGTATAAACGTTTGATGCGCTCCCGCATACTCGTGGAACTCGCACCCCCGGCCTACTTGGGGTTAGGGATTATATAAATAATTATTTTGCCTTGTATACACGTCTAACACTCTCCCGTATACGCGTGGAACTCGCATCCCCCGCCTACTTGTGGTTAGGAATTATGTAAATAATTATTTTGCCTTGTATATACGTCTAACGCGCACCCGTGTACGCGTGGAACTCGCATCCCCCGCCTATTTGGGCTTAAGAATTATTTAAATAATTATTTTGCCATGTATACACGTCTAACGCGCACGCGTATACGCGTCGAACTCGCATCCCCCGCCTACTTGGGGTTAGGAATTATCTACATAATTATTTTGCCTTGTATACACGTCTAACGCGCACCCGTGTACACGTGGAACTCGCATTCTCGGCCTACTTGGGGTTAGGGATTATATAAATAATTATTTTGCCTTGTATACACGTCTAACGCGCTCCCGTATACGCGTGGAACTCGCATTCCCCGCCTACGTGGGGTTAGGAATTATGTAAATAATTATTTTGCCTTGTATACACGTCTAACGCGCACCCGTGTACGCGTGGAACTCGCATCCCCCGCCTATTTGGGGTTAAGAATTATTTAAGTAATTATTTTGCCATGTATACACGTCTAATGCGCACCCGTATACGCGTCGAACTCGCATCTTCTGCCTACTTGGGGTTAAGAATTATTTAAATAATTATTTTGCCATGTATACACGTCTAACGTGCTCCCGTATACGCGTAGAACTCGCATCCCCCGTCTACTTGGGTTTAAGAATTATTTAAATAATTATTTTGCCATGTATACACGTCTAACGTGCACCCGTATACGCGTGAAACTGACATCCCCCGCCTACTTGAGGTTAGGAATTATATAAATAATTATTTTACCTTGTATACACGTCTATCGCGCACCCGTATATGCGTGGAAGTCACATCCCCCGCCTACTTTGAGTTAAACTAAACTTTTTAACAAATAAAATAGAAAACGTAAATTGTATTACTCTTTCGCAAAAAAGTAAAAGAATCCATTTAATCTTTTGATCGGAAAGTATAATTTGTTAGTCTTTATAAAGAGGGAAACGGAGATTTTGTTCTTTAGCAATAGAGTAAAAGTATCAAATTAACCTTTTGAACGAAAAGTATAACTTTTTACTCTTTATAATGAGTAAAACATAGACTTTACTCTTTGGCAAACGAGTAAAAGTGTGAATTTAATCTTTTGAACGGAGAATCTAATTTTTTACTCTTTATAAAGAGGAAAACGTAGATTTTACTCTTTAGTAAAAGAGTAAAAGTATCAAATCATTCTTTTTACCAAAATGTATAACTTTTTACTCCTTGTGAAGAGCAAAACGTAAACCTTACTCTTTCGCAAAAGAGTAAAAGTATGAATTTAATCTTTATAAAGTGTAAAATGCACATTTTAACCCTCTTAACGGATAAAATCTGGATTTTGCTCTTTTATAAAGTAGAAAATTGACGTTTTACACTTAACTTGTCCAATTTTTACTCTTTTGCATTTAGAGTGTACTTCTTTTTTAAAAAATTCACATTTTTCTGGTTCTAATGTTAAATTCGCTTCTCGTAATTTTTGTGCAATTGTATTGAATCTTTCATTGGCTTCTGTCATAGTTTCGCCAAAAAGAATTATATCGTCGATGAATACGAAGCATATCTTATCGATTAAATCGCATAAGACAGTATTTAAAACTCTTTGAAATGTACGCGGTGAGTTTCTTAATCCGAAAGGTAATACTCGAAATTCAAAACGTCCCAATGGATTGATGCTAAATGCAGTTTTATGTATATCACTTGGTTTCATAGGAATTTGGTGAAATCCCGACTTTAAATCTATAACGTGATAAAACTTAGTTTTCCCCAATTGATCGAATATTTCTGTAATGTTTGGGAGTAAATATGGATCTGGAATTGTCTTTTCATTTAGTTTTCTGTAATCTATTACTAAACGCCATCGTTTTTTTCCGTCTGCTAACTGTTTCTTTGCTACAATCCATGCTGGAGCGTTAAAAGCACTTTTTGAGTTTCGAACTAGGTCATTTGTTATTAATTTTTGAGTTTCCTCTATCGCGATTTGTTTTAATTTATGAGGTAAAGGAAATTGCTTTACGTATACGGGTTTATCATCTGTTAAATTTATTTCATGTTGTTCTACATTACATGATCCTAAACTGTCTCCCTCTAGCCAAAATATATCCTTATTTTTCAATACTAGATCCTTAATCATTGTTTTACTATTTTCAGGCAAGTTTTCGTAACATATTTTTTCTAATAATCTTTCTTCTCTATTATATTCTTTAAAATCTTGTACTGACTCATTTTTTCCTATAAAATTTATTGATCCCAAATTTAAAATTTCATTTTCATCTATGTTAAAGTCTTCTGTTATCTGAAAACCTTCAGGTAAATTGTCTATTTCATAAGATATAAAGCTATATTCTTTTTCATTTCCATAGAGTTTATTATAATCTTCTAAATCTACTTCAATCTTTTTATTCATTATTGTCAAAAATTGTTTATAATCTGTTGATTCGATTTCCTCAAAATCGATTGCTTGGTCATTATTTTCAAAAGCAATATTAATATTATTTATTAATGACTTAATATTATTTTCGTCATTTTCCAAAATTTCCTCATAATGTAAATCATTTATATTTTCTGGTAGAATTTCATTTAACATTTTTTTTTGTAAATCCTTTCCTTCTGCCTCTAATATTGGAATCGTATTTAAAATTTTCATAACGTCATCATATAATGTTATTTCTGAATTTATATTTACTTCATTTTTATTGATTAACTCAGGTTCATAAGATATTAAACAAGATGATTTCTCCACTTCATCCTCAATTTGAAAATTTTCAGTTTTTTCGTTTATTTGTATTACTTGTTCACAATCCCTATGAATTACAGGTGTTGAATTTTGTTTTTCATTCGTATCTTTCAACATTTTCTTTAAAAATTCCTTTTATTCTATTGTTACTCTTGATTTGATTTCTTTATCCGTTTTTTGTAGGTTTTCAGTTACTATATTAAGATTATGATTTAGTGTATGGGCTGGTTTTAGCTTGATTTTATTATTATTTATTTGTAAATAACCCTCGTCTAGTCTTAATTTTTGTTCAGTAAAAATTTTAATTCCTAAAATTCCGTCGTAGGGTAGACAAAAATCTTCTGGTGCTACATGGAAATCAATATTCAGTCCATTTATATTCATTTTAATTACTCCTAATGTTTCAATTGTTTTATCTGTAATACCAGATAAATGAATTTTCCTATTTTCTAAAATTATATTAGAAGGTATCTGATTTCCCTTGATAATACTTAACTGAGCCCCACTATCTACAAGTAAATTACATTTTTTATTTGTGTAGTGGTTTTCTATTTCGATATACTGCAGTGAGTTTTCTAATTTCAGAAAATACATTGCAATTTTGGTTGCTGCTATTCTTTCTTGCGTTTTTTCATTTTCAATACTATTTACTTCAAAATCACTTAAATTTATTTCGTTATTATTTATAATTTCTGATCTATTTATTACCTTATGTTTTCCGTAATATTCTTTAAATTCTTTGTAATCAATAAATCGATGTCCGTGTCATTCCCTCCGTTGGTGATACCATCACTATTAAATGTACCTACTTTAATATCTGCGCTATCTTTGAGTGGTTTTTTGTTAATTCTTCTAGTCCACTCATTTCCAGAAGAATTTGTTAGTTTTCCGAAGTTTGTTGATTAAGTACTGATCGCAACGCATATTCCTCAGTTGTGTGATTCGTGTTTTTACAAATTTTACTAAATTTATCTAATTTATTTTGTAGCATCTTGATTTCATGGCAATTGTTTATTTGATGTCCATTTTTATTGCAAAAAGAGCATTTAATTTGTGCCGTCAGATTTTGTAATTTTCTACAATCTTCCAATGTATGCCCGGTGAAATTACAATATTCGCATTTTATACTTTGTGTATTAAAGTTCCCCCGATAATTACTGTTTGAATTCCTTGAAAAATGATGGCTGTTCTGGTTATTTGTTCGGAAAAATCCATTCCTATTTTTATCTCGATGTTCATAGGATTTATTTAAGGCATTGTAATTGTCACTTCGGAATGTACCTTGTTGGTTATTGCTTATTTTCCTACAAGTTTTTGCTGAGTGTCCCAGCATCTCGCAAAATTGACAAACTTCTTTATTCTGAGAGTTTTGTTGTCTATTTTGCATAATTAAAACTTTTACGCTCTCGCAATCCGCGGTTTCGTGACCTTCATCCGCACATATCGCGCACCATATCGTTCCTTTGTTTATCGTGCAGTATTTTATTAAATGCTCGAGGTTGTTGCACCTCTTACACAATGCTGACGGGCAATTTTTAGCTGTGTGTGACGCGCTGCCACAGGCGTCGCATACTTCCGTAATTCTTACCGAATTATTACACGTAAGCGGATCATGTCCTCTTTCCTTACATCTCCAACACAGCTCGTATTCTGTAATAGTAGGACATTGCGTAACCTCGTGCCCCATATTTTGGCAGTATTGACAATGATTACTCTGCATCTTATTTAACTTACACGCATCTATTGAGTGCCCTTCCGTACTACACAATTTGCAAATTAATTTTATTACATGCTTAGTTGTTCTGCAATGATATGATACATGCTCCTTGCTTTTACAGTAGACACATGAAGCTTCCATGCAAAATAATGCTTCATGATTTATTCTCTTACATAATTGGCAAAAAATTTGTTTAATTGTGTTTGGAATTGGAGTTTCGAAATTAAACAATATGCTTGTAGTATCATTTCTTAAGCTATTTTGCTTTTTTAAGTTTGATTCTATTTCAATTGCTTTTTGTACTGCATTATCCATGTCTTGGTGTTCTCCGAGTTCGATTCTAATTTCTTGTTTTAATCCTTTTTTAAAACTACTGAGTATGTCAGTTTTTAATCTAGTTTTATATTCTGTTAAAATTTCTCCTGTTACATTAGGTTCTAATTTTTTTAATTCTATTATTTGTGTACCCAACACTCGTAATTTGTTTGCAAAACATAGTACATCTTCATCTGATTTTTGAATTTGTTGTGTTAGGTTTCCATATAATGAATGTATATTATCCGTTGATGGATATATTTTACGTATTGTTTTAATAAAAGTTTCAATACTTTCAATTTATACATCTGCTAATGCTTTATAAATTTCTCCTTTGAGCTTTATTTTGAGGATCTGTACTAGGTTCGATTCATCATTATTCGATATTATTCTTTTTGCTTGTTTTAATTTTTCTATATATTCTTCTAGTTGGATATTTTTCCCGTCAAAATCCGGTACCAACTTTGCAACTTCTTTAAGTGGTAATTTTAATGCTTGATTTGCCATTTCTGGTTCGAGATTTATTAAATTTTCAATTATTGGAATTTCAGCCTGGTCGTTATTATTCAAATTGTTATCTCTGGCTAAAATCAAACTTTCTTCGTGTAGTATTCCTTCTATTTCCGTGTAGTCGTTTTGTCTGTCGTTTCCTAAAAGTGTTGAGTCGTCAAAAAACGTAAAATTCTGACTTGGTGTGTTTGGAGTATGAAAATTTGTTGGTGATAATATATCCCGTTTTATTTCCGGAATAAAAAGATTATTTATATTTTTATTTGATATGTCTTGTTTTTGTGTGGGGGTTTTAATATTCTGTTTTTTGTTTAAATTGACTGAATGTTGTGCATCTAGTTCGTTATGGTCTATTTTTGAAGTTGATGGAATTGAAAGTATTTCCTCATCTTCCTGTGTTTTTGAGTTAATGTAGATATCCGATGAAGTTCTATTTAATTGTGTATTTGGAGGTGATCTTGGTACTTTTGGTCTTCTTTCAAAAATTTTCGTTTGTTTATTTATATCATCTACTTGCTTTTTAAGTTCTGGATTTCTTTGGGTAGTCCGTCTGGTTATAATCCCTTCGTTTCCCTTATTTTCTATACCTTTCTGATTTGACATGACATATTACTTCTTTGTTTATACTATACTTGATATATCTTTTAAAATATGTTTTTATTATTAATTCCACTATTTTTCTGTATATATTTTGTAATTGTTTATTTCACAAAATAATTTATTTATTTATTTGTCACTTTTATAAATTTTTTCCTTTGCTTAGTTTTTAATGTTTTATCTTTTATTGTTTAAACTGTAATGTTTATTTATGCAATTTTTATTTAATTGATCAATTTGTTTAATATTATTATTCGTTTTCTTGAGCTGCGTTGATCATTATTCTATGTTTATTTTTCGCGTGCTGTATTTTCGATTTATGTGATCGTTGTTCTTAATTTTTTTTGTAATTATAATTTGTCTTTATGATATTTTGTTTTATTTATTGTAGTATTTTCTTTTGGTTTTACTTTTATATCTTTTTATTATTGATTTTTTCCAATTTCTTACTTGTATTAGACTGCTATTTTCGCGTAATATATCTTGATTTCACTCTGTAAATTTATTTTTTCACATGCTATTTCAGCTATAATTTGTTATATAATTTGTTGTTAAAAATTTTTTCTTACTTCTTTGTTTTATTACTCCTTGTAGTGTCGTAACTTTTTTCGTTTGTAATATTTTTATTTTTCAATTTTCTAATCTATGTTAGACTGTATTTGTATTTTGCGTAATATATTTTTGAAAAATGTCATTTGTTTTGTAGAAATTTTTCTTATTTCCGTATTTATCATTTGTTGAATACTTGTTAATAACTCTACGAGCCGTACTTGCTTATCTTCCGAAATTTGGGCGATTCATGCTACAATGATCCCCCCAACTTCTTACTGCAAAGCAAGAAGCTCGGACTTATTCTATGTTAGTTGTATTTATATAAGAAAATTAACTCGTCTTTCAAGAGCTTATTTTATCTACTTTAAAACATTTAAAGTTTGATTTAGCTGATCTAACGAACTTTTCGTTCGACTGTGTACCGGAACCAATGTGACGTTCCGAAGAAAAGTTATATTTATTCTTTAATTTGAAATAGTCTAGTGAACGATTGTTCGATCGGTACCGGAACCACTGTTAAGTCTTGAGTGTCGAGGAATCTACTCTTATATGTGTATTGAAATTTATTTTGGCTTATTTACCTTTTTCCTGTTGAGGGTTTAGAAATAAATACACTAATGCAGTTTCAATCAATTTCACTTCTAATTATTTAACAATTAAATAAATGAACATTTACAATGAATTGATACAAAATCGCTAGTGCTTTACAACTAATTATATTTGATTGGTTCGATTGATGGATAAATAGATGCGTAGTATGCGCGATTAATTAATACCGATATGTTATTGAAATTATTGATATAAGAAATTCTCTTCGTAATTGAATGTAGGGTATTTGACCCGTATAAAATATTCGCTACTCCTTTTGTCGACTGGATTTGTACGGAAATCGCGACTTTTGCACGATTACTAATTTGTGTGTTGAGAGTCGCCGTATTTATTAAGCGGTTAATTTGGGTTAAAGATGATTTTGACGCTGAGTAAAAATCCTCTTTTTAAACAAATTTAGTAAACATTTAAATATCATCCTTTCGATTTCACATTTAAAAGTGCTGATTCTAAACAAAGTTGCGATGAGCGGTTGGTTTCACAAGGTCAGGGGCTCGCTACGTCACGCTGGCTGTTGCGTAGCCGAAATTGCTGTACTGTTAAAATTCGCACTCGCATCGTTTTGAGGGTTAAGAAAAATGAATATTGAAATTTAATAACGTCATTAAACATATACGACATATACGACATTTGTATGTCAGAAAATTACTGGTGATAAATATGCATTGTTAAATTGAATTTAGAGATACGTCACAGACGTAACAGGTAAATAGGAAATTTCATGACCTTTTAGAAAATAGGCCTACCTTCGACCGATGACCAAACCCAGAACAAAAAAAAAAAAAATTATTTTCGATTTTAAGATATTTTTCTTCATTTTTTTTAAACGACTTAATAATATCCGATCGGGCCGAAAAAATATTGTTAGATAGGAAATTTTAAGACCTTTCAGAAAATGGGCCTAATTCCCACCGATATCCAAGCCCAGAGCCAAAAATATTAGTTTCGATTTTTCCATATTTTTCTTTATTTTTTTTAACCAACTTAAAATATCCGTTTCAGCCGAAAAAAATATGGGTAGATAGGACATTT
Organism: Torymus aiolomorphi; assembly: GCA_036365515.1. Lineage (NCBI taxonomy): Eukaryota > Metazoa > Arthropoda > Insecta > Hymenoptera > Torymidae > Torymus > Torymus aiolomorphi. The sequence goes on along the minus strand of CM070877.1, from coordinate 60,242,392 downwards.
CAAGACCTTTCAGAAAATATGCCTACTTTCGATCGATATCTAAAACCAGAACAAAAAAAAAATTATTTTAGATTCTGCCATATTTTTCTTTATTTTTTTTTAATCGACTTAATAATATCTGATCGGGCCGAAAAAAATATGGGTAGATACAAAATATTAAGACATTTCAGAAAATATGCCTCCTTTCGATCGATATCCAAACCCAGAACAAAAAAAAAAAAATTATTTTCGATTTTTCCATATTTTTCTTTATTTTTTTTAACCGACTTAATAATATCCGATCGGGCCGAAAAAATATTGCTAGATAGGAAATTTTAAGACCTTTCAGAAAATGGGCCTAATTCCCACCGATATCCAAACCCAGAGCCAAAAAAAATTAGTTTCGATTTTTCTATATTTTTCATTTATCTTTTTTAACCGACTGAATAATCCGTTTGGGTCGAGAAAAATATGGGTAGATAGGAAATTTCAAGACCTTTCAGAAAATATGCCTACTTTCGATCGATATCCAAACCCAGAACAAAAGAAAAATTATTTTAGATTCTGCCATTTTTTTCTTTATTTTTTTTAAACGACTTAATAATATCCGATCGGGCCGAAAAAAACATGGGTAGATAGGAAATTTCGAGACCTTTCAGAAAATGGGCCTACCTTCGATCGATGTCCAAACCCAGAGCAAAAAAAAATTAGTTTCGATTTTTCCATATTTTTCTTTATTTTTTTTAATCGACTTAATAATATCCGTTTGGGCCGAAAAAAATATGGGTAGATAGGAGATTTCAAGACCTTTCAGAAAATGGGCCTAACCCCCACCGATATCCAAACCCAGAGCCAAAACAAATTATTTTCGATTTTTCCATATTTTTCTTTATTTTTTTTAGCCGACTTAATAATATCCGTTTGGGTCGAGAAAAATATGGGTAGATAGGAAATTTCAAGATCTTTCAGAAAATACGCCTCCTTTCGAACGATATTCAAACCCAGAACAAAAAAAAAAAATTATTTTCGATTTTAAGATATTTTTCTTCATTTTTTTTAAACGACTTAATAATATCCGATCGGGCCTAAAAAATATTGCTAGATAGGAAATTTTAAGACCTTTCAGAAAATGAGCCTAATTCCCACCGATATCCAAACCCAGAGCAAAAAAAAAATTAATTTCGATTTTTCCATATTTTTCTTTATTTTTTTTAATCGACTTAATAATATCCGTTTGGGCCGAAAAAAATATGGGTAGATATGGGTAACGAAAATAGCTACCGACTTTTTTTTTTAAATTGTAGATAATTTTATCCTACATACAGAGAATTCGTGATATATAAACAATATTTGTTCTAAATATTAAAAAATTGAAAATAAACATTTTGAAAATTAAAAAATGGCTATAAAAAAAAATAAAATTTTACAATAATAGAATATTGACCCCAATTGTGGAAGCAAAATCTAAAAAAATGATCATTCTCCCGTTAAAATCGGTCGGGTAGATCATGAGATATCAGCGTATACGGACATACGCGCGCGCGCGCGCGCGCACGCACACACACACACACACACACACACACACACACACACACACACACACACACACACACACACATCCATACAGACATTTTCTGAAAATAGTGTATTTCGATTCCAATTTTGCTAAATAACATTTCTAATACATTATCTCATAAACTTTTTTTTTACTATCACACAGCTTCCTCTAGGAGGAAGCATATCCGATTGCGACGAAAAAAATATGGGTAGATAGGAAATTTCAAGACCTTTCAGAAAATATGCCTACTTTCGATCGATATCCAAACCCAGAACAAAACAAAAATTATTTTAGATTCTTCCATATTTTTCTTTATTTTTTTTTAATCGACTTAATGATATCCGATCGGGCAGAAAAAAATATGGGTATATAGAAAATATTAAGATCTTTCAGAAAATCGACCTATTTTTGATCGATATCCAAACCCAGACAAAAAGAAAATTATTTTAGATTTTTCCATATTTTTCTTTATTTTTTTTAATTGACTTAATAATATCCGTCCAGCCCGAAAAAAATATGGGTAGATAGGAAATTTTAAGACCGTTCAGAAAATGGGCCTACTTCCGACCGATATTCAAACCCAGAGCCAAAAAAAATTATTTTCGATTTTTCCATATTATTTTTTATTTTTTTTAAACGACTTAATAATATCCTATTGGGCCGAGAAAAATATGGATTGATAGGTAATTTCAAGTCCTTTCAGAAAATGGGCCTAATTCCCACCGATATCCAAACCCAGACAAAAAGAAAATTATTTTCCATTTTAAGATATTTTTCTTCATTTTTTTTAAACGACTTAATAATACCCGACCGGCCCGAAAAAAATATGGGTAGATAGGAAATTTTAAGTCCTTTCAGAAAATGGGCCTAATTCCCACCGATATCCAAACCCAGAGCCAAAAAAAATTATTTTCGATTTTTCGATATTTTTCTTCATTTTTTTTAAACGACTTAATAATATCCGATCGGGCCGAAAAAATATGGCTAGATAGGAAATTTTAAGACATTTCAGAAAATGGGCCTACTTTCTACCGATATCCAAATTCGGCGACGAAAAAAAAAAATTCGATTTTTCGATATTTTTCTTTATTTTTTTAATCGACTTGATATTATCTGATCAACTATATAATTGAACTTGCACAACTTCAAAATAAGCTTTAAATACCTGCCAAAGATAAACTTGATATCTCCGGCCAGTTTCGAGTTATGCTGCGGACAAATTTATAACACACACACATACACACACACACTCACGCACACGCACGCACGCACGCACGTAGGCACGCACTCACACACACACACAGACACACACGCACACACACACACTCACACACACACACACATACACAGACATTTTCTAGAAAATGCATATCTCGACTCAGGGAGCTCAGAAATATCGAAAATCATCGAAATCTTGAGGTCGAAAAATTTCACCGTTACCAAGCTTTCTCTTTGAGAAAGCAAAAGTGTGGCTTCAATCGTTTTACGGTGAAAAATTATTTAATCAAGTAAAAATTGGATACATACAACTCTTCAGTCAATAGACATATAAAATACCAAAATTTTAGGACCTCTCCCATTAAAATATTTGCAGTTCCTGAATGTGGAGTTGACGGCAGAGCTCAAAATTTTACATTATGTAGAAAACAGCTTTAAAGATAAAATTACTAAAATACTTTTTTATTTCTTCTTCTTCATTTCTTAACTCCATCTCTGCCCTGAAATACAAAATAGTATTGTTTTTAGCTCAAAATATTTTATATATAGAACAAATATTCTGGTACCTCAGTATATGGTCCATCAGACTTGTAAGTTATGAGCACGCATAGCAGTCATATCCACATCAGTCAGTCAACTTTGTTAAGTGATTTAACATGTAAATCCTTCGGTGCTTTTAAATCCACATGTTTTTAATACTCTTTATCACATATATTAGATTCTTATACATATACTGAGGTAAATAAATAATGTGTTGAGAAATTCAAAATCCTTCATGCATGTTATGAAGCCAGTATCGCCATAACCAAATGCTAAAGAAAAATGTTTATAGCATCAACACTCCTATATTCATCTTCTTTTAATGTCTGATAGGGTGAACTTCTTTACTTTTCCTTCATTATTCTTTTTCACATATAATATTATTACTTAATAAAGAGAATACGACTGATACATATTTATTGCAGTGCATAACTGTTTTTACTTCAGAAAATAAAATGTCAATTATATCATAGTGAGATTCAGGCGATGGCTGATAATAGTAGCTTTCTGGCAGAAGCGAAGGTTCCATAACATTTTTCTGCACAATAGCATATCTTTCGGTTCCTTTAAAAGTTGATTTTAATCTGTAGACTAAATGTTTTTTGTAATTGTCAGTATAGACTTAATTTTCCTTTAGTATCAATCCCTGTTATTTTAAGTATAAAGTTTCCAATAAAAGTTCAAGTCCTAAAAGCTATTTCTAAAAACTTTAATTCACTGTCACTCGCATTATTCAAATACTTCTAAAAACTTATTTAAAATACCTCTACGTATTATAATAAACTAAATATTTACTCCCAAATTCATTGGAAACAATGAAAATTAAGAACAACACTTTGTATAAAAAAGGTGCTGATGTTGATATCACAGTGTTTATATGATATGACAGCTGTGCATGTTTGCATTGCTTGCGGACTTTTACATAGGTTAAAATCAGCTTACAATAAAGGAGTAAGCTGCGAGAGGCTGTCATTGATAAGTCAGGTTGTTACGGTGCCAACTTAACTGCTATATACGTTTTAAATTCAAATTTTTATTTTTGTCAAAAATACCGTCCATAAATTATATTATTTATTTTTTATCTTTATATTAATGTTTAAAATATTATTTTTGGATCTTTTAAAGTATATATAGATATGTAGAGTCAGAATTTTAAATATATTAAGAACAGTGAAATGAAAAAAAAATTAGTAGAAATAGTATATGATTATATAAATATGTATACAAGAGGAAAAATGCAATTTGAACAAAAAACAAATGAAAAGCTTTATCAGTGTTTTGTGTATATTCTTAAGACAAAAATAGAGAATGCTTTAAAACTAATTTGAACATATTCTACAAGTGTATTTTTAGTAAAATATGTAATAAAAAGAAAATTGATTTTTCGTCATTTTAAAGGTGTCCGATCCCCTTAAAAGATTTAAATGTCAACGAACAGTATATTGTACAACAGTATATAATAAGTGACTAAAATAAAAATAGTAACTACAAAATATGGGAAAAAAGCTGTGGTAGAATTGAACAACAGTTTCGACATCTTCTTACCAAAAAAAGCTAGCGATTTATTGGTAAGCAACCCGTATGGAAAAAAAGAAATGTATGAAACCGTATACAACCGTACAAAACTGTATAAAAACGTATAAAACCGGATCTAAACATTGGTTTTTGGACAACTTTATACGTCTTAATACATTTTAATACGGTTTCATACGGTTTCTAACATTTTAATAGTTTTCTACCATTTGCAACGATTTTATACAATTTCATACGGTTTTTTTTACGTTTTATAGAATTTATAAAACGTAAGAAACGTAAAAACGTAATTACGTTTCTATAAACATGAAAACATAATTTATGTATTTATTTTTCTATTTATTTTTTTTAGTTTGTATGAAAATGTATGAAACTGTATAAAAATGTATAAAACCGTATACAAATGTAATAAATTTGAACAAGTCTACGGAAATATACAGAAATATACATTTTATACGGTTTCCTATGTCTTGTTACATTAACCTTTTTACAAACTTGACATGGAAGAATTTCTGAATTGTAAGAAAATGTCTAAAAATGTATTAAACTGTATAAAAATGTATAAAACCGTATAAAATATGTCAAAAAACCAATAGAAAGGTTCATTTTTATACGTTTTTATACGTTTTCCTACGGTTTGATCAATTTATTATTTCCATACGGGAATGAAACTTTATAGAATCATCTTCAAGAAGAAATTCAAGAAAAAGAAAGTAGATAAGCAACAGGGCTTCTGGAATCACAGGATTTCTGGAGTCAGTATACGAGGGTCATTTGACAAGTACCTAGCCTCACCGCCAGATGGTGCCACTATCGCACCAGAAATACACAACAGTGTAGTATCTTCCTGTAAACGGTTACAGACGAAATTTCAGCCGGATCGGAGTTGTAGTTTATTTTTGAGAGTGTGTGAAAGCAAATGTGTCCGTTGATTTTTGAAAAAATGGAGAAAGAACAATATCGGTCGGTGATTCGATTCTTGTTTTTGGAAGGGAAATCGCGCAGTAAAATTAAAGAACGCTTGGATGCAGTGTATGGGGATGCTTTTCCTTCGATGGCGACCGTTAAATTTTGGTATAACGAGTTTCAACGTGGTCGTACGTCGGGTTTTGATGATCCACGCCCAGGTGCTTCGAAAACAGCCACTACGGAGGAGAACGTGACAAAAATACACGATATCGTTTTGTCAGACCGCCGATTAAAGGTGCACGAGATAGCTGCGATAGTAGGCATCTCAGAAGAACGCACGTGGCATATCCTACATGAGATTTTAGGCATGAGGAAGCTGTCAGCAAGGTGGGTGCCGCGTTTGCTGACTGCAGACAACAAGCGCAACCGTGTGACCAGTTCAGAGCAGTGTTTGGAGCTGTTTAATCGCAATCCAAAAGAGTTTTTGCGTCGTTACGTGACCGTCGACGAAACATGGATTCACTACTACACTCCAGAGACCAAGGAGCAGTCAAAACAGTGGACCTTACCCGGTGAACCTGCTTCAAAGAAGGCGAAGACGGTCCCGTCGGCCGGAAAGGTGATGGCCACTGTTTTCTGGGATTCTCAAGGTGTGATTTTTATTGACTATCTGGAGAAGGGCAAAACGGTCACAGGACAGTACTACGCCGAACTATTGAGCCGATTTGACGCCGTATTAGAAGAAAAACGGCCCCATTTGTCTAAAAAGAAAGTGCTTTTCCACCACGATAATGCACCGGCTCACACTTCTGCACTCGCCACGGCTAAATTGGTCGAATTACGCTACGAACTGCTGCCCCATCCACCGTATTCTCCAGATTTGGCTCCGTGCGACTTTTTTTTGTTTCCGAACCTAAAAAATTCGCTCGCCGGGAAGAGATTCCACTCCAATAACGAAATAATCGCCGCCGCGGAGGCCTATTTTGCAAACCAAGAGAAAACATTTTTTTCAACGGGGTTAAAAAAATTGGAACACCGCTGGACCAAGTGTATTCAACTAAAAGGAGACTACATTGAAAAATAAATTTTATTTTTTGTAAAATTTTGGTGTTTTCATTTGTAGGCTAGGTACTTATCAAATGACCCTCGTACCTTCTGCGATCAAGCCCGACTGCAGTTCTGCGATCAGCTGGTTGATCGCAGAAAGTATACTGACTCCAGAAGCGTCATGATGTCAGAAGCGGCATGATTCTAGAAGCGACACGAGCGGGCAGCGGCCAACGTTTCGCAGCAGGCGCGTGGCCGGTGGCGGGCAGTCAGCGGCGAGCGGCTCGCAGCTGGCGGTCAGCGGTTTGATAGCTTATATACTGATAAATATTTAAAACTGTTTATAACCCTTTTGCTCGGGCATAGAGCGCGTGTTTGTGGAAAATTTGTCTGCACAATTTTTCCACTACGACTTTTGATTCTTCTCGTTCTTGTCGTTGATTAGTGAATGTTGCTCAGGAGCAACGGTCGAGCTGCTTTGACCCATTATTATGGAATGAAAGCCTCTAGCGACGTCATCACGCTTATATATATATAACCACGACTGACTGCTTGCGAGAGCACCGTAGCCACCTAGCGGTCAGCTATATGATTAAAAAATTTTAAGGTGGATAGGAGCCCCACCTCGCTCCTATCCTGTGAGGTTCTACCTGTCTATCAACCCCTCCATTACCCTTAAATTTTTATTCGTCAATATCTTTCTATTCCATAACGTCTTCCATGTTGGAATCATTCCATTGAGGAATTGCTTCATGCGCTTTACGTTGTATAGGGCACAAGTAATTTTGCAAGCTCCATTATGGTTATTACATATAGTCACTGATCTTGGATAGTCGAAAGATGGATAGTTTATTTCGTTGATATCGATAACATTAAAATTAAAACGCTCTAACCACGACTTTTTTATTTCACCAATAACGAAAATTCTTTTAGCATCTTTGAATGCATCTTGAAGAATTTTTCCGATGTCAGTATAGTCATAATCACCACTATTCCACGATAGTCCATGATAGCAAAGTTTTAACCACAAATTTTCATGTTTGTACTTGTCTGTTAGTTTTCGCCAAGGAAACGGCGATTTGAAGAGGTGCACTACAGGCACATCATCGTCATTGAGTGAGACAAAAGCCAACTCTTTGAGAACAAAATCATTGCCAGGCTTCTTAAAGCCCTGCATATCCACTGCGTAGTTCATGGCAAAATTTCGCTTCGAATTCCAAATGATGAATGACAAGGAGCTAGAGGCTCGCTCACCTTATATACTCCTTAAAATTTCTGCACGTCGCCGCTTACGGGACTATATTGAACTATGCGATCGTGTAAGATCAAGCAGTAGGCTGAAGTTCCAGCAGGAAAATTTTCCTTTGCTTCAAATTCCAGACGAATGTCTACAGGGGCGCTCTTTAATGATTCGTTTTGTTTTGAACAGTCTATCACTATTAGGGGCACGTAAATGAGATATTGCGACTTTTTCAACATAGATTCTGGATCTTTACCATAGTAAGAATTTTGAAAATTAGCGTACATATCGTAGAGCATGGCAAATTGATTACGATTCACATCGAGGTTAAGATTGCCATACGGATATGACTGAGAATTGAGAAAGAGTTTTACGTTTGTAAGATTGCAATGATCGAACTGACTAGCATTTGCAGCTCTTCGATCTTTTCTATTAGTTTAAAAACCTAAGATGACAAACCGTGGTTTTTCAAGTTGATTTGATGTTTTAACAGTCCATACCTGTCTTGATGTAATCGGAAGTAGTGGATACTCGTACAATTCCCACGTGCGAAAACTCATGGCAATAGGACGATCTTTCCCAACAAAATCTAGTAGGCGAATTTTGTTAGAGTTCGATGCAACTACGTATGGCATTAGTCATTCGATTCTAGTTATTTCATCATTAAAGTCCTCGTAACCCTCTGCATTTTCTACTCTTATTGTTGTTTGTTTAACGGCGTTTAAGTCGTTTCTCGATCTCATAAGAACGAGTTCATGCTTTGCATTTACTACAATTTTACGATAGTCCTCTGTGAAGCCAAAAATTAGGCTCAATGGAATCGATACATTAAAGTAACCAGCATTATCAACAATATTCTGTGTTTCTTCTATATCGATCCAGCCCACATTTTCAATGATGAAACTCTGAGTCGGATTGAGTGTCATCCAGCCTTTCATGAGAGTGGTTGAAACAACATTTTTACACTTGTCTATCTCAATGGCATTCAACTCATATCTGATTTCTTCAAACAAGTGACAAATGGCATTATTCACAAGTTTTGTATTTGTAGTGGGAGTATTATTAGTTTTAACTAATCGTCCGCATATATGTAATGCACTGCGAGAAGGTAAAAGACATAAATCTTAATGTTGAATAGATATGCGAATTTCATCGCTGTTGTTGAATGATGCTGTATACGGTTGATGAGCGTGAACCTCATAGTGCGCTATGGATTCATCAAAAGTTACAGGTGTTTGTATGCTTAGAATTTCTTCCATTTCGTTGAAAGCAGCAAAAGATGATACAAGTTATTTTCCACCAAGTACTACTTTTAAGCCTAGACTTTTTAGTTTTTGTATGCTCTGACGTGTTAGCGCCTTCACAGTTCGTTGATGACTGATGCGTGGCGGGTATATTTCTCTGCTTATATAGTTTTTGTTGTAAACGATTCCCACTATGATTGTCGAATATGCAATCTTATAGTTATAACTTCTCCGCGGAAATTTACTAAATCTCCGTCTTGATCGATGATGCGTACTTGCAAATGATCTATACGTTTTACCGCAATCGGTAGGTAAATGACATGCGAGGGAACTTCGATGATTTTATACCCCGGAAGTACTGCAGGGAAAAACTCATGTATCGTGTGTACTTTTTTGTCGTTTATGTATGCTCCCGAAGTGATATTACACTCGACTCTCAAAGCGTTGATTTTGAGAATTGTAACAGGTAAATCTGAATTATGGACAACGTTCGGTTTGAGAATACGTCTGGTGAAGCCCAGTAGACGACCGAGTGAATTTTCAGGTCGAAAATCTATAGGCTGACTACACTTGATTGTACAGCGAAGAGTATTATTATTAAGCTTTAAATTGAAAGCAATGTCATTGTGCGCTAATTTTTTTACGAAGGAATTTGTCAATATCCTCAATTTCATAACTTCCTACTGGAAGAAGGACAACGTTTCAACCTACGTAAAACTTATTATTGTTACTATCTATATTGGGGATTGAATTAAATGTTAAAAGTTCAACAAGCCCTAAAACAAAATTTTTGTTCAGCGATAGCTCGATTGGTGGAAAATACTGTGCTTCTAGTGTAGACGATGTACCTGAAAGTGTCAGAGTTAATGAACCTTCCACGACAGCTTAAATGAGAATGAAACAATGTTTCCCCCACCTCTCCTTATATAGCCTCACACAAGAATTTTAGACAGAAGTGACCGCAATTGTATGTGTCAAAATCTTGATATCTTTCATGATTATATTTAACTTCGTCTACTCCGAAGTATAATATTAAATCTAAAGGTGGTCGGAGATCGCCAAAACTATCGAAATATATAACATTTTTGCCTCTTTTTCTATATGCAACCCAGTGTGTCCCAGGGCCGCTAGCGTCATCAAGATTAACTATAGCGGATTCACTATAGCGTGGCCCAGAAGCCGGTAATGCATTTCTCATAAATACTCCCCGAAAATTAGATATTTTTAAAAGTTTTGCATATTTTAATATATCCGCATCGGTAAGTGCTCGCTGAGGTAATTTCATGAACTTTTTTTTTTTTAAATGAAGACCTAGCTCTACTTTGTGTGGTTTAAGATATAAGCCATTGCCCAACGCTACACTTTTCATAGTTTTATTATGCCTTTTATTTTCTTCCAATTGCTCCTTAGCGGCTTTTGCGTCGTTTACAGCTTTTACTATTCCAGCAGCACCACCAGCTAGAGCGCCAGTTGCACTCAAGCCTACAAATAGAGGTATGAGAAATGGCAATACCCCTCCTGTTTTCATGGGGACTGGTAAAATACGTGGAATTTTAATATTCTTTTTACCTCCAGCTTTTTTAACAGCGCTCCGAGCTTCTTTCAAAGCCGATCGTATGACTGTTAGAGCGCAGTTACTTGACGTTGATTTAACGGCACCAGCTTTGATAATTTTTTTCAAGGAAATTTGGTTTCTCTTCTTAGCTTTTAAACTCATTCCCAATTTTTTAGCGTTCTTTCGCTTTCTCTTTTTACTTTTCTTCTTCAAACCCATACCAAATCTAGATTTTAATTTCATAGTATTAGTTATAGCGTATGCAGCCGCTTTTTCGCCAAAATTAGTGTCTTTTGATTTAACGCGAATCCAAGCTTTTTCAGCTAAAATTTTATCTGCGACGTTTCTCACTTGAACGGTTTCACGATTTCTAGAATAAGCTATATCGTGCTCCTTGCAAGCAGCGTCTAGTGGATTAATTCCAAGATCTCCTCTAGCTAAACGTTTTGCCAACTTAGTGCCTGGACCACAGTACTGATAACCGGGTATGTGAAGTTCAAATGGAAGTTTATTAATAATTTTATTAACTAAACCGCGTCCACGCTTGTGAATGGTCATCACTCTTCGAAAGTCAACAGGCAACTGATCGTGGAAGCTATATAAGACCGTTAGTTATACTCATAGCCATCAGTCGTAATTTGGTTGTCATAGAGCAAAGATCATGAACTTTAAAGAACAATCGGTAAAGCTGCCAATAGAAAATTTTGATGCACTTGTAGAGCATGATAAAAGAGCAAAGCGACACGACGATCTACTTCCTGATAGTATACGAGCCGTCTTCTGCGGCCCCTCAAACTGCGGAAAAACAAATAGTTTACTTACTCTCATAACACATCATAGTGACGTTAGATTTGAAAACGTATACGTCTACTCAAAGTCTCTCAATCAGCCGAAATATAAATTTTTAAATGAAATCTTAGAACCTATAGAAGGTGTACAATATTTTCCATTCAGCGAACACGATTCAGTTGTCGATCCTGACCACGCACTTCCAAACTCTATCATAATATTTGACGATATAGCTTGTGAAAAACAAGATAATGTTAGAGCCTTTTTCTGCATGGGCAGACATAAAAAGGTTGATTGTTTTTCTCTATGCCAAACTTATGCTAACGTTCCAAAACATCTTGTCAGAGATAATGTAAACTTACTTGCTATTTTTAGACACGATGAAGTAAATCTAAGGCATATCTATGATGATCACGTAAATATCGATATGACCTATGGACATTTTAAAGAATTATGCTCTAAGTGTTGGAGAGATGATAAGCATGGTTTTCTAGTCATCGATAAAGATCGAGGAATAAATGATGGTAGATTTCGCAAGGGTTTCGACAATTTTGCTATAAATATAGCATCCCCATAGGTAACAATCAACAGTTTCTGACTGAACGTTGAAACGACAACATGGCTGACTTTGAACGAGAAAAAAACGTGCTTCGTCAACTTGTTAAGGCACGAGATGCGATTAAACGCAAATATAGAATATTAAAATTTGGGAAAGACAATGTCGAAAAGATTTTAAATGAAACATTCAAACCAATAGTTGACCCGCTTCAAAAACTTGTAGCTCAGAAAACTGATCAACAAAGTAGTCTCGAAGATAACACCGTCGAACAAGGTAGCGTTAAACAAAATGAAAGTTTTGACAGTGAGTTTAATGATACAATACAGAATGTCCACGAGACATCTTTCGAAACAGCAGGTAGCGATATCGAAGATGACTCTGATTTATACATCAAGGCCCTGAAGCTCAATCAACCTCAGTATCTTCACAAAATTTATGGAGTACGAAATGAAAACGGTAAATTTTTTATTGGTAATTTACCGATTAGTTTTCATAATAATAAAATTAAAATTAACGGAGTAGCATACCCGAGAACTACAGGATTACTCGAGTTACTCATAGGAAAACAACCAAATAAAAATAATATAAGTTCAGATGATTTAAAAAATTATCGCAAAATTTTAAAACTATCGTCTGCCAATAAAAGGCGATATGACAAGAACGGAAAGATTCGTTTTCATAATAGTAATAATTTAATAATATTATTGCTCCAATGTTCAATATTACCTTGAAAACAATTACCGGAGAATCGATTAAAGGTGGCTCATTACCTCGTTATAAAATTGCAAAAAACAGACTGCTTTAGACTATGTGTACTGGGACGATTCAAACAAGCTCGTTGACCGTCTTCACTTACTAGTAGCAGAAAGATCTTCCGGAAATCCAAGTCATGTAAATGAGATACACTCTATAATCGAAGAATTGCCCGAAGCAGGCTATATATATTGAGCGCACACGAATATATGACTCATTCTCAAAATGAGCGTTGACGTGTTTGGACGTAACCTTGGAAAAACCGAAGGTAGTCGAGGGCCTCCTGGCGTTGGCTTTAAAGTCACATCTGAAGGACACTTCGACATAGAAAATAAAAAATTATGTAATGTTGCCGAACCTCAACAGCCGAGCGATGTTGTTAATTTAGAGACACTACGAAACATTATTCAAATAGAAATTCGAGGAATGACAGACATAACTACAAGACTTAGAACTAGTCTGGATGATATACATAAGATAGTTGACACTCACAGAGCTGAAGTTGATGCACATATATATCAAATAAAAGCTGACAGTTTGACTATAAATGAGGCTATGGCACAAATATTCAATCAGTAATTCCACAAACATGGAACATGAAAGACTAGTTGAAGAACTGCACAAACCTGCAAGGCGCAACTACACACGTCGAAACTTTGACGTGCGTGGTTTGGACGAAACTTGGCAGGCAGATCTTGTCGAAACGATTCCTTACGCTTGCGACAAAAAGGGATATAGATACCTGTTCACTATAATCGATATTTTCTCCAAATATGCATGGGCTGTTCCTGTAAAGAGAAAAACAGGCAAAGATGTCTCGGAAGCTATGAAATCTGTGCTGATTAAAGGCAGCCAAGGCTGGTTAACCAAAGAATCACCATACCGACAGAATTCTATAACACAGATTTTCAAAAACTTATGAAAACACACAAAATAAAGTTATACTCAACCTATAGCAATCTAAAAGCAGCGATATGTGAACGCTTCAATCGCATGCTAAAAAGTGAAATGAGGAAAAAATTCAGTTTGAGAGAAAACTACAAGTGGCTAGATATTTTACCTGTTTTACTTACCATGTACAATAATCATAAACATCGTACTATCGATGCGAAACCTAAAGATGTAACAGCCAGTAAGGAAGCAGATATATTAAGAAAATTTGCCTGTAAAATAACTAAGAAGATTAAGCCAAAATTTAAAATTGGTGACAAAGTTCGAGTGAGTAAGGCTAAAGCAGTATTTGATAAAGGATATGCTCCAAATTGGTCTACAGAGATAGTTACAATTGTACGTATAGCAGCTACAAATCCCACGACTTACCATCTGAAAGACTATCAAGATCAGCCCGTCTCAGGAGGTTTCTACGAACAAGAACTACTCAAAGCCATATATTTATCTTGTAGAAAAAGTAATTAAGAAAAAAGGAAGTAAAATTTTTGTAAAATGGCTTGGCTTTGATAATTCACATAATAGTTGGATTGATAAAAAAGATATGTAATCATGCAACATATTGTTAACCATGTAGTATAAAAACATGGAAAGTTAATAAAAACAATTTTTTAAGTTTGAACAGAGAAGTATTTTATTCATTGATGTACTTCTTAAACTAAGTAAAAATATTTATACTTTAACTCATCATAATTTTTTAAACTAAAGATTAATTACATTTACATCACTAATTAACTATTTTTATAACGTTTCTAACTATATTTACATCACTTATTTTCCGTTAAATTCAATCTTTGATGCACCAAGTTATGAACAGTTCGTATTTGTTTGCTGCATCAGCTAAATTGTTGAAGAAGTTGTCATCTTCTAGTAAGGCAACTGATACTTTCTTGGGTAGAAATATCTCGACTCACTTTCTAGCTCGGCAACGACTTTTTCTCCATATTTCGTCGTCACGATTTTTAATTTGGTCACCATAAATTTGGCTCCTTGTGGTAAATCAGAGTTTTTTTGTGGGAAGGAATTCGCCACGAGCGATCGCATTCAGCTTTGCAAGATCCATCTGTAACATAAATATATAATTAAGTTAATGTTTAGCAATGAAATGTAATCATTTTCTTTCTCTTAATGCAACACTTACCTTAGATTTCTCTCAAATTTTTTTACTATCTGGTTCCTCAAGGATTGTCTTCGAAGTTCTCTTAAGAGGATTGCCTACGAGAAGTAGTTGTCGAGCTGTTAAGGCCGACTGCTGAGCAACAAGCAGCAGATATTGTGAAGTTAGATGCCGATTGTCTTGGTGCTCTATTTGCTGCTGACTACTGTTGCTGCTAGACGGTTCAACTGCTCGAGTGAACTCTGGCTGTCGCTGCTTCTCGTTAAATAGTGGAGTCCCCACTACTACCGCTGCGGCATTTGGCGGCTCGACCCCCTTCTCCTCCCGAGATACTTCGTCATTGGCCGTCTCTACTGCGGAGTTTGTCGACTCAACTCCCTCCTCCTCTCAAGGTGCGTCCTCATTGGCCATCGCTTCCTCCACCACTATTTTATAGTGGCCGCAGGGTAGGGTATGTGTCGTGCCATGCTGTAGACATCGCTTGTCATCGTGAGCACTCAAGGCAATCTTCTTTTCTTTCTCGGTGTGAAGATTGTGATGCCGAGATCGAATGTTATGCTGCTCACAAGTGATGATGATGTTCTCGCGAAGACATATGATGTAGTCGTCAGGGGTGATCATGGCTTTAACCGCAGAAGGCTTGACACCTTTTGCCTTCTTTATAGGTTTCTGGTTCTGTACCTTGATGCTGTACATCTTGCTTCGCAGCCCGATAAATTCCAACATGATCTCACCGTTGCATTCATCTTTCATCAAGCTAACTTTCTTTTTATTGACTCGCGGCATGTTGAACGGGTTGATCTCCGGATAGTCTGACGTGTCGAATTCTTGAATATCCTGTCGCATTACGTTGTGCATGTCGACACCTGTTATCTCATACACCAGACTATCCGTGTCGGTGTTAACAGCTTGCCTTGGTCTCCTACACGGTCTCGTATGTAATCATAGTGGAACCTATACACAAGCGTTTTTGACAGGTCCAGAACTGCTAATCCTATGTAAATTGGTTTTCTTATGGAGATCTCCGTGCGCAGGAGTTGTACAGCAACGAGGTTTTCGTCAAAAATATCACTACTGTGAAAGTTTGGTTTAGCAATAAGAGCTTCAGCACCATAATGACCTCTCCACTTGGTGACTAGCTTCAGGTTGACACGTTTCCTCTCGTTCTCCATAGTTTTGCCATAAACAGCGTTGTTGAATAGTTTGAAAAGCATTTTTTCAAACTCGTTTTTGGGTTCCTTCCTTTTGGCGCTATTCAGATCTATGAACTTTTTTAGCTAAGCACTCTGATTGAATTTGATCGCTCGATGCACTTTGACGAGAACTAATCCATGTTTCAAAGCTTGCTTAAGTGCTCGATAGTGAAGCACATAACGATTTTTATCGTGAAGCGTAGTCAATAATTTATGCTGCTTTGAACCTGGAAGCGCCATGTGCTCAGCACAGAATGGTAAGTCTTTGTGAGCATCATGTAGAGCTTCGGGATACTTCAGATCAACCTCAACAAAGTACCCAAAGGCACAGTCGTCAGGGATATCGAAGAAATTTGGCTCACTCACATTGTTCACCCATTGAAAGCCTCCATAAGGTAAGGACTAGTCATCGCCCAACCATATAAATTGTTGACGTCGAAATACATTAAATATTTCTCAGGTTCGTCAACATTATAACCTTCCTTCATGTATCGGTTGTTCGCTTTAGCGTAGCGATTACAGCATTGACTGATTCCTCCCCGAATTCCTCGTTCAATAAACATTAACATATCTATGTCTGTGAGAAGCTTGAGTTGAATCTATAAAAAGAAAAAATTAAGTATATCGAAATGAGAATTTTATTTTAATTAACAATACCTGACTGTTATTTCTAAAGTTTTCAAACACTTCAGCCAAGAGTATGACGTCTGTCTTGAGGTATAAGTCAGAATACTGCCCAAGATCTTGAACGTTAAAACTCTGCCAAACGTTTTGAGCATGCTCATAATCCTCGTTGCTGATGTTAGTATTGTACAAACTACTGTAGAAGTCGTCCTTCGAAGGAAGATTTGGTTCTTTCAGCTTCTCCATTGATGAGACATAGTCATAAGGAAACACTCCTTTTCTTTTTAAGAGAGCAATCTGTTCATTAGTGAATCCATCTTGCTTAAACAGGCGCTCTAAAGTATCAATCTCCAAATATTGCGACAACTTATCCAGAGACGAGGCCATGAATTTGAAGGTGTCGATAAATCTCAAATTTATGTCTGTACCTTCCACAAACTTTGTAAAAGAAATATATTTCTCCTTTGTTTGTGGAAGAAGTGAAACTCGTCCGGGGAAGCACGTTGATATTTCTCTAATAAAAAGATGCGAGTCATATCCGCTCAAGTTGTGAAACACTACTGGGATCGTTCTCGAATCTTGAAAACTGAGGTTGCATTTATTATGTGCAGATCTGCGATATCTTTTTTTTTTTATTTATTTATTTATTTATTAAACCAGAACAAAATTACATAGAGTAAAGTCCTCAGAGATAGATATTAACTACCTGTACGAGGGCTGGTACATGAATACTTAAGACTATACTTATACACTAAAGCTTATATACTAAGTATTAAATATTTAAACCTTAAACATTTAATATTGTCAATAGAATTCTCAAAACTTAACGCAAGTAAAACAATATGTATACATTTGTTTATTATATATATTTTTTAGTTTAGTTTTTAGTTCATGTTTCCTATTAACACTTTTGCAATAGAGCTTTTTTAAAATTTTCAATCTCACTGCCAAAGTTTGTATCACTTAAATTAAAAGTTTGTTGATCCCTCTTGCGTATTTTTGGTAGGCGAACTGAGGCTGAGGTCTTGTTGTGAGTAGAATCTAGATCTTGTTGTTATCGATGTAAGTGAAGACGAACTTACAAGCCTGGGTTTTGCCAGTATTAATTCAGTTCCGCCCACCTGAGTTTGTAATGTAGTTGGTGATTTAGTTAACTCTTGCGTCCGTTTCTTGAAGTTATCTACCTTACCGAGGTATCTCGGTAAGTCAGGTTTTATTATATATTCAGTAGTGTTCATAGCCTTGTTTACCTTAGCATTCAAAATTTTGCATTCTTGTCTGTCAGTGGTAACATGATCAGTATTATAGTCGTTTCCAAATGTCTTATTTGAGAAGCTACAGTTGACGCAGCACTGTTTCTCTGATGTGCACTTTTCTGTTAGATGCGTTCCCGCACATTTTAAACAGGTTGGGCTGTTCTTACACCTTTGGCCATTATGACCCAATCTACCACACTTATAACATGGTTTCACATTTATTATATCGTAAACTTTGCAATTCTGATAACCAACGAATAATCTGTCTTTATTTTCTTTAATATGTTTGTGCATTTCACCCGTTATTTGCATGATGACCGTTACTTTACTGCTTTTGTCATTGCCAGCTACGTGTAATACGTTACCCTTTGTATCTAAATTTGAAAAATTTCTTTGGTTTATGTCATTTTCGATTGCTTTTATATCAGACTTGAATTCATTTTCGATGCCAGTTATTCTTATGACAGGCTTACTAAGCTGTTCTTCTTCGACCTTGTAGAGGTGGTTGAGCTTGGCGTCTAGTAATCTTTTTGCTGTCTTGGCACTTTCCTGGTTCATGCATGTTATTGAAATTACATCTTTACTTTTCATATCAATTTTTTCGTTTGGATTGATTTTTCTTTAAGTAGATAGTGGAATACTTTTTCCTTTATCACCGATTTCTCTTCTTTGTCTTTTCTTGTCACTACAATTTTCGGCACTTTTTTGGATTGTGGTATGTGTATCTTTTTTGACATTATATCTGCATATGTTTCCTTGTATTTACTCGGTCGTTCTTTTTCTTTCGTTAGAATTTCGTTTAAAAGCAGATTTTTATGTTTCAATTCAGTATTTAGTTCCCTAAGCAGCTGGTTTTCTGTTATTAGTGCACTTACTTTATCACTGTCCTTGTCTTCGCATGTAGTCTCATCCAGCTCATCAACTTGCATTCTGTTTTCTTGAAGGAGGCCTTCATAGTTGATTTTAAGTTTACTGTACTCTGATTCTATTTTCCTATAAATTTTACTAAGATTCTCAATCGCTTTAGTTTTGGTTTGCAGATCTTCTTGTAGTTTTAGTAACACAGCACGTGCGGGATCTTGATTTGAGGTTATGTTCAAATCGTGTTCATCACAAACAACTAACACACTGTTTATGTATCTTACATTTTTTTTTTCTATTAAAGTCACTTTTATGAAAAACATTGCAACACCATATACATACTACCGTTTTAACCGCTTGCGTATTGTGACATCGATAGTATATATCGGGAGGGACTGCCTCCGGTGGCAGCCCACTATCCTCCATCTTGGATCTCATCTTGGATCTCATCTGTAATAATTTAAAAAAATAATAAACAATTTATAAGAATAGAAAATTAATAATACTCACTTTCCAGTAAAGTGACAGTGGCCGCGAACTCTCTTGTCAGCGTCAGTGAATGGCATCTCACAAATATGGCATACACGAGCGCCGTCGAACTTTATTATTTCGAGAGGTGTTAAGTCGTTCATTGGCCGTGGATTTTTGTATGCATTATTTAGTTTCAGAGCTAGAGAGTGAAGACTTTGCACAAACCATTTGGCCGGAGTTTCGTCTTCTTCTCCCTCCTGCCTGTAGCTTTTATATTCGGAAAGGCTGTTATCATAACTACATTTGACAAAGAAACCCACACTAAATGGTTGATGATGCTGATAAGCTCGTTCACTGTCACTCACTGACTCTAATATACACTCAAAGTCCGCGTATATTACAAATGGAACTCGATTTTTACATCCAAAATTTTTAAACTGTAAAATATTGTCTTTATCTGAAGGAAGCATAATTTTATACTTGTTTATTTGTTCGCAGTCAGTCGTATGTTTCGTCAGCTTCTCTTCACACCAGAAAAAATTCAAACATCTGTCACAGATATAACTCTTGTGCTTGTATGCAGACACCTGATTTCGTACGAGTCTTGATAAATTTTTTATCCATACATAGTGCGTTTTTAATACTATGTCAAAACTGTCATGAGTCTCTTCCTCCTCCTCATCTTCATATTGGCTTTCAACAAGAAGTAAGTTAACATGCTTTTCTTTCTTGTAAGATGTCAAGTGACGTGGTAAAACGGCAAAAATTTTTCCTTTTTTCTTTAAATAATAGACATTTATCGAGACATCATTTTGTTTTTCAAATTTTCCTATTTTTCGAGGATCTACAGGGAATGCAATACCGCCCTCAAAGTTGAGTTCATTTTTGTATGGAACGTATGAACTTACTCGATTTATATTTATATTAGCGGGGTGTAACGCTGATAGAACCGCCCATCGAAAACATTGATCATCGTCATTTTTTACATTAACACATGCCTTCATGTTTTTAATAAATAGTGGCAAATCTATATAAGAGCTTCCCCTCATAGGATTGTACTTGTATATATTTATAACTAAATTTAAAATCGATTTGAGAGTCCAACCCGATTCCCGTTCTTGAAATTCTTCCATTTCAGTATCGATAGGTTATGATAGTATTCAATATGATAGTACATTCATGACAAACTACTCATTTAAGTCTGTCGTTGAATAGATGGGGGCAGTCTTTGTATTAAAATATTTAATATCGACAGTTTCCTCGTCATCCTTCACTATTGTATACTCAGCAGCCAAGACAGTATTAACTTTGAGAGCAGGCTGTTCCTCGAGAGCTCCAGTCACTTTCGCGATAAACTGCTTTTTAGGATCTTTCATGAAAGCTAATAGATCAAGATACCTTCGGTTAGTAATGACTCCTATCTTTATTCTGTTTTCAAAGGCTGATTGAACGTCGTCCCAAACGACTGCAGGATTATTCTCTGCAGGATTATTTTCTTCAGGATTATTCTCATTTAGACCCGCACCTACGTGACGTTCACTCAACAGATGCAGAACGCTGTTAATAAGTGCGATTACAGCTTGGAGATTCTGCTTATCGAGCACAGACAAGTTTTGCGATGAATTTTGGACTTTGAGTAGAGCAGCTTGTCCCATCTCTACGTATGTGTTGATATCATCATCAGCGCGACCACTGAGTATGGCATGGTACGCTCTCCATAATGTAAGAGCTGTGTCCTTACAATCGTGAGCAATGTTAGATTGATTTGGGCTACAGGCGACTGCAGGATTATTCGCATGATTTGAGGTACTCGGACCGGCGACTGCAGGATTATTCGCATTAGCACTTATACGACGTTCTCTTATCAAACTCCTCACGTTTTTTTATAAGCGTAACAGCAACTTCAAGTTGCAGCTTTTCGGCCTCTGAAAAGTTTCGTGAGGAGGAGGAGGAGGAGGAGGAGGAGGAGGAGGAGAAGGAGGAGGAGGAGGAGGAGGGGGGGGGGATACGTCGCCTGCGACGTATTATTCCGTCGCAAACGACTCCTCTCAGACCTGCGGTTCTTACGTTTTCGGGCTTCTGGTGCGGCATTCATAATAGCGCTGGGAGAAGACTGATGGTGAGCTCCGCATACACGCGCCTTTTATAGATGTTAGTAGGCGCGCGCCTACTGCTTCAACGCCAGAGCCAATCGCGGAGCGAATAGGTGACGCAAGCGCAGAGTGGGGGGGGCATCAGAGATATGCACATGCCCGATGACGTAAGAATGCAATGTTGAGGGCGCGTGCGCGCGCGAATATAGCTACCTAATTAGCCCTTTTAGGACTATAAGAAACAAAAAAATATTTTCTTCTCTCGCTGTGTGTGTGTGTGTGTGTGTGTGTGTTACGTATGTGGTTTCGCATTATCTCTCTATAATTGGATGGCAAACATCTGTGTGAGAGCATACAGACGTTCGCACATCCAATTAATATTATTATTAAAGAAAAAAGAAATGGGTCTTACCAGCTAAAATTTCCACCTGAAAAAAAAATTTTTTTACTTACTATAGAGCTCATATACATTATCTGTATAAACAGTCATTAGCCCTAAGCAATATTTAATTAATTGCTCAGAAGCCCCTGTATAATTTAAAAGTAAAATTACTGTTGATTGAGAAAATACGAAACGTTTGCACGATCAGCGTGAAAGAATAGATGACTCGGGAGCGAACAGACGACAGCAGAGTAATGCATGAGCGGGGAGAGAGGGAGCGAGAGAGAAAGAGAGAGAGAGAGAGATCGGTTTAAACGTGTGAGCGCGAACTGATGGTGGCGTACGGCATGGCCAGCGGTCTCGACGTCGAAGGCGCATGGCTGGTTGTGGCGACGATAACGACTGCTCCTATACTGATCGCATGCACGCACGCGAACGGGGCCTCGCACGCGGAATGAATGCTACGCCTGCACTCACGACGACGACGATGACGACTGCTGCTATGCTGATCGCGTGCACGCGCGAGCGGGATCTCGCGCGCGAGCGCTATTTGTAGCCACCGCTGCTACCGAGCCGGACCAATCAGCGCGTTCGAGCGGTTACGGCGGCACATGCTTAGGCCTATAAAAGAAGGAGAATCCGCACGTCGAGCTCATTCGAATTAAAGTGTTCGAAATGGCTTTTCTTGCCAAGTCTCCTAATCAGGACGAGATTCTACAAGTAATAAAGATGCAGCTAGCAGCATTAGAGGAAGATTACGGCGAGCTGCCAGGTTCTCCATCGTTTTCGCCGTCTCCGTCGCTCACGCCTTTACCGCCGCTGCCATCACCACTGCTATCTTATGGACAGTCAACACTGTCTCCACTCCTTCCTCCGCCGTCACCATTCTACACATCGACACCGCTAACCTTCTCAGCGCATTCGTCGCCACCATCGCCACCTCCTCCAATGACGTTCAAGGAGTGGCTCGGAGCTTATGAAGAAGCCAATGTCTCGATGGAAGTTTATGCTCCACCGAGTCCACCGCCGCCGTCATCACCGCCAGCTGAACCTCCAGCACCCACTTCACCAGACACCGTTCTGCTCTACGATCCAGTAGAGCAGATAAATTATGAGGTGCCGGCACATGACATCCGCTATGGTGAAGTGGAGGTTTATGCTCCACCAAGTCCACCGCCGCCGTCATCACCGCCAGCTGAGCCTCCAGCACATGACGTCCGCTATGGTGAAGTGGAGGTGCTGGATGCAATTCCGGTGGAGTTGATGCTCGAGGATGGTGAAGAAGAAGAAAACGGCGAGGAAGAAGGCTACAACGGTGATGATTATGACGATATCGTCATCTTAAAGGCTTTGCCACCAAAACGGCGACACGTAAACGCGGTTCGTCGCACAAATTTGGACGCTGTGAGATGCCGCCTCTTCAAATAAAAAAAAAAGCCTAATCGGTCCTTTCAGGACCAAAAACAATCGGCCCTTTTCAGGGCCACAAAAAAATTAAAACGTATAACAATTTATTTATTATATTTATTATTTATTATATTTATTTATTATATTTAGTATTTATTATATTTATTTATTATATTTATTATTTATTATATTTATTTATTATATTTATTATTTATTATATTTATTATATTCATTCTTTCAGATATTTTCTTTCAGATTTATTTTATTGTGAAAACTAATTTTTGCCGCCGCCGCTTGTTATTGTGACTCTTGGCGCTTCTGAGTCACTGCTTCTGGAGCCACTGCTTCTAGAGTCAGCATACTTTCTGCGATCAAGCGTGATTGCAGAAAGTATACTGATTCCAGAAGCCCTGTTGTTTATCTACTAAAGAAGTTAAATTGAAATATCTTGGTGGCTTTGCAGTAGAATTCATCCCTGGTTAAAATGCCCGTTAATGTTCGGAAGGAATCGGAACGGTTTTTTTCCGATCCTTTTAGATCCATTAAGGACGCTTCCGAACCTATGTGGAGTGGAATATCCGAAAAATGGTGAACCTTTCTGAACCTTGTTAAAAATAGATTTTTACTTTCAGTGCTATGAATCGCCGAATTACGAAAATCTTTTGTCTACAATAATTTTTTAAACGATTTATTTCTCTCCTGGATATTGAAGCTGATGGCGTTGGTACTACCAGTTGGATGTTTATTATTTAAAAAGAAAGGTTTTAGAAATAACAAAACACTATAATTTTAATTCGTCGATGTTTCGGACATTTAATAGTACTATGTCCCTCTTCAGGATTAATAAATTTGTATTACAAGTCATAAATGTTATGCGGGAAACAATCCGCTCGTCAAACGATTGATTGTTTACACCGCATAACATTTCTGACTTGTAATACAAATTTATTAATCCTGAAGAGGGACATAGTACTATTAAGTGTCCGAAACGTCGACGAATTAAAATTATGGTGTTTTGTTATTTATAAAACCTTTCTTTTTAAATAATAAACATCCAACTGATAGTACCAAGGCCATCAGCTTCAATATCCAAGACTTATACTAGATCTACCATTAGCTGCATTCAACAAACAGATTTATTTCTCTATTTAAAAAATTGTAAACTTATCCGATCGATCCAGTTCCTCTCAGAAATATTTAAGATGAAAATAATTTCAATATACTCTTTAGAATAACGAAGGATTGAATGAAATACGTTGATTAGAGCAAGAATAAACAATTTATAGATTTGTTGAACCTTTCCGGTTTCATCCGAACCTTGAAAAATTAACCTATAATGTGATCCTTAACGATCTTTTATGAAATTTTATCTATTATTATAAAGATAGATGAGATGATAGAAACATAAAATACATAAAAATGCATAAGAAATCATTGAGAAAGCAAGTATAGCATAATATCAGTTTGTTAGATTTTTTTAAACCTTTATGAACCATTACGAAAGTTTCTGGATTGCCACATGAACTTTTACGAACTATACCGAAATCGATCGAATATCAATAAATCTTTATGAACCATTACGAAAGTTTTTCGATTGTTATGAACCTATACAAACTATACCGAAATCGATCGAATATCAATAAACTTTTTCCCTTTGTCATAATATATAATTAATTCTAATAAGATTATCGTTTATATATAAAATGATAATAACACATGAAGTATTTTTTTTTTTATTTAAAACTTTATTATTGAACTTCAAAATTATTTGGCATAACACTAACATACTTTACAATTCTTAATAAATATTGGAATAAATATTAATAATCTTGGGCATTTGTTCCGAACGATTCCACGGTTACTAATAGCCAGAAACATGATGGTTCACCAAATTCCTGAATTGATCGTAATGATTCATTATACTTCAACAAGGTTTGGAACTTACTAATAGCCAGGAGCATGATGGTTCACTAAAGTCCTGAATTGATTGTAATCATTAATTATACTTCAACAAGGTTCGGAATGAACCAACCAATTCTGAATAAATATACCAAATATTTCGAAACAAATCTTAATTGATCGAAAAGGTTCTAAAGAGATCATCAAAATTCATTACAGTTTACCTCCATATCATACAAGTATCGAAATTATAATTCTGATCCCAACACCCGTTTTAGAGTAATGGCTAAGGCGCTGGACTAGTAAGCTGAGGACTCAGATACAAATCCCAACGGCATCCAAAATTTTTTAATTTCTTTATTTACAATTTCAGGCTTTCTATAATTTAATATTCTTATAAATTATGTTATAAATTAAAAATAATTAATTTCAATCACAATATATCAATTATTAATAAACATTTAAATAAACATTAAATTGGGCATGACGTTAATATTTCCATAATTAAACGCGAAAATCAGGATAATTTTTTTTTCTGTATCCCTAATATTATTTATTAACAACTATTATTTATTAATAAATAATTATTTATGATTTATTATTTATTATTTATTAATAAGTAATCGTTATTAATATAAATATAAATTTAATTTAAACAAATAACAATTTTTTTTTCGTGAGAAATTAATTAACAGCACTAAATAAATGTTTATGTAGGTTTCCCTACACCGGGCTTATTTCATGACAGTTCCGAACGGTTCCACAGTTAATAATAGCCAGAAATATGATGGTTCATTAAAGTCCTGAATTGATCATAATAATTCATTATACTTCAACCAGGTTCGGAACGAACCAACCAATCTTGAATAAATATACCAAATTATTTCGTAACAAATCTTAATAGATCAGAAAGGTTCTAAAGAGATCATCAACATTCTTAACAGTTTACCTCCATGACAGTTCGGAAGAGTTCGGAAGAAATTGGCTCCAAAAATCGGAAAAGATCGGAAAGGTTCTTTAGATCCGGACATTTCCACCTTGAAGATCATTTTTACCAGGGATATCATTTTTTAATTCATTTTAAATTTATGTCTAAATAATAAAATTTTATTATTTAATATACAATTAGTTTATAACAATCAGTTTATATATTTAAAACTTAATATAATATCACAATGTGCTCTTATATTACTTTTATAATACATTTTATACATTTATACACAGCTATTTTTTATATGTTTAATATACACTTACAAGGAGAATGCGTAACCTTTGGATGACGGATTTATACCAAACTGAAATATTTTATATTACTTTTATAATGCATTTTATATATTTACATATAGCTATTTTGATATTTTAATACATTAAGTCTCAGTTTTGTAATGTTTATTTATATCCTTTCTAAACAATTCTCTATATACCAATACATTTAACTATTATATAATATCAGATTTAATTTTGTATTACTTTTATATTACGTTTTAACTATTGTATTACTATGTATTAATCTTTATAAGTTATATATTTCATATTATAAATAAAAACTAAATTGATTTTTATTTCTTTTGTATTTTATTATAAGTCTTGAACTAACATTTTCATCTAAAAATTATAATTAAAGTTCAATTTCAGTAAAAAATTTATAATTAAATAAAAAAATTTTATATATGTTTTACATAAAGTAAATAATATTAAATATATGTTAATAAAGTTTAGTTGAAATTGAAACGGTAATTATGATACAATAATAATTTATTGTACAATTTATTGTATTGTATACAAAGTAATAGTAGGTTTATAAATTTAAACAAAGATATAAAACTTTTAAACTTTATTAACTTTAACGATGGGTAACAATACACATCTATTTCAATAATGATTTTTACATTTTACTTAAAGTAATAGTATATTGCATACTTTGATAAAGTATTATAAAATAATGATGAAAATGAGAAGAGGCATTCAATATATTTCACACGGCTTAATTATTTCATTGACTCTGTCATACATAACAAAAGTTTGAATATTTTTTCAATTCAATTTGTAGTTAATATTAAAATAACATAATTCAATAATCATTTTTATTCATTTTGTTACATATGTAAAGGAATGTTACTTGAGAAACATGAGACATCCCGATGCTCGCTGGTAAATCGATCTGGTCGGTATTACCATGAAGAAAAAACCTCTGCCAATTCATTGGCCCGTAGCTTCCTCAACCGTAATTTGTTGATTACTTTAATTAATTTTTAATAACAAAATTTATAATTTTTTAAAAAATTTATTGCATAATTATAATTAAATTCATTTATGAATGTTAAAAATTGGTAACTTTTAAATTTATTTATTTATTTATTATTTATTTATATCAAATTTATATCGATGTCATGAAGAAAAGATAAATGCTATATTTCCCAATATGGGGACAAACTAATCCATAATTTCCTATGATATAATTTCCTATAATTTCCAATATGGCGACAAATTATCAAAGCACTAGAAAATCCCTTATACATACGCACAACGCACGACGCACCGCACAGTGTAGGCATGTATGCAGTACTGCGGGATTCGTGACTAACCCACAACTTGTTGGATCCCGCCGGAATACATACTGCACTACACGCTACCCCGATCGGAGCGCCACCTACTCTTATACTATTTTAATTATTCATCAGTTTTAAATACTTAAACTCAAGAATTCAATCTTGAAAATTCAAACATATTATATTTTGACGCCAATACTATATACTTTTATAATATACTGATGATAACATCATTGGAGTTATGAGTTTAAAAAAAAAAAAAACACGTTTTTGCTTCTGATGATAACTAAAGAACCGTGATAGATAGAACATTAATTTATTACATAGAGCCGTTCTCGAGAAATTATGATTTTTAAAAAATGTCAAAAAATTTTTAACCTCAAATATCTCTGAAATTTATGGACCAATCATTTTGCCCAAAGAACTCGACCGAGAACTATAAAAAATCTACCTCTAAAAGGCATTTTGAAGCCATTAAGTCAATTTTACTCTTGTAATCGTTGGACATACAAAAGTGATTTTTTTCATTTTTCAATTTTTTACTGAAAATCTAGCCTACAGAATGTATTCAAATTTTAACAGATTATAGCTATTTATATTCTGTATTATCATGATTTTTCTCAAAAAAATTGACCGTTAAGTTTAGGAGTTATAAGTTTCTAAAAAAAAAACACGTTTTTATTAATAACAAAAGAACCGTGACAGCTAGAAACTTTTTTTTTTTAGAAAATATAGGAATTTTAATTCTCTTTCGAACGCTACCCATCAGATTCGAATAACTCGATCCTATCATTAAAAAAAATCAAAAAACAGTTTTGAGAAAATCGAAAATTTGAAAAAAAACAATAATGCATCGCCCAATCAAAAAACGGATTTTTGACCCGCCATCATGCAAAAAAAAAAAACAAAAAAATGAGACCTGTCCGGTCAAAATCGACCGAATAGAAGCTGAGATCCAGGCGTACACACACACACACACACACACACACACACACACACACACACACACACACACACACACACACACACACATCCATACAGACATTTTTCAAAAACCATGTATTTTGATTCCTAACACCTCGGAAGACAATTATAACATGTTTTTACAACAACTCAAAAATTTTACTATCACAAAACTTCCTCTAGGAGGAAGCAAAATCTGTTACCATAGATCTCGTCGGTATTACCATGAAGAAAAAAGCTGTTACCATACTGATCAGTATTGTAGATGAAAACCGCTCGGTATTGCAGGCGCACTCACTACCGGCGGGAAAATCGGTTGGTATCGACTGCCGGTAAGTTAACGAGGAGCAGAACCCTTGGTCAGTAAGGTAGGTCGCGGGTAAAGTTGCAGAAGCCCTATAGCCTATACTACTTGAGCCTTAGCCTTTTTTGTGCCTGTTTAAATTCAGTGTTATGAACGGTGGTCCCGTGTTGTTCCCGCACGCGCTGTACCCGTCTACGGAGCCTCAAGCATACCCTATTTAACTCCGAGATCTCTTCTGTCCATCAGTCCGCTGGTTGGCGGCGGTTTCTATCTCCGATACGCGGCATGGAGGCATCGCATGCTCTTACTATAGCTGACGTTTCCCTGGTCACCTAGACTTCTGCACGCTCCCGGCCAGATAAATCATTTTCGTCGGCCCTTTGTGATAACCTTAGCACTTCTGCTAGCCGATCCACGTTTAGTCGATGGGTGTTCCACCGTGGTAATGTTCTGCTTGCTCGTAGTCCACCTACGCTATCTAAAATACCGTAAACGTGATGTACTGGTGATCACT
Source organism: Torymus aiolomorphi (assembly GCA_036365515.1). Classification (NCBI taxonomy): domain Eukaryota; kingdom Metazoa; phylum Arthropoda; class Insecta; order Hymenoptera; family Torymidae; genus Torymus; species Torymus aiolomorphi. Next base: position 60,212,887 of record CM070877.1, on the reverse strand, counting down.
ACCTGACTCTTCCGCCAAGACCTGCCAGTTACTAATCTTCGGTACTAGTTGCTCAGATGCGAAAGTGACGTCCGGTATGGATTCGCCGACCCCGGGGCGTCGATAGGTAGTGACTGTGCCCTCGTTCGCAACCACCAATCCTAATCTAGCGGCCATCTCGAATAAATCCCTGCCCCTACTGTTCATCTCCGGCATACCCCATTCTATTGCCCTTGCGTTAAAATTTGCAACCAGTAGGAGGCCAGAGGTATTCCGCAATACGTCTTCCATGCGTTCAACCTGCCTAAGAAATTTGTTCCTTCATAAGTTTGGGGGATTCGTACACGCTCACGTAGGTAACATCCCCGACGGGAGCCCATACTAAACCCTCCCCCTTGCCACGTCTGTTAATCTTTGACCTACATCTGCCTGCTATCCAGACCGCCGCTGTGTCGCTCTCGTCCGCGAACGACGTGGTCGCACTGCGAGCCCGATGCCTATACTGTTCGCTCACCAATGACACATCCGCAAGTCCTTGGCTCACTGGATTAGTGAGCAAGTCGTCAGCGAGTATGGCGCTGTTCGTGCTTATTTGTGGAACTGTCGTCATTTTCTAGGCCACTTTAAGTTTTCTAGCTCGTCCCTGAGAACGACGCATGTCCCCATGCCCGGGAAGAGCGCTAGCTCTGTTGTCGCAAGCCCGCGTTTCTTACATAAGAAGCAAGCTTGACCATCCGTGTCGCGCGACAGTCCCTGGTCGTGAGATCTTGTTTTCCGCATTTCCTGCATAATGTACTAAGGTCCTCGTCCTTACAGTCCTTTTTCAGATGCCCAAAGCCTTAGCATCTGAAACATCGCGGAACCACTATTCGCTTTCTATCTCGGTAGCTAAAATACCCTATTTTAATCCTCCCTTTCCTTAGGAGAGTCATGG